>JAOTQJ010000011.1:13828656-13910864 GCA_025642045.1 Solanum sejunctum | reverse complement strand
TAGTGGTAAGGTCTGCGTACATTCTACCCTCCCCAGACCCCACTTGTGGGATTTTACTGGGTATGTTGTTGTTGTTGCTCGTAGGTATGGGAAAAGGCTCATCATGTATGTTAGCAAACCATCCAGAACAGATTTGATTAGAGTTAATCTACCTCCTAGAGAAAGGTATTGATTTTTCCACCTGGACAATTTTTTCTCACATCTTTCCAGCACCCCATTCCATAATTCTAACTCCATATTCTTGGCCTCTAATGGAAGCCCCAAGTATTTAGTTGGGAGTGAGTCCATCTGGCAACCCAAAACTTCAGTCAACTCCTGAAGGTTCCCAACCTGGTTAACAGGAAAGATGAAGCTTTTATCCCAATTCACATGAAGCCTAGAGACCCGTTCAAAGATTACTAGGATGTCCCTTAGGTGTTTCACCTGATATGGTTCAGCATCACAAAATATTAAAGCATCATAAAAAAGATGAGATATTTCTAAGTATTCTCCTCTACATGTCAGAGCACTAAATCCTCTCACCCATCTGTTTGCTTTTGCAATCTTGATCATTAATCAACCCCTCCATCACATTAAGGAACAGAAAAGGTGACAGAGGGTCCCCTTGTCTCGGGCCCTTTTGAGATTGAAATAACCCTTCTGTGTTGCCATTTATAATCAGAGAGAACCTTACAGTTGATATGCAGAAGCTGATCCACTTAATCCATCTATTGTCAAAACCCATGTCTTTTAGAATTCTTATGAGGAAATTCCAATGGACATGGTCATAAGCTTTTTCAATATCCAACTTACACATAATCCCTGGCTTTTTAGATTTTATAAGCTTCTTTTAAGCCATAATATTAATTTCCTACTTCCTCAATTACTAAAGTTAGATTATATTGATGTATGAACTAGGTGGGCACTAGACATAGTTGTTGATCAATTCCAACTTAGTGAGGAAGCAAAGGGATTTGGTTATCTTTTTGATGGGTTCTATAGCTTAGGTGCTGGGGTTCTAGTGTATAAGGTGACTCTGTGGCCTTTTCAATCTAGTTATTGTCTACTTTGTTGAATTTCCTTTGTGTCTTAATTCAATTTCTATCCTTTAAATTTTCTTGTTATTGTTGATTACATCAAATCCAAACTTTACGAGCTAGCACTTGAGGTTGAGTTGAGGTCAATTTTCTTAACAATCAGCTTAAAATATGAGGAACCCCAACTGAAGTTGCAAGAGAACTAATCACATTTGGTTAAACACTCAACTATCACTAGCTTAAGAAGAACCTAATAGTTTAAGCATAAAATGCATCACACAATATTAATTGCAGTTTGATTACTCTAGCAAATACTACTGATGTTCCAAAGATTGTATAGTGCTTACTATAGGAAACCCATCATCGCCAAGAATATGAAGACTACATCCCATGACTGCTGTACTGAAAGCGGCTAAAGACTGGGGCTGCAACATTGACCCGGAGACAAAGGAGCCACCAATCTCTGTGCCACCGCAATACTCGATTATCGGTTTATATCCAGCTCTTCCCATCAGCCAAAGATATTCATCCACGCTAGATGCCTCACCAGTGGAGCCAAAGCAACTATCATCATGTATGAAACGACATTAAGCCCAAGAAAGAGAAAAGAAACATAGACTTGAGCAGAATTGTTTAATGTGAACATGTATAGGAAACATATTTGTTTTCATGTAATATCAGTGTTTTAAAATATAAATTCAGTCAATTTGGAAGGAAATAACAGGCAAGGAGATAAAGAAATATTAGTAAAACAAGGACAAAGATGCCAAAAGGGCTCCTGCTGAAACAAAAACATAATGAGAGAGTTGCTTAGAAACTACCGGATGGTCGACCAATCATAGCCATCAGGAGTATTTTTCGCTTTCCAAGTCCTCACTATACTTGGAATCACCCCAAGCATAGTTACTTTAGCATCCTGGTTAGTTTGCAAGGGAGATTTTTCATGAGCATAAATAATTAAAGATATTCAAAATTTAAACGATGTAGATTTGCAATGAATCAACTAAAAGAATTTAAAATACCAGATCTATCAGAGATTGTGATGCCTTGATACGTTCACTTTTATTGGGTCAGTGAGAACCCATAGACTTAGCAATAACATTATAAAATTGTACATGCAATAAAGCGTTCTCTTTCTACTCATCATTTTTTCCGTTTCATTTAAATTTACAAATTGAGATACTGATCCTATTTATTTTCTTGATAGTCCACCCAAAATATAGCCGCAAGGCTAATGCACATAGGGATAGATAAAGATAGGTTCAAAAGACTCAAACAAATAGATAACAAAGCAACATGATATTAGCTGACACAATTATCTCAAATGTATATAATTGTGATACAAAGTGATTTTTCACCGAGTTGTTCAACACGAAATAGGAAACCAGGAAAGTATAACAATGAAAGAAATTAACCTGTACAAACTTGGCAAAGCCAGAACCAAGGGGAGATCCATTATACAAGGCAATGGATGCCCCATTCAACAATGAAGCATAAACTAGCCAAGGTCCCATCATCCACCCAAGATTAGTGGGCCAAGCAATAACATCCCCTTTTTTAATATCCATATGGCACCACCCATCAGCCGCTGCCTTGAAAGGCGTGAGGACAGTCCATGGAATTGCCTTCGGATCTCCTGGACCATTTCGGGTTTTAGTAGTGACCAATTATTCATTTGCTTCATTTGCATTACCTATTCAATGAATTCTTGATAATCAATTAGTAAACATAAAGAGGATATTGTACACTGCCCTTTCAGTTCAACAGTTGACTTGACTACTAAATTATCTGTTCTTATTTAGAAAGAGGATATCTATATGTGAATGTAACAACCATATTGATGAGACTTATTCAACCCTTAATTTATTCTGAGAAAAGGCTTCTACACTCGCTCACCTCCCTCTCAACCTTCCCCCCCCCCCAAAAGATGGGAAAGTGTCGGTACAGAAAGAGAAACAAAACTGACAAGTTTTCCATGGAAACCCAAGAATCACACTAAACTGGGACACAACATATGCATATCACTCTTGGCTTGCAGTTGTTGAATGGAGAAACATGTGGATGCTCTACAATCATGGGATCTTTCTTGTAAGGTTAGGTTAATTTCAAGATATAAGATGCACATTAGGCCTTCCTTTACACTATCCATTCCAAAGAACTATTTCCCTCTTTACATGTTGTTCACGTGAGAGGCCCCAGTTTAATAATGCTACAGTGATTACATGAACCTTAAGTATTCCTTGTTTTCCTTCTTCAAAAGATATTATTGTTAGATTCATTGTGAATATTCTAGAATATATGTAAATATAGTAGGTTGTTTAATTTTTTAAATTTTTCATTTTAGGTTTACTCTTATTATAACTAGGTACTGATGTCCTTACGTTTTTTAGAACATGTAAACCTAATTATTTGAACTCCAATAGCTTTAGCGAAAAATCAAGTCAAGTTCTATCTTATTTTCTCTACCACTTCATATGGTATCCAAGACTGGATAAGGCTTGCAAACTCAGAAATATTTCGGCAAGTTTTCATAGATGTCTGAAAAGAATTCATTTCCATAGGTGTTGTGGTCAAACCAACACCACCATAAGAATCGGAACACCAGCGCAAGCAAAACCCAGACAGCTCTGTCGCCGTCTTCCACCCCACAAGTCCTTATACACAGACCAGAGCAGTCCAGATTCCAACTTGATCTGCTTACGCCCCGACGCATGAGCCCTTTTCCGACTAGATTACAGCGAGATTCCTTCTTAAGAAGTACTCGGTTCTCAATTTTGAGCAGATCCAAACTGGTTACACCATCTTCTGACCAGATTATGGCGAGGCGGCTCACTAGTTCTGACACCTTAGATGTCGGATCTGAATTAATCTCTGGTAATAGTATGGGAGAAGATTAATGCTCAATTGTATAGTCTGTTGTCGAAATCTATTGACTTGAAGTTGATGTTGATGGTTCAACCCTTCCAGACTTGCTTCTTAGTTTGGGAAATGGGCTATACATAAACAACATCACCCGCTTTTATAATGTGATTTCTCGGTTGAGTGTTGATTAACCTTATTAGGCAGGATTTGGACATGTCTACCTATCTTTGAAAGGTTCAGGTGATTATGGAAGAAAGAATGAGTTGCTGCTGCTACTACAGTGTTGAAAAACAATTGACCAATAAGAGGAAATGTTTTTGATTATTATATGTAATACCCCGTAAGTTAGAAAGTCGGAATAAGAAAGAAAAAGCAGAAATCTGATTTCTGGTGCAGGTTCTACGAGTGGCATCTTGGGTAGACCAGACCATTGGTCGTAGATGGTGCTCATGGATGGCACCTCGGAGTTTGAAAATATTTCTGAAAAATTTGGGTTTCTATGAAGGAAAATAACAGGCCATAGAATGGACCATGGCTCATGAAATGGGTTCATAGATGAGGTCCAAGATTTTTGAAATTTGACAAGTTGCAAGTCTTTTTGTACAAATTACAAGGACAGGTCGTAGAAGGATTTACGGGTCGTCGTTGGGGTTCGTGGAAAACCCCAACACTTAGAAAACTTTTGAGAAAATTGGAAGGTTTCACTTGGAGAGTTTACGGCCCAATATGGAACTACGATCCGTAGAAGTGGTTTCATGGTTGAGGATCTGCAACTGAAAATTCCTGTCAGATTTCCACGGATGGATTCCACAGTTCATACGAGGAACTAGCAACTGCAGATGGGTTCCATAGAACCTGTCCAACAATTTTAGTGAAGGATATTCTTGACTCTCCTACATCCCTAACCCATAAATTACGTCGTTGTGGTCCTATTTCTACCCATAACCATTTTTATTCATAAGAATTCACCCTATTCTAAATCATTCACCCAAAACTCTAAATTCCGAAGGATCATCTTCTTCTCCAAAATTCTCTCAAACTCAAGGAAGGTCAAGCTAAGATTTCTTTCAAATTCCTCCATCAATTTCCAGGTTTCTACAAGGATTTCCCCTAAAGTATGTAGGTATTCATTCATGGATCCCTTTCATCCATGAAGCCCAAGTAAATTCTCAACCTTTCTATTGATTTCCAGTATGGAAATTTATGAATTTTATGATTTATCATTGATTTGCACAAATTATGATCTATTCTATTATTATGGACTCAATTAAGCAAATTAATTGATTTCTAAGCAAATGATTTCCAAGAAAATTCTATACAATGCTATCTAGGGTTGATGAGTTCTATTATGGGTTCTTTCAATTATGATTTCAATTAATATTATTCTCCATGACTATGCACATTTTCATTAAATTGTATGTTTGAAAGTTGATTTAAGATGAACCCATGCAAGTTACCCTAGTTTTACTATGAACTATGATCATGAATGTAAAAGGCCTTCACCCATGTTTCATGAAAGTGTTCATTATGATTTATGGAAGTCCCTTGAAGAATGAATGAATGATGAAAGGATTTTTCTCACCTACTCATGGGTTTAAGGTGAATCGCCAAGGTTTAATTGAGCTACTCTATCTATGATGATGACTAAATAATTTGAGGTGGGGTTCGGTCAGGAAGACAAATGATGCTTCCAAGGAAATCCTAATAGCAACATCTAGTTCAAAACGACATGCCCCCATAGGTTTGTCTGATTGGCTTAGCTAGTGGATCTACATATAGCTCATGATGCTAAGATGTTCTCACGGAGTCTACCTTGGCGAGTAGCCTCTTCTTCTCGATGTGGGTGTTACATCGAATTCCATGTTATAGCTTGCATGATCTTATTGTTGGTTAAAGTTAGGGGTGGCAATTGGGCGGGTTGGGTCAAATTTGAACGAGTATAATGGGTCAAGACAACAAACAGGTCAAGACCCAACCCAACCCAAATTTTCTTGGGTCAAAACAGGTTGAGTAACGGATTATAGAGCGGGTCAAGACCCAACCCGACCCAATTTTTATTAAGTTTACTCATTTTATTTGTTCTTTTTCAATATTTTAGTACTTAATTAAATTATATTTTTTTTATTATGGCTATATAAAACATATCAAACTAAAAAAAAGGTTTTTGAAAATATTTTAGCAAGATCTCTCTCAAGTTAATTCGGGTTGCATATCCACCCAATTTTAAATGGGTTGAAATGGGTTGGATTGAGATGGGTTGAGCTAATAATTAGGCAGGTTCTTAACCCGCCCAAACTTCAACGGTTTGGGTCGAGTTGGGTGGTTGGGCTTAATTTTGCCACCCCTAGTTAAAGTGATATTCCACAAAATGATTAAGTTTACTTACAGGCTTTTACTATGGTTCTTGATGCATTGACCATGTCTTTTATTTTTGCTTTTTATCTCATGTTTTACTTCACTCTTGGTCTGTGGCATCTAACATTTCATGCACTCTATCATATCATGTTTATCTCATGCATATTACTCACATACTTAATACATTCAAAGTACTAACGCATACTTTTTTACATTGTATCATAATTTAAGAGACGAATGATCACCCCACGTCTCACTCTCGTGGCTAGGAGCGGAGTTTGCTACACACTTGATTGGTGAGTCCTTGTGTTTCGAGGGCAAACCATTGAGTTTCTATTTCATTGCTTTGTTGAGACTATTACACTTCTTTCATTATATTGACGGTTAGCTAGGAACTTGTCCTAAGCCCTCATCTAGACTAGTAGAGGCATGTTGGATGTCATTGGAGTCTATGTTGTCTTTCTGTTTTGAACTAAAGTTGTTTCTTTCGTATTGAGATATTCAAGTTGAGACTATACTTTTGCTTTCATGTTTTAGTACACATAACTATATTCAGGTATGATATGCTAAGAGGCTTGGTTGGGGTCCTTCGGGGTTCCGATTGTCGTGTCACGCCTAGAGCCTAGCTTGGGTCGTGACATTATACTTGCTAAACTTTCATTTCATCTTGACTCGATGGATGACCAAATCTTGGCTAGCCCCACTGTTCCTGCTATGGATGACCAGTTCGCTCAATTACTACTAGTGACTAACAACCTATGTCATCTAGTCAGATGGTAACATCTGCACACTCATCTATTCTAGCATCTCAGACAGCATTTCAGACTAGAAATTGACATGGAGGACGCTCAAGGAAACGTTGGTCAAGGTGTAGCTATGGTAATGATTTGGGTCATACATGTGATGTGTGCTACTCTGATATGATAAACCAAAGAATGCTCATGTTTCTCAGAATCCACTGATCATCTAACCAATCAACTATTCTCTTTATCTGAGATAGAATCAAATGACTTTCCTCCGTATCTGACAAGTAAGCAGACGTCTCCACCAATAGCTTACGTTGCTCAAAATGGTAATCCTATTGTTTGTCTCTCACAGTCCACCACACTTGGTCCCTGGGTCATAGGCTAGATGCTTCTGACCACATTTCTGTCAACAAATCTTTATTATCTATAGGGAAAAGGGTCAAAAATGCCCTAATACTATCAAAAAGGATCAAAAATGCCCTTCTATTCATACTTTGGGCCATTTTTGACCCTTTCTGATAGTACAAGGGCATTCTTTACCCTTTTCCCTTATCTATATTTACTTATAATCTATCCCTTTCCACTATTACCTTAGCTGATGGTTCTCAAACCATGGCAACTGAAATCAGTCAAGCCAATTCTTTACCAACCTTACCTCTGAATAATGTTCCTGTCCCTGTTTGTCCCATTACCCTTTTGTCATCCCATTCTATAGTGACTTCTTTGTTATTCAGGACCTCAATACGGAAAGGATGTTTAGCGAAGGGCCTGAGTGAGATGGACTTTGTTATCTTAATTCTTCTAGCTCTATTGCAGTCTGTTCAGCCTCTGATTCTCCAAATTCAATCAATAAACTATTGGAACAACCTAGTTTATCCAAACTTCAAAAGATGGTATCTAGGTTGTCAAAATTGTCTAAGTTAGACCATGAGCAGTGTTAATTGAAGAAGAACACCTGAACTACTTTTTCAGGTAGTCTTAGTAATCGAGTATAGTCTCTTTTTCATTTAGTTCATAATGATATTTGAGGTTCCAGTAGAGTTAGTCCCACATTAGCTTTTAAGTTATTTGTTAGTTCTATTGACGGGCATACTTCAATTTTCTTAATGAAAGATCGTTTTCAATTATTTTCTATATTTCAATTATTTTCTATATGAAAAGGGGCCAAAAATAATTTGAATGTATGGAAAATGGTTCACAAATACCTTTCATCAATCTATTGGTTTAACACTCACCCACCCACCCAATCTACTTTTTTGGCTCAAGAATACCCCTCAAACTAACACCCTAAACCTTCTTCTACTTTAAAAGCCATATAAATTACTATCATTAGTCACATATATTATTCAATTTAAAAATTAAACTCACCACTTCTAATCCAAACACAAACATACATGATAATGTTTATACTTTCATTATATTTGGTGTCAGTTTAGTGTCTAGTCATGATAAGAAAAAACTATAAATAAATCTCAGCCTAATAAAGAAATTGAAGAAAATGCATCCAAATAAAGTAATACGAAGCTGGTTTTGCCAAAACAAAAAAATATATATATGATTCAGAGTGTTTTTGGTATGGAGGAATTTTTCAATTTTCTCATGTTTGCTTGGTCAAAATATTTTGAAAAACACTTTCTCTCGGAAAACAAGCTCCTCAAAAATGAGGAAAATCACTTCCCTAATGAGAGTAGGGAAAACAAGTCTCATATGTGACAATCCAAGTCCCCATTGACTTCTTGCCATCCACCAACATCCCCAGTCCCCATCCTTTAACCATCCCACCTCCACCATCAATCAGAACCTTTCATAATTAGACTTATATTAGTTGTTATCTTTGTATCACTTTTGATCTAAGTCCTTGAATTGACTCTATTAGTATCAGAAATAGTTTTAATCCGCTACTTTTGAATACTAAGATCAATTAGGTTCTTAGCACTTTATCTCGAAATTTGGCGATTTATTCTCTAGTTTCACTGATCTTTCAATTCCTGTCTTAAATCTTTGTATTTTCATTTCCGCATAATTTTCTTGTTTGAGTTGAGGGTCTTCTAGAAACAGTCTCTCTATCTTTATGAGGTAGTGGTAAGGACTGCATACATTTTATCCTCCCCAGATTCCAATTGTAGGATTTCACCGGGTATGTTGTTGTTGTTGTTGTTGTTGTTGTATTCAAGTAACTCCATTCTTATCAAAACTCCAATAGCTTGAGGGAATTCAAGCCGAGTTCTGTCTTATTTTCTCTTCCACTTCACATTATCATCTCAACAATTATGTCTCTATCTCAGCACTCATCTTCCTCATACTGTACCCTAATGCTATGAGTTAAACCTCAGTAGACAAGGGCAAGTAACTACCCTAATGCTACGAGTTAAGTCACTATTGCCTCCCACTTTCTTTCAGGTTCTGGATTTATTCTTATCCAAGAATTCACATAGTAATTTCCCCAGGTTTATGATTTTTTAGTGTCATTCAGTTCAAATGAAATTAAAATGCATATTGGCATGAAAGTATTGGACATAAGTTTTACTTTTACCACACCTGTTGTGCCAGACGAGAACAGAATGTTCGTAAATGCATCAATAGGTTGTTCAACAGCAACAAACTCAAGTCCCCTGCATTTCAAACAACTAGCATCCAATGAGAAATACCTGTAACATTTTTAAGTGAAGATACAGGCAGAGATGACAAAAGTAAACTTGTTTATTAACAATCTAGCTAAGAAGGTGCAATTTTTTGTGTGTGTGTGTGTGTTGTGGGGAGGTTAAGACTCTTACCAGTCAGAAAAACAAGGAGGGAGGCTAAGAGTGGACAACCCCTCCCAGTTATGTTTGAGGTTATGTAAAAGATGTAAGCCTATTGTCAATTTCCACAACTTAAGTCATATGGGAATCTTCTCTCCCAAACACTAGAAGACAAGTCGGTGGTTGCAAACGAAGATGAAATACTAAGAGTGGACGACCCCTCCCAGTTATGATGAGGTTATGTAAAAGATGTAAGCCTATTGTCAATTTCCTAAACTAAGTCATGTGGGAAGATTCCTCTCCCAAACACTTGAAAACAATAAGGGGGTTGCAAACGAAGATGAAAAATGTGTTGACAATTGGTATCCTTTAGGAAATCTAAACAACCCTATCTAGTCATCAAAAATGATCAAGATAGGATTCTGAGGGTATCTACTTCATTCTCTTGCCAACGAGGCTTAACATATTATGATTGGCCCCTCCACTAAATTTTTGAATATCCACCAAGGAAAGGTTGCTTTTTCCGGCCAATAGTAGATAATACTCTTACCAGAATAATAAGACAGTTCAATCAAGTCCTATGTCAGCCTCTTGATGCACATATGCACTTGTCCATAGGCGTAAGACCATGGTGATTGAAGGTCTTAAAAAGGGGCAAGGTTGACCTATAATGACATGGAAGGAAGTCTCGAAAGACTTATAATTCGCAAAAAATTAGATACAATAGAATGAAAAAATTCATAAACGTGATACCAATTACTTGTCATTACAGCTTAGTCATGCTTGTATGATTGCTTCAGGTCCTATGTTACTAAGAGTCTTTTAGGGTGTTGTTGGTATGAAGGAAAATATATTTCAGGGAAAATATTTCCTCGAAAATAAGTCTTTTAATTATTGTCTTTTGTTTAGTACGTAGGCAGAAATTGCTATGCCCAACGCATTTGTATATAATCTAGGGAAATACTTTAGGAGGTGAGGCTAGAGAGTAGGGGGTAGGGGTGGTGGGTGTGTTGGAGGGTGGAGGGAGACAATCAATGTGGGATGGGCCGAATGGCACTTGTAGAACTTGTTTTCCCTTTGTTTCCACAAATATGGCAAAAAGCTGTCAAAATACCGGCATATGAGAGAGCAAATGTAAACAATACCTTAATCACAAACAAATAAATAAATAAATTAGGCAGCAAATGGATAGTGAATATCATACTTCTCATATAGGCTGTATTCTTAGCTTGGGGAAATGCAGATGGAACTCATCTTACACATTTCTGAATGTTTAGAAGAAGAAGTTGATACAACATCCCAAACTCTGACCCAATTCATCGGTAACAATTAAGTATGGCAAAATAAAGAGCAAGCACTATATTGTCCTTTTCCTAGATTAAACAAGTATAGTGAAATGATAAGAATCTCTGTGGCAGGAGTTCTTACTTGGAATCTTTCACTCTGTTTAAAAAGTCAGGCCAAGAGATGTCACCATCACGTAATTCTATGCTCAAGCTGGAGGCTCTATTGGGAATCACAATTGCCATCGGTGATTGAGCATCAACAACTCGACTGCAGTTTTCAACAAGTGAAGCAAGAAAAAAGAGAGGAAAAGGGGGAAATGCATAATTTACTCTACTGGCGCTAGCAGTTAGGCTTGCATGATTCTCGATATAGTTCAGAATGTCTGAAGCAGAAAGAGAAAGAGAGGTGACCTGTACAAGGGTATCTTTTTTTCTCCACGGGAAATAAAATCCTGTACACATCGTTGATAGAAAACGAAATTAAACAAGAAAACCGCTAATAAATAGTAATAATAAACAAATGGGAAGCAGAATGAGTACAACTGCATATGCCACAAGGAATAATAAGAATGAGAGAATAATGATTTGCACCAAAGTTCACTATTTGAATTTTGTCGTACTTAAGGAATAACAACAACAACAACAACAACATACCCAGTGGAATTCACGAGTGGGGTCTGGGGAGGGTAAAATATACGCAGACCTTACCACTACTTCATAGAGATAGAGAAGTTGTTTCCGAAAAACCCTTGTCGAGAAAATCAAGCCACAGAAGCAGAAGATACTAGATATGGAAAAAAAAGGGAGAAAAGAAAAGGAAAAAGCCTAATAATGAAAAGCAAATAAAGTATGTAAATACGATAAACGTAACAAATATAAGACAAATAATGACAATATAAGATATAAAGACACAACTACTCCTACTAACCTACTATATCACAAGGCCAGACATCAACCTACTCTTACTGGCCTATTAGTCTTCTACACTAATACGCGACCTCCACTCGTTTCTATCTAAGGTTATGTCCTCGATGAGATGAAGTTTCGTCATATCTTGTCTGATCACCACCACCCCGACCAAACCTCCACCTCTCCGTGTAATTCCTAAATCCAACTCCTCGCACTTCCTAACAGGAGCATCAATACTTTTTCTCTGCACATGTTCAAACCATCACAGTCTCGTTTCCCTCATCTTGTAAGCCATAGAGGCCACCTCTAACTTCTCTCGTATGGTCTCATTCCTAATCTTATCACTCCTAGTATGTTCACCCACATCCATATCAACATCCTCATCTCCATGACCATGACCTGCATCTTCTGAACATGTGAGTTTTTAATTGGCCAGCGCTTCACCCCATATAGCAGAGACAGTCTAACCACCATTCTATAAAACTTGCCTTTAAGTTTAGGTGGTATCTTTTTACCACACAATACTCCCGAGGCAAGCCTCCATTTCGTCCATGTTGCCCTAATAGAATGTGTGACTTCATTGTTGATATTGTCTCTACTCTAGATGATGGACCCAAGATACTTAAAGTTTTCTCTCTTTGGAATAGGTTGAGTGGCAAGCATCACTTCAATGTCTGCTTCATCTCTTGCAACACTGAATTTCCACCCGAATTATCCTGTTTTTGTCCTGCTCAGTTTCAACCTTTGGATTCTAAAGTATATCTCCAAACCTCCAATCTAACATTAACTTTAGCCCAAGTCTCATCAATCAGTACTATGTCATCTGCAAATCACATACACCATGGCACCTCCTCCTGGAAGTATATTTTGATCATGGAGGAGTTCATAAGAAGCAATGATCAAATAAGAGATCCACAAAATAGTGTTTCTGTAATGGAAACCTCCATAGAATGTTAATCCAACCAGATTTTTAGAAGCCTATCCTTAAAATAGTGGATCTCTTTGAAAATTCTCCAAATGCTCTTAATACAGAAAGTTAGACAAAAAGAGACAAAATTCATTAGTATGAAGAGTTTACTTTTCCACAATCAAACTGTTTGATTCTTCGAAGTATTAAAAATGAAGCCATAACAAATTCCCTGGAAGCTAATATTTGAAACGTATTTCTTTATATATATAGATAGATAGATATTCTTTTGAGAATAATAAAAGACATTTTTACCAGCTTTGAGTCTCAAATGACCTTACTGGGGAGAGGTGATCAGACATGATATGGCAGCACTTGACCTTACTGAGGACATGACCTTAGATAGAAAGAAGTGGAGGTCGCATATTAGAGTAGCAGGGTAATTGGTAGGGTTAGGTGGAGGCTTGACCTCGGGGTATAGTAGGATTAATTGGTTTGTTTCCTCATGCATTTCTCACTATCTGTCGCATTGGGTATCTCCATATCATAGTTACTTACTACACTATGCTATTCCATACTTGTCGCACTTTCCGTTCCTTTCCCTTCCGTTTTTGCTATATCTAGTTACTTCTACTTATGGGTTTTGTGATGAGGGTTCCCAGGAAACAGTCTCTCTACTTCTATGAGGTAGCGGTAAGGTCTACGTACATTCTACCCTCCCCAGACCCCACTTGTGGGATTTCACTGGGTATGTTGTTGTTGTTGTTGTTGTTTGAGTCTCAAATGAAGTTCTTTCACATTTTAACGTATCAACTGGACTTTACATGCTTAACAAACTAAATTCTCCAAAACAATTTTAAAAATAATGAAGCAACATAATTGATTAGGCGACTGCTTCATAAATCGTCCTGACCACTCGTACATAAATTGATTATATCCAATACTATCATATCTAAATATTTTAAGAAGATATCAATCCATGATTTTACGACCGGCCTACTGTCCTGCTAATTTGGTCTCACATATATTGCCTAATTAAATCTAATATAGAAACTTAATATTTTTTAGACTTCATTTGTATCCACTTCCTTAATGCACATTACAGTGACATTTGTAACCAATTTTTCCTCGATTCTTTGTTAAATTTGGGTTATTACAGGATAAACTGTTGAATGACAAACTATAGAACCATCTAATACCATCAGACTTTGAATTTAGTACTATGTTATCTGGTGCATCAAAATCAATGCACCTGTATGGGTCCTGCCTTTACAACCCTGCCTTTTCTGAATGTAGAACTGCTAGCATAGAAAAGAGCTAGAAACTTAAATTCATCCACTGAAATTCTCTTCTTTCTTGTTTTATGATAAGGGGACACCGCAGCCGCTACCCTTTGGGTATGCACAGAGTAAACCCCCACTCCTATCAAATAACTCGCCAATCACATAGGAGAGGTAACCCGCACTACGCCAAGCCCGGTGCGACATGCTCAACCAAAAGGCAAACCCCTTACTTTTGCTGGCAAGGGGTTTCGAAACACTGGGCCACCTCGAAGAGTAATTCATCCAATGAAATTCTAATGACCGTAAATGAGAACATATATACGATACAATACCTACAAAAGAATAATATCCTCATTAAACAAATAGAGCACCTGAGTAAAAATTGCTTTCGCGTTTGATAAGATGAGCCTTGTCGAAATTTCACTTGGGGCAAAACTATCAGCAATGGACACAACTACATAACCAGCAAGAACAATAGCCAAGTAGATCACCACAGCATTAACATCCATCGGCATATCTATAGCTATGGAAGACCCTTTCTCCAAACACAGGCTTGCAAGAGCATGTGCAACTTCCCTGTAAGAACAGTTATAACAGTGAGAAAGTTGATGGTTCAGAGATTCAACAACTTGGCGAAAGTACAATGAAGAAGTACATTATACATGAACCCACTAGGAATAGAACAATATAAAAAGATATGAAAACAAGATAGATGGATTCATTTAGGAAGTTGGTGATTAACTGCTACTTCATCCCCTCAACCCCTCTTTTGACATAGTTACTACTAAGAAAATTGAGCAAACAGGACCTTGATGAACTTTAAATTAAATCTTATTGCCTGCAAAATTTTAAATTGGCAGTTTGAGGTATTTTCATGTAGCTTACTGGTTTCTAAATCTACACCTTTTATCTAGAGAAGAGTTCACAATATCGAATCAAAGCTGATCTAGCAAACCCTTGTAAATCGAACTACATCAGTTCGTAGAGAGAATAAGTAACAACACTAATGTATCTTACCAAATTGATTCACGTAACTCCTGCCAGGTCATCTTTTCAACAGGTGCTTCATCATTTCCTCCACTTTGCCATATTATAGCTACATCACCTAAAGTCCTCTTTCTTAAACTGAGGCAATTCTTCGCTGGATTCCCCCATGCTCCAGGAAGCCACTGACCACCTTGATGAGATGGACTCTCACGTAAAATACATTCAGGGGGAACGGAAAATGAAATATTCATTTCTTCCAATATGGTTTTCCAATATACCTAGCAAAACAAGTGATTGAGCAGGAAATGAGAGAATCAACAAACACATGATCTCCTTCTTAGCATTAAAAGCACAAAATAAGTCCAATGATCAGGAATTCAACTTCAAAGTACATTCTACCTACCTCTTGGTCGGATACTGAGAATCTCTGAAAATCAGAGAAGCTCGAAATTGGGTCTTCATATTGTGATCCCAAGAACTCCTTTCCACGTCTTTCCAGAAGTTGACCAATATTCGTCAATGGTGCAGTTTCTCTGCTCCAGAAAAGATGAAATAAAATTGACAATAGAAACGAATTAACCAAATTTAAGCTCCGGGAATTCTATGCCAGTATTATTTTTACCATACATTGCACGCTACAATGCAACACCAATCCAGTAGGAGCAGTCAGAAAAGGATCACCATTCATTAATCAACAAAAAAACAAAAAGAAAAAGAAAAAGAAAGAAACAAAGCAAAGGGGGGATCAACATTCAAGTATATCAAGTAATATAAAAAATTGGCATGATCTTTGGACATTCAACACACCTTTTGACAATCAAACCCACAAACTATATGGTGCGACAGTACACTCATCCACTAGTCCCAGATTATCACTATTTATGAATTAGGTGTCTTTGTATCATGTAGTTAGGCGTCTTGAAGATAACTCCATGCTTGAAAGTAAATTACTAGGATTTTTCATATGTACATTAACAAACTAACTTCACAAGCATAGCCAATCACAAATCCAGATAAAGCACGGGCGGTCATTTAGTTGATGTCATAAAAATAGTGAAATTATGAATATTAAAAGGTTGGAATGTCATCACATGTCTCACTACAGCCAACCACAACTTCAACATAAAAATAATGAAGGGAAGAGGGACTAACGGGTCGGGTAACCAGGCAGGCGGGTCGGGCCCAAAATCCTTGTAGCAACCGTAGTACATCATCTGGTGGAAAGAGAAAGGAAGGTTTGGGGTGAGTACTTCTTTGGAGATATGGTGCCATGTTTGGGGAGTGGCAGACCCGTAATTACGAACAATTAGGGTCAGCTTTTGGTGAAGTTTTCCGGCGAGCTCAGAGGGTATTCCTAGAGCTTCGACGTCGGCGACGGTGACGGAATCCAAGCTTTTGTAATGATCCATATCCTACACAGTCCACACCCACTTGTGAGTGATTACACATAAATTAGACCAAATGGCGAATCATGACTTGTGTTAGATGAACAGAAAACAAACTACCATTACTACCTGTAAAGCTTTATTTTATTAATTAATAATTTGAATAATTGGAAACGGCCAAATATAACCATTTCTTTTGTGCATTTTAAGACAATTTGATAGACAAAGACATTGAGGCAATTCTTACGTTATGTAACGTAACTAGAGCAAATGAAAAGACATTTTTAGCAGTAATTTTTAAATAAATATGTGACAATTAGCTGTCAGAAAATACTTACATCTTTAGCAGAAACCCAATCAAAATAATTTCTCCATTTTTGGTTTCAATTAATCTCCGAAACAAGGATGAAGCAGCTGCATCTGGAACCTATTTTATACTCCTTAAAAGTAGGAAATGATTGATCCATCTGGAAAATTATTTGGGTAATCACTATTTTTAAATATATACAATAAATATATATATATTCATAATTTTATTTACATAAGAAATATTTTTTGTTCTATTTTATGTGACATTATTTGACTTAACATTATGTTTAAAAGAAAAAAAATTGAAAATTTGTAGTCTAAAATCATTCTTAGATGCTCTCTTCGTTCACTATTAGATGTTAAAATTTTTCTAATTTGATTTTCATTTTTACTTGTCATTTTGGAGAAATTAAGATAAGATAATTTTTTTAACCTATTTTACCCCCAAATTACTTACAAAGTTAATATTTTTTAAAAATGTAGAATTTCTTAAAAATGTTCAATAATCAATTCATCCATATATTACCTATGCAATATTTCTTGAAAAAATATAAAGATTATTAAATTAAGAAATACTTTCACTTGCCATTGTATTAATAAATATTAAATGTATTAGAATTTGAATTATGGTGTTAATGAATATTTTTATCAATTAATAGGGGTAAAATAATAATCTCACTATACTAATCATTGTGCAAAGGTAAAATTTGACATCTAATAGTGAACGGAGGAGGTATTTGTATGGCTAAAAATTATTTCATTAAGGGTAAAAGGGGAATAGAGAATTTTAAAGTTAAATTGTTTTCAATTAGAGTAAGGAGATTTTGTTTTTGAACGGACCAAAAAAAACAAAGCATGTCATATAAAATGTGACAAATAGAGTAGTCAAAAGTCATAAAAAAAAAAGTATACGCTAACTATACATTATGATATAATCAAATATTTGAATTTAGTTTAACTATGCATGAAGGGTACACTGATTGTACATTATGATACACTTAAAAATCTAAATGTAATTTAACTATAGATGAAGTATATACTGACTATTTAATTCCAATCAACTCAATATCTCCTCTAAACAATCCCAAATTTCTTTTGAGTCATTTGATATATAATTTTTTGTTAAAAAAAATCATAGTAGTACGTTGAATTTTAAAGAAGCCGAAGAAAGAGAAGAAAGGCAAAGCAACAAAAGGAGGAGGAGGAGGAAGGTATAATGACCTTGAAGGTCATTTTTTATGAAATTGTCATTTTGCCCTTTGCAAAAGTTGCTTTGAGCCATTTTTGGATGTGTTGAAAAGTTAAATTCTTAAAACCTTTGTGAAAAGTTGGAGTTTGTCAAAAAAAGAGTTTTTAAAGGTTTAAAATTTGAAATTTTGAGTTTTAAGGTCATCTTGGATTTCGGGTGTCGAAATGCAATTTCGTTGATCCCATTAGCTTTGAAATGTGAAATTTGATCTAAGAGAAGTAACAGAACTGAATTCGAAGTAAAAATGGAGATTTTGGGCCCAAAATCGCACTTTCAGTTAAATTCGGATCATAAGTTTGACTTAGTCAACATTCGAATTCGAAAGCTCTAATATAAATTCTTATGATTCCATTGCATGTGGAATGCCATTTTTGGTAGGATTGCATATTTGGTTCATATTTATAGGGTTTCTGATGAGTTAGGGGGGTCAAAAAATATGTTTTGAGAGGTATTGGTACAAATTGACCCCGGTCAACGCATTCAACAACCCCTTTTTCTTTGATTTTATTTGCTAAAAATTTTCGTTCTTCTCTATTTTGATTATTACACCATTTTCTCCCATTTTTGGAGATCTAAAAGATTGGAGGTGCAAGATTTTTCGTGAATTTTCATTTGGGTAAGCTTCCTAAACACAAATTTTTTTATTTTCAGTATTTAAATTATGATTTTGACTTGAAAATTTTTGCTTCAACCTTTCAATTTTTTATGGATTTTCAAGAAACGATACAAACTCTAAGTGATGATTTCTCCCTTAATTTCTACTCAAATTTTATGAGATTTTCATCCACAAACTCCATTTTTCATGTGGAATCCAATTTTAAGCTCAATTTTAAGATTCAAGATTTTTGAAAAACAACCTAATTTTTTACCATTTTACTCCTAGATCGAATACCTATTAATATGGGTTCAATTGATTTCTTTTGACGTGTATATCTCATTCTTGATAGTGGTTTGGTGTATGGAAGCCATTTTATTTTTGAATTCATTCATCCATTTTGCTTGTTAGTGGTTCGACCTTCAAGATTGTGGTGATTTGGAGTATCGTAGAAGGGAAAAATGCTCAGATTTGAGTTGATTAGGACTTCGATTAGGACAAATGAAATTCTAACCTTTTGTTAGGTATGATTGAACCTTGTATTATCATATGTGTGTGGGTTTGGGTGGCTTGTGGCATGAAATGAGATAGAATTATACTACTATAGGCTTCGATCATGGGATTATGGATTGTGTAAATGTTGTGAATCTTTGACTTGTGAAATACTTGTGTAATTATATATACTTGAGAACTTGCAGATTATCTGATTTCTGATTGATTTGACTATTTGATGATGAAATTTGAGTACTTGAATATGAGCAAATGAACTTGGTATTTTCTTTCAAAGTGAAACTTGTGGGTTAGTGAACTTTTTTAATAGATATGATTTAGGTAATGGGAAGGTGAAAATAATGACACGTATGACTTGAATTATAAGATAACGCCCATTATTGTTGACTTTGGCTTGTGAGATAATAATTGTGAAATGAGCTTGTGAAGCCATTGTTGATGGTGTGAAGGTATTCAAGATATTCTAATTGTTGAACTTTGGATTATATTGCATGGAATGTCTATTGAATCTTTTATGTAAATTTTTGAGCTAAATGCATATATCGAGATATTGTTGAAAATCTTGAAGTAATTTTCTTGTGAAGTTAGAACTCAAATGATTAATTGTCCTAAGCTATGATGACTAAGGATAATTGAAAGAGTTGATCTATGTTATATTATAACTATTACATCATGTGTTAATGATGATTCGAACATTGAGAGACAATGAAATAAATTATGAATAAATGAACTATATAGACGTCTTGCATGCATTCATGATTATGGAAGTTATACTTGTGATATGATGATATTTATATTTTTGATGTTTCATTTGTGATGAAAATCCAAAGAAAAATGATTCCGGCTAGTTTAAGCTGATACATATATTGAGACATTGATGATATTGAGATCTGATGGTATTAATATATATTGATGATATTAAGGCATTGATGATAGTGATACTATGATAATGTTGAAATCATTATGATATTGACACTGTGATATAATTATGATCATGCACGTTACATCTATTATTACTTGTGCATTGATACTTGTGATGGCTATAACTGAGAGATAAATAAGGTAACACGTGGATTAGTGGCAAGATTGAGATATTGTGATACCCCTTGACCATGGGTAGGTGGCAAAGATGAGATACTGTGACACCCTTGACCATGGGCAAGTGGCGAGGTTGAGATACTGTGACATTCCTTGACCACGAGCAGGTGGCAAGGTTGACATGCATCACGCTTACTTGACATTGCATCACATTGTTTACATTTTGTTGCATTCACTCCATCTTTTATTATTCTTTCCTAACATAGTTTTGTGTTATGCGTGAGTTCTGAATGCTTTGGAACTGGTATATTGTTAAGAATGAATTATAGAAAGATTATGATATATGTTGATAATTTGAGCCTTGTATATTGTGAAAACTATATTATGTGAATATTGTGAAACTTACGATATTAATAAACTATTGTACCACTTGATTATGTAATTCAATTGTGCATTCTGAGGTATTATTCTATGATATGTTATCTATATATACATATATTGTCATTGTATAGGGACTTTTCTGAGTGCAAGTGTGTAGTTCGATGGTATGTGGTTGGTTAGATGGGAATGATTATGTTCTTCATTGTTTTACTCCAGTTTTAGTTTTCATTTGTTGAGTGTCGTGTTGTTTAATTTGATGTTCACTCCTTGCTACATTTTTGTAGTTTATGAGCTTAGTTCCTCTTGATTAGATCCTTAAATGTCAGCCCGAGCTTCTACATTCTTGAGAGGTAGATGCTTGTCTCTTTAGTTGACCCTCGAGTATTCTATGTTATGTTATGTTCTATTCGAGAACTTGACATTGAGACTTGTATTTTCTTTTAAGTGTTATCATTTAGAGACTTGTACATGTGACACCAGTTTTGGTTTGGATTAGTCAGATTTCTTAATGTGTATCTACCATTTTAGACTATTCTATCTTCCCACTTTATTATTATATTAGAATGCTCAGGTTTAGACCGACTCGCCTTTAAAATGACTCTAAAATGTGCCTGAAAATGTGCCTTGGAAGTGCCCAAAATTGTAATTTCCATATATTTTAAATTTATAGCTGATATCAAAAATTCAGCTTCATATTCTTGTTCAGGGGGTCAAATTGAGTGGAAAATGGGCCTAACCCGAATTTTAGAGTAAACGAATTGCAATTTCAAATTTCTAAAAATCAATTTCCGGAGAATTTTTCGCGTCCCTGGTGCGATGCACCAAGGGCACGCCATAGTGTAAATTTTGCCCAATTTTTCTATCTGGTCCAAGGCTTTGGGTCTTGGGCCTAAGTGCTCTAATGCATGAAAATGCCTATACTTAACCTTATTTCACCCTCATATCATTCAAGACATTCCCAAATATACTCTCAAACACTTAGACAATATTTCATCTCCTTAATTCAAGTCTCAAACTCATCCAAATTCTAAGGCTCTCATTTAAGCTTCAAGTCTCTATCTTCAATCTTCATCAAGCTATTCTACAACGCTAAGGTATGTGGGTTTCTTTCATGGGTACCTTCCCCCATGATACCTAAGCTCTCATTTACTTAAAATTGTATGATTTAAAATTGATTACTCATGGGTCTCAATTATTATGAATTTCACTACACACTATATTAGGGTTTATGAAATAGTGACTGTTTTAGCATGTTTTGAGTTATGAAACCAAGATTTGTTGTGAAGATTGATGAAGGGTTTAGATGTATATTGCTTGAGGGTATTGCCAAGTATCTATTGATGATTTTACACTGAATTTTTAAGCATGATTTTGCTCTTGAATTGCATGCTTTTACACAAGCACTACACAACCACCAAGTATTTAATAAAATATTCGTTTATGATTTCTTGAGGGATTAAAGATCCAATGCATGTGTTATGAGTTGAATGACTTTATAACGATGAAAGAAATGTATGAATATGATGATGAAAAGAATGTATGCATATGATATTATCTCCATAGTGTTGGAAATTGACCAAGTCTCACTCAGGGGGTTGTAGGCCCAAGTAACCTTGTTGAGGGGTTTATACCTCGATCGCCTCACTCGGAAGGTGGTAGACCCATGCAACCATGTCTAGGGGTTGGTAGCTTGATAACCTTGTTGGGGAGTTTGTACTCCATCAACCTTGTTGGGGGTTTGTACCTCATCAACCATGTTGAGGGATTTGTACCTCATCAACCTATTGAGGGGTTCGTACCTCATTCGTCTCTCTAAGGGGGTAGTAGACCTTAGATATGCACCAACAATGGTCACTCCGTACATATATATATATATATGTATATATCTATATAAGGATGATTTTACATCAAGCATCATCCATACATGCCATATTGCTATATATTCATCCATTGCCGATGTTATGCATTTGGTTATGGTGCTTATCACTTGTTGCATTGCATCCTACATACTTAGTACATTCAAACATACTAATGTATACTCTATGCCTACTTGATGTCAGGATCCGAAGCCTCACTTGATCATCCACCTTCACGTGGCTAGTACTTCATCACTCAAATTCTTTGGTGAGTCCTCTAGTTCTGGGACGATGCTTATGATCTCCTATTACGTTCTTATACTATCCTTCTTTGTATATATGTTGACTATGAAGGTGATCCTGGTAGCTTGTCTTGGCCCTGCTAAGTATCTAAGTTTTTTAGAGGTGTTGTTGGACATGATATGTATTATGCTTTGAGCTTGACTCTCTCTTGACTCTTGTTGATTATGATATAAAAACTGTCCCTTAGCCCTGTTGTCCCTATTTTACTCTATTGTTGTTGTATTTTACTGCCTCCACGACTAATAAGATCTAATGATATATTAAGAGGCTTGCTTGGGGTCCCCTCGGGTTTCCCATGTGTCGTGTCATGTCTAGGCCCTAGTTTGGGTCATAACAGACTTGGTATCAAAGCACTAGCTTGTTAGATCCTTGGAGTCCAATACACTGCATCAATTAGAGTCTTAGTCATGGTTATGTTGTGCACCACAACTATCAGTAGGAGGTTATGATATATTTTAGGAAATATTTCCCTCTTTCATGTTCTAAGTCGTGCTATAGAATTGGAGTAAGGAGTTTCCCCCCTAACGATTGTCCTTTACTATGCTAGATCATACCTAACACAAGAGGAAGAAGAGCCTGCACTCCCGAGGACCAACTGCCTCTTGGTGAGCTTGGGGATGCTTTCACTTTGGTTGCAAAAGTTGTCGTTAATCAAGCCAATCAAGGGGCCCAAGCCCCTCATGCTCCCACCTTGGCATCTTGGGCGAGGGACTTCATGAGAATGAATCCCTCATAATTCTATAGGTATAAGGTAGATGAAGACCCTCAAGAGTTCATTGATGAGGTCTACAAGATATTGGCTATCATGGGTGTGAGGTCGAAAGATAAGGCGGATTTGGTGGCCTACCAACTCTAAGGGGTGGCATAAATATGGTACAATCAATGGAAGGAAGAAAAGGGAGTCAACTATGTGGGTCTTTAGGAAGAGTTCAAGGTGGCTTTCCTTAATCGGTTCTTCCCTCTTGAACTTAGGGAAACTAAATTTGTCGAATTTATGAATTTGAGACAAGGATCTATGAGTGTGAGGGAGTATGACCTCAAGTTCAACCAACACTCAAGGTATGCTCTACACTTTGTTGTTGACTCAAGGTCTATAATGAACAAGTTTGTGATAGGTGTGTCCGACTTGATGAGTGAGGAATGTCGGTCCTCTATGTTGATTAGTGACATGGACTTATCCCGTTTAATGACCTATGCTGAACAAATAGAGGAGGAGAAGTTGAGGATGATGAGAGGTTATGAGGCCAAGAGTCTCCGTGTTTAAGGGAAGTTCCAAAGTCGAAAGAGTGGCCGATTATAACAAGGCCAAGGTTCTTCTCATGCATTTAAGAAGAGGGTTGCCAATGACTTTACAAGGGCCCAAGGTGTTGGAGGTGTGGTTCCTAATGGTGAATGTCCAAAATATGGTAGGGGTAATAGTGGCCCGTGCTTGAGGGACACTAATGCATATTATGGTTGTGGAGAAGTGGGTCACAAAAAGGTTGATTTCCCTCGTGATCACAACAAGGGTAAGGATGCTCATCTTCAAGGCTGGGGTGGCAATACGGCCCCTGTGGGTAGAGGCGGTTGACAAGATGGTACCCCAAGGCACAACTGATCTTATACTTTGCATGAGAGGCAAGGGGTTGATGATGTGCTCGATATTGTTACCAGTAAATTGAAAATCTTTGATTTTGATATGTATGCATTGATTGATTTGGGTGCCACTCTTTCTTTTATTACCCTTTTTGTTGCCAAAAGGTTCCATGTTGAGCCCGAATTGTTATGTGAGTCATATGAGGTGTCTACTCCTATTGGTGCATCTATTATTGCTAGGAAGGTTTATAGAGATTGTCCCATTTGCATCTTGCAATAAATATTGCCTTATTTTCTTATTGAGTTGGATATGATTGATTTTGATGTCATTCTTGGGATGGATTAGTTGCATGCATACTATGCCTCTATTGATTATAGAACCCGTAGGGTCAAATTCCATTTTCCAAATGAACCCGTTCTTGATTGGGAGAGCCATGATATGGTGGTTAAGGGTAGATTCACCTCTTGCATTAAAGCCCGTAAGTTGATCTCTAAGGGGTGTCTTTATCATCTTGTGAGGGTTAGGGATGTAGAGTCCAAAGTCCTTGCTATAGATCGGTTCTAGTTATAAATGAGTTTCTTGATGTCTTTCTAAATGACCTTCCTGGTGTTCCTCTCGAAAGGAAAATAGATTTTGGTATAGACCTCCACCCTAATACTCAACCCATTTCTATTCCCACTTACCCTATGGCCCCGACAGAGTTAAATGAGTTGGAACAATTGAGGGACTTATTGGAGAAGGGTTTTATTAGGATCAGCCAATCCCCTTGGGGTGCACCGGTATTATTTGTGAAGAAGTAGGATGGGTCTCTTAGAATATACACTGACTACCAACAACTCAATAGGGTTACCATCAAGAATAGGTATCCTTTTCCAAGAATGGGTTATTTGTTTGACCAATTGCAAGAGGCTAGCTAGTTCTCTAAGATTGATTTTCGGTCTGAGTATCATCAAGTGAAGGTGAGGGAGTGTGACATTTTCAAGATAGCCTTCTGGACTATGTATGGGCATTACGAATTTGTGGTTATGTCTTTTGGGTGGACCAATGTACCAACCATTTTCATGGATCTAATAAATAAGGTCTTCAAACCTTACCTTGATTCCTTTGTTGTGATATTTATCAATGATATTTTGAACTATTCTCGTGATGATGAGGAGCATAGGGCTCATTTGAGGGTTGTGTTGCAATGATTGGAAAAGAAGTTATATGCTAAGTATGAGAAATGTGAATTTTTGTTGAGGGAGGTTGCTTCCTAAGACATGTGGTGTCGGGAGATGGTATTAAGGTGGATCCTAAAAATATGGATGTGATTAGAAATTGGCCTAAACCATTGACCTCGTCAGATATTAGAAACTTCTTAGGCTTAGCGGGCTACTATTGAAGATTTTTGAATGGGGTCTCTTCTATTGCCTCTCCCACGATAAAGTTGACTCAAAAGAAGGCCAAATTTGTGTGGTTCAATGAGTGTGAAAGGAGTTTCCAAACATTGAAAGATAAGCTTGTGTTCGCTCCTATATTGTCACTACTAAAAGCATTAGATGGATTTGTTGTATATTGTGATGCTTCCCAGGTTGGTTTGGGTTGTGTGTTGATGAAAAATGGTAAGGTCATAACCTATGCTTCTAGACAACTCAAAGTGCATAAAGAGAATTATCCTACCAATGATCTTGAGTTAGCCATCGTTGTGTTTGCATTAAAGATTTGGCATCACTATTTGTATGGTTTGCATGTTGATGTGTTCACCAACCATAAGAGCCTCCAATATGTGTTCACTCAAAAAGATCTCAACTTGAAACAAAAGGGGATGGTTAGAACTTCATAAGGACTATGATATGAGTATGCATTATCATCCCGGTAAGGCTAATGTTGCGGTATATGATTTGAGTAGGGTGTTTATAGGAAACCTAGCTCATATTATAGATGGTGGCATAGGGGTGGATAGGGAGGGCCATCAGCTGGCTAGATTGGGAGTTAGGTTGGAAGAGGTTGGTGATGGTGTTGTTGTTGTTTTTTATGGTTCTAAATCTTCATTAGTTGAGGAGGTAAAAGCTATGCAAGATCTTGATCCCTCATTGTTAGAATTGAAGACATTGGGGAAAGATGGTAAGGTAGAGGTTTTCTCCCAAGGGCGAGATAGTGCCTGTAGGTACTAAGGTAGTTTGTGTGTGCCTTGTGTTAATGGCTTGAAGGAAAGGATTATTGATGAAGCTCATGGTTCTTCTTACTCTATTCATCCCATGTTTTCTATGATGTATAGAGATTTGACAGAGGTGTATTGGTGGGGAGGCATGAAAAGGAACATTGCCAAATTTGTATCTGGTTGCCATAGTTGCTAACAAATCAAAGTCGAACACCAAAGGATAGGTGGACTAACCCAAGACATAGAGATTCCTACTTGGAAGTGGGAAGAGATTAATGTGGATTTTGTGGTTGGGTTGCCCAAGACTAGCAACGGGTTTGATTCCATATGGTTTGTGGTTGATAGGATGACAAAATCAACTTATTTTCTACCGGTTAAGACTGCATATGGGGCTGAAGATTATGCTAGGTTATACATTCATGACTTGGTGAGGCTGCATGGGCTTCCTTTGTCCATCATATGAGATCATGATGCTCAATTCACTTTACACTTTTGGAGGTCCTTCCAAAGATGTCTTGGAACCAAGGTAAATCTTAGTACGACCTTTCACCCTCTAATGGATGGTCAAGCCAAAAAAACTATCCACATAGTTAAGGACATTCTTAAGGCTTGTGTTTTAGAGCTTAAGGTTAGTTGGGATGAACATGTTCCATTGATTGAGTTTGTGTATAACAATAGCTATCATTCTAGCATCGGTATGACTTCTTTTGAGAATCTCTATGTAGACATTGTAGATCACCGGTTGGATGGTTTGAAGTTAGAAAGGTGGCTCTATTGGGTCCATATCTGGTTATGGATGCTATGCAGAAGGTAAGGATGATTAGATAAAGGTTATAAACAGCCCAAAGTTGCCAAAAGTCTTATGCCGATATGAGGAGAAGGGATCTTAAATTCGAGGTTGGTGGTTGAGTTTATTTGAAGGTATTACCCATGAATGGTGTGGTCTATTTTGGTAAAAAGGGCAAGTTAATACCTAGATATGTGGGTCCTTATATGGTGGTGAGAAGGGTTGGTAAGGTGGCCTACAAGTTGAATTTGCCTAGAGAAATGAACTTGGTTCATTCGATCTTTCATGTGTCTATGTTGAGGAATTGTATGGCTGATCCTAATGCTATTGTGCCTCTTGATATTGTGGGGCTAGTTGAAGATAACTTGTCATATGAAGAGGTTCTAGTAGATATCTTGGATAGGCAAGTGAAAAGGTTGAGGAACAAGGATGCTGCTTCTATTAAGGTCCTTTGGAGGAACCGACAAGTTGAAAGTGCTACTTGGTAGGCCGAGATAGATATGCAAAAATGATACCCTTATCTCTGTCATTCTACTCAAGCCTAAGGTACTAATTCTAAGTATTCTATATGATTTCATGTCTCATGTTCCAGCCCCTAAGTCATTTGCATGCATTCATGTTTACATTGGCAAAGTTCATGGTGATTTTACATTTATGATGAGATTTTGAAAAAGATGTTTTAAGTATATTATTGCATTCTTGTTGGGGATAATCTAATCATGATTACTCTATTCATATACGTCTCTTTAACGTTTGGGGACGAATGCTCCTAAGGGGGAGATATTGAAATGACCCCAAAAAATGCCCGAAAATATACCTCAAAAGTGCCCAAAATCGTAATTTTTATATATCTCAAAATACATGCGTGATATCATAAATCTAACTTCATATTTTGTTCAGGGGGTAAAATTGAGTGGAAAATGGGTCTAACCCCAATTTTAGAGCCAACGAATTGCAATTTCAATTTTCCAAAAATTGATTTCCGAAGAGCTTTTCGCTCCCCTGGCGCGACGTGCCAAGGGCTCGCCATAGTGCAAATTTTGCCTTGTTTTTCTCTCTCGGTCCAAGGCTTTTGGTCTTGGGCCTAAGTATTCTCATGCGTGAAAATACCTATACTTAGCCTTATTTCACCCTCATAGCATTCAAGACATTCCCAAATACACTCCCAAACACTTAAACAATATTTCATCTCCTAAATTTAAGTGTTAAACTTACCTGAATTCTAAGGTTCTCATTCAAGCTTCAAGTCTCCATCTCCAATCTTCATCAAGCTATTCTCCAAAGCTAAGGTATGTGCGTTTATTTTATGGGTTCCTCCCACCCATGATATCCTAGCTCTCTTTTACTTAGAATTGCATGATTTAAAGTTGATTTATTCATGGGTCTTAATTATTATGAATTTCACTGCACACTAGTTAGGGTTTATGAAATTGTGACTGTTTTAGCATGTTTTGAGCTATGAAACCAATATCTATTGGTGAAGTTTGATGAAGGGTTTTAATGTATATTGCTTGAGGGTGTTACCTAGTTTCTATTGGTAGTCTTGCACCGAATTTTCTAGCATGATTCCACTCTTGAATTGCATGATTTTACACTACCACTACACACCCGCCAAGTGTTTAATAAAATATCTGGTTATGATTTCTTGAAGGATTGAAGGTCCAATGCATATCTTATAAGTTGAATGACTTTATAATGATGAAAGGGATGTATGTATATGATGATGAAAGGAATGTATGTATATGATATTGTCTCTATAGTTTTGGGAATTGACCAAGCCTTTTATGATGATGAAACAAATGTATGTATATGATATTATCTTTATAGTATAGCGAATTGACCAAGCCTCACTCGGGGTATTGTAGGCTCGAATAACCTTGTTGATGGGTTTGTACCTCAATCACCTCGCTCGGACGGTGGTAGCCCCGTGCAACCATGTTGAGAGGTTGGTACCTTGATAACGTTGTTGGGGGATTTGTACCTCACTAACCATGTTGAGAGGTTTGTACCTCATCAACTTATTGAGGGGTTTGTATGTCCTTTGCCTCTCTAAGGGGGTGGTAGGGCTTGGATATGCACCACCAATGGTCACTCCTTACACATGTATTATGTCCTATATATATAAGCATGGTTTTACTTCAAACATCATCCATACATGCCATATTGCTATATATTCATCTATTGCCTACATTATGCATTTGGTTATGGTGCTTACCACTTGTTGCATTGCATCCTACATACTTAGTACATTCAAACATACTAACGCATACTTTATGCCTACATGATGTCACCATGTAGGAACTGGAGCCCCACTTGATCATCCACCTCCATGTGGCTAGTATGACATCACTCAAACTTTTTGGTGAGAGTCCTCTATTTCGGGGATGATGAATATGATCTCCTATTCCATTCTAAGACTATGCTTCTTTGTATATACATTGACTATGAGGGTGATCCCGGTAGCTTATCTTGGCCCTCGCTAAGTATCTTAATTTTAGAGATGTTTTTGGACATGATATGTATTATGCTTTGAGCTCGACTCTCTCTTGATTCTTGTTGATTATGATATGAAAATTGTCCCTTAGCCCCATTGTCCCTATTTTACTCTATTATTATTCTATATTATTGCTTTCGTGACCAAGGATGTGTAATAATATGTTAAGAGGCTTGCTTGGGGTCCATTCAAATTTCCCCTACACCATGTCACGTCGAGGCCCTAGGCTTGGGTCGTGACAACCTTGGTGGGGTAGGTGAGTGCCATCACACTCTAATTTTGGATCATGATAGAAGGACAAAGAAGAAGTTGACACAAAAGAAGTCACGAAAGAAAAGGAGGGATGAAGAAGACGAAGAAGCTGCATGGTCATGTTTTTTTGGAAATAAAATATGGTTGAGTGATCATTTTATGTATTTTTTATAAATTGGCTAAGACGATGATAAACAAATCTTATAGGTTGATGTTATATATAATTCACCCTAATTACTATTAGAGGTAGTGGGTTGAGATGAATTTTAGACTAATCAAATTGGATTGAGTTAATAAATGGACAAGTTTTTGACTCGTTCAGAAGCTACTTGGTCTTAAATGATCTAAAATCTGAGTCAAAATTCAATTCGTCCAATTCTTACATAAATTTAATTGCTTTATTTAGTTTTTCATAATCTTTTTGTACCTACTAAAAAAATTCTCTTTATTATGATTATATATAACATATTAAATAAGAAATATTTTGCCAAGATTTTTCATAAGTTAATTTGGACTACATATCAACCCATTTTATAATGGGCTAAAATTTTATAATGGGCTAAAATGAATTGAGTTGATAAATAGGCAAATTTTGACCTATCCAAAGTTGGATGGATCAGGATTGATTTTAACACTAGTAATTACTATAAATCAAATATTGTTATGAAATTTTATGACCATACAAGTCATTTTTATGTTATTATGTCTTTTTTCGATTATTAGAGCTATCCTATAGTGACCATAGGTTATCTATGACCTTCTAGCACTGGTAGCTCGATTGCCTGGCCATTCATTTGGATGTAGTGTAGTTTTTTATGTTTGGAGACTTATAAGTTAAAAAGTTGATTTTAGAGTAAAATACAAATAAACAACCTTAGAATAGATTTTCGCAGTTCCTTCAGCTACAAAATGGACAAATTAGGTTAGAACCATGGTTGACTCGAGTCCTAAGATTTTAATTAGGAGTTTAAATCATTTTTAGTGTTTTAGCTTCAAAAATTGGTCAATAGTTAGTCAACATTATAGGAAAATGTGCCGAACATAAATTTTGACAGTGAAATTAGCTTCAGCACATTGTGTTTGGTCTAGAACAATCTTTCTTTCTATTTCCAAGGCTTTCAGACTCATTTCTAGACCCTTGCTGGAGTTTGGTTAAATATGGCCTTGGGAGTGGGATTCATATTCAATTGTAACTACCTCGTATGAAAACTTTGATTGCGCCACTGAATTCTTGGCGACATAGTTTATTTCCACATACAGGATTCCAAATGAATTCTGAATACTCTATCTATTATGACCCAGGCCTAGGACCTAGGAGGAACATGGTGAGAGGGACCCTAAAAGTCCCTAAACAAGCCTCACAACATCCATAGATGCATCATTGATTCGTAAGAGCATAATTAAAAAAGCCACATAGTTCTAAGGGGAAACTGAGCTTTGGACTCAAGCAGTGAGGATGTCATCGGGAATTGGAGTTGCACGGATTCACGTAGCATATAACACATAAGAACTAAGGAGAGGGTAAGTATTACACACGCTATAAGGATAGAAAGGTCTTAGGACTTTCCAAATTCTCATATCTCATCATAAACATATCATCAAAGCACCAACAACATGAAATAGACATAAATATAATCTCCATAAGTAATAAGCATAACATATAACAAGCCCATACATAAAGTTTACATGATGTCCAGCAATGCCTCTATTTCATAGAATAGGATGGGAGCCAAGACATGTCTCGGTCTCACCCTCAAAGTAAAAACATGAGAAAGTCATAAACATAATAGGTATATAGAAGGTGACTTGTCCTTGGATGAAAGGACTCACCACAAGCAACTTTTTCTCAAATAAACTAGTTGTCAAGAGGTGGATGAAAATAGTCTCCAGCCCCTACATGATTAGATCATGTAGGCAAAATCATGCATTAGTAGATTTGAATATACTAAGTATGTGGGCATGCAAATGCTTATGAACACATTAACCTATAATCAATGTTAGATGACAAGTGCATATATATACAGAAAGACATATATAGGATAAAATATAATATCAATATACCATTAAATTCATGATGCATGAATGCCATAATACTTTAAACATAATGAGGATGTAACCTCAATTGACATAAGACTAAGGGAGCTATTACTTGGAACTCCATCATCTTCCCTACAATGGATAAAAAGGTAACATACTTGCCAACGGTAGATCCTTAACATAATCATCCCTAAGAAGTGGTATAAACATGAACCTATGTTTGATACTTAGTTATATGAAATGAGACTTTATATAAAGACCCTTAGGGATAGTCCCCTATCTCCAATCTCATTCGGTGCTAAGTCATTACCCCACGGGAATCTTTAAATAGGAGCATCAGTTTTTTCAAATCATAATCATGCATATTTATGCTAAGGCCAAATCATACTTCATAGTCATGCATACTTAAGCTTAAAAGCCAAATCATACTTCATGTCATACTTTTCTGCATAGGAATAGCTTATTCACTCTTGTACATAATGGTGTAAACACACCTATTAGCACTTAAAGCCATATCATAGGTATAATATGGTCACATGGCATGTCTACTTGCTTGAAATCATAGTCATAATCATAATTGGATCTTGGCCCATATCATAAATCTCATAAAACACTTGTTCATGCATGCATATGCCATAAGGAATGAAGGAATAATATGGGTACTAGGAATTCATAATTAAATCAATATAATAAGATGAAATCATAAATAATCCATGAAAAATCAATAGTTAAACATACTTGAAATTTTACCCATTCATAGATTCAAACATTAAAAGGACATGGATTTTCAAACCTTCATAAAATCAATGTAATCGAACATAACATGGATTAAATCATATTAAAAACATCAATTAAACACATCCCACAACTCAATTTGATCAGAACAATACTAATTTAAAAGACTCATATTCAAAGTAAGCTTAAAATTCATAAATTAAGAAGTAAGGTTTTTTGGGGGTCTTCATGATTGAAAGGAATCATGAATCAATCCCACATACCTCAAAGAACTAGAAGAATTAGAATGGAGTTAACTTGAATTGACAGCCTACTTGAAATCCTAGCTTGAATCTCCAACACTAGACTTTGAAGAGAGAACTTAGGAATTGAATTCTAGAGTTCGAGTGTATAATGAGAGTAAATGAGTGTAAAGAGTGAGTATAATCTAATTTAGGGGCTTATGATAGTGTAAGGATCTGGACTTTTTATGACTTTAATGGATCTTGAAAATTTGGTTCCGAAAAATTTTGGAGCAATGTGACGCTCCATGGAAGCCTTCACGGTCCATGTGAGGTTATATAGATCGTGTAGAGCCTCCTTGGAGTGGCCCTTGGCCTTGTGTCAGGCGTGTTGATTTAACATGGAGTTTGGGACTAAGGCATACCACACATGGAGCCCACATGAGCCATGTGAGACTTCACAGACTGTGTGGTAGCATTAGCCTTGAAACTTCACAATTTTAAAGCCAAGGCAAGTGGCACGACCCCTCTCACGGACCGTATAGTGCTTTATGGTCTGTGAGGCCCTCCCATATAGGTTACAAAGTAAAATATTTCTAGGTATTAGATTACCATCTTGAAACTTCACCATGGAGAATATTTCTAAGTAAAGTGGTACGGAGGAGTACACAGAGCGTGTGGCTTGGTATGGTCCGTGTAACCCTTCTGTATGGGTGCCTACATTGAATTTTTCTAGGCATGGAATCTTCAAGCTTAAGAAAATTTTACTTTAAAGCCTCCGATTCAAGCTTATTTATGTGGTTTAAGGTTATCATAGGCCTCCTTCATCAAGTCTAATTCAAAGGAATTCCATTGGCTAAGCTTTTCATAAGAACCAATAGAAAGGTCAAATTAAATGGTCATATATATTAGCATAAAACTAATTCGGTGTCACATGACCTATCCAATTTAAGCTCTTTGAATTAGCTTTCCAACGCATCAAGTTTCACCTCATTCCAAGTTTGGATCAAGAAGTTATGCCCATGTTCGTAAAGCCTATCCGGGTAGGGTTTCCTATGAATTGGATAAGTATGGTCTCATGGGAGGCTTCACTATCCGTCATACCTTATACGGACTATGAGACCTTCTTACGATACCCCTAGCAATAAATTTTATTTTGCTTCATTAATGATTTTTTTTGTAATTATGTCTACTCCTATGGAGCTTTTGTGACTTCCTATACTCTCCTAAGACCTCCAAATGGCATAAACTCTATTTTTCTCATTCAAATTTACTCTTATACTTAGAGTTATTTCAATATACTCTTAAGAACTCTCTTAAAGACTCTTGTGAAGTCTAAACTTGGGAATCAAGGGAAGACTCTTTTCTTCATCGAATGTTTTCTTGAATATTCTCAATTAGCTAAGGTATGTGGGTTTTGATTTATGGTCCCTTTAAGACTTATTATTTATTAAATTTAATTGATGTATGTCCTATGTTTTATTATTGATTTTAAAGTGATTTAAGCCCTAGTATGTTGAATTGCATTAAAGTTATGAAGATATGAATGTGTATATTCCCTTTAAAGCTTGATTTAAATATGGGTAATCTATATTATGATATAAATGTGGATTTAATTAGGTTTTCACTTGAATTTCATAATGTATTGTTGATTTAAGCTTGAATATTTATTTTCCATACTATTTCTCATCTCATTAATGGTATATGCATACATGACTATGGTTTTTATGAAGCTTATGATGTGGGCTAAGTCCTAGAAATGATGATTATGTTTTGAAGTAAAGTATGGGTATGGCAAGAATGTGATCACATACTTGTCTATGATTATGAATCTTTGAGCAATTATGGGTGTTTACACCACTATTTTTATAGAGCACCGATTGAGGTTAGAGGCAGGGTGGGTTATCCCCAAGGGTCCATACTCCTTTCTCAAGAAGGTGCTGAAAGGAGCTAATCTTATGCATGAAAGTATGACATGAAGTATGATTTGGATTTTTGGCCTAAGTATGCATGATTATGAAATGTGATTTGTCCTTTATGCCTAAGCATACATGTAAATGATTTGAAAATCTTATACCACTTTTTCAAGCACCTACAAGTATATGTATGTTTGTGGGATGATGACTTAGCACCGATGAGATTGGAGGCATGATAGGCTATCCCCTAGGGTCCATCCTCCTTTCTCTTAAACTATGCACCTAACATAGGTATATATTTATGCCTTTTTAAGGAATGATGATGATGAATGTTAATAGATCTACCTTTGGTGAGTAGTTCACCTCTTTATCTGTTGTGGGGAAAATGACAGAGTTTCAAGTTATAGCTCAGTTGGTCTTATGTCGATTATGATCCCATTTTTGTATATATGAAGTATTTTCACTTTCATGCATCATGTATCTCATGGAATAATGATATATTATTTTTTTGCTATATATCTCATTCTATATATGTGCCCTTGTCATCTAATATTGAATGCAAGTTTGATAAGTCATATGTATTGTATGCCCACATACTTAGTACATTCAAACGTACTAACGTATACTTTTACCTACATGATTTAACCTTGTGGGGACTAGAGACTACCTTCATCTACCATTTGAAGGCTAGATCGGATCTTGAGATACTATTTGTGGTGAGTCCTATTTTTAAATGACAAACCACCCTCCTTCTACCTATCATGCTTTTGTTTGTATTATTTACTTTGAAGGTGAACCGGGGACATGTCTTGGCCCCCGTCATATCTTATGACTAGAGGCATTACTGGACATCTTGAAGACTTTTGTACAGATATATGCTATGTGTTGTATTTGGAGCTTATGATTATGGTTACCTATTAGAATGGTTATTATTCATTGATTACGAGTACTATGATATGGATTCATATTATGATGTAAAAGATCCTAAGTCCCACTTTGCCCCAATAGAGTGAGTCATACTTACCCGCCCCTTAGTCATTTATGTTACGTGTTATGTTAATCCATGTTAATCCCTATCCCTATGACATCCCCGTAGTGCGAGTCCTACTTTTCCATCCCTTAGAGTTATGTGTTTACTATTTCGTGTATGCTTTCGAACTGATGAAGTGTGGATAGATGTTATGAGGCTTGTCTGGGGACTTCTGGGTTTCTATTTACCATGTCACTCCTAGACCCTAGGTCAGGGTCATGACAGATAGGTACCAAGATCCTAAAAGACCTTTAAAATAAACCAGAATTACGGAATGACCATTAATGAAGCAAACTTAAAATGTTGTCTAGGGTTCTTGTAGAAGAGCACCATAGACCATACAAAAGTGAACTGATCATGTAATAGTTAGTGAAAATGTCTCGTTTCACACTTAGAAAAATATAGCCAAGGGTGTTTCCACCGAAGGCTTCACCATCCATAAAAAGTTCCATTGATAGTACGATGGTCCGTGAAAATGTCTATAAGTTCCAATATGGTTCTTTGACACTTAAAATTATTCAAGACTAACACCTTATAGGACCCCACCATGAGCCATGGTGGGTTGTATGACTCGTAAAAGTGTCCATGGTAAGTGCCTTAGCCACACAGTGGATTTCAAGCCAATGGCACCTACTACAAGCCACTTTCATGGCTAGTGGTGAGTACCACGAGTTTTGAAGGGCTAGATGGAGGGCCACTTGGTCTTGGAATCCACCATAAGCTAAGTCATGCCATGCACAAGGCCAAGGTCCACCCCTAGGCAGGCTCCATGGCTTGTGGAATCCTCTGCAACTCTTGGAGGTGGCTATGGAGTCTCACTTTTGTCAAAATGTCAAAATTCAAAATTCAAAGTCATTAAGGCCTCACGAGTATCACGACCCAAGCCTAGGACCTAGACGTGACATGGTGAATGGGAAACCTGAAGGAACCCCAAACAAGTCTCTTAGCATATTACATACACATCCTTAGTTGTGAAAGCAAAATAAGATAACAAATATGTAATAATAGAACCTAAGGGAAGGGGTACTAAGGGAGTCTTTCATAATATCATATACTTAATAGGATTCAAGCTCATTAATACAAACCATCATAATATCCGAGGACACCTCTACTAGTAGATAGGGCAGGGGCCAAGACATCTCCCTGGCTCATCCTCATAGATAAGTATCCAAAAATATAGATAAAGTATTAATGCAGGCATGAAAGAAAATAGATATTGTCCCCAAATATGAGGAATCACCAAAAGCTAACTGAAATGACTCCAAAACGTCCTCGAAAATATGCCCCGAAAGAGCTCAAAATTATAATTTTTATATATCTCAAAATTCATATGCGATATTGAAAATCCAACTTCATATTCTTGTTAGGGGGTCAAGTTGAGTGGAAAATGGTTCTAACCATGATTTAAGAGCAACTGTAGTTAAATTTAAAATTACAAAAATGTGATTTCCAAAGATGATCAGCTACCCTAGCGCGACACGCCAAGGGCGCGCTTCTGTGTATTTTTGTGGTTAGTTTTCTATCTCAGTCCAAGACTTTTAGGTCTTGGGCCTAAGTGTTTCATGCATGAAAATGCCTATACTTAGCCTTATTTCACCCTCATATTATTCAATACATTCGCAAACACACTCTCAAACACTTAGAAAATATTTCACATCCTAAATTAAAGTCTCAAACTCATCCAGATTCTAAGGCTGTCAATTAAACTTTGAGTCTCCATCTCCAATCTTCATCAATTACATCTCCAAAGCTAAGCTATGTGGGTTTCCTTCATGGGCTCCTTTCATTCATGATACCCAAGTTCTCTTTTACTCAAAATTGCATAATTTGATGTTGATTTATTCATGAGTCTTATCTATTATGAATTTTATTGCACACTATATTGGGGTTTATGAAATTGTGACTATTTTAGCAAATTTTGGGTTATTAAACTAAGCTCTATTGAGATATTTATGAAGGGTTTTGATGTATATTGCTTGAGGGTGTTACCAAATATCTATTGATGATTTTACATTGAATTTTCTAGCATGATTTTACTCTTGATTTGTATAGTTTTACACTACTACTATATACCCGCCAAGTGTTTGATAAAATATTTGAATTATGATTTCTTGAGGAATTGATGGTCCAATGCATGTCCTATGAGTTGAATGACTGTATGATGATGAAATGATGAAAGAAATGATGATGAAAGGAATGTATATATATGATGATAAAAGGAGTGTATATATATGATATTATATCTATAGTGTTGGGGATGACCAAGCTTGACTTGGGAGTTTATAGGCCCGTGTAGCCTTGTTGAGGGGTTTGCACCTTGATTGCTTCGCTCGGGAGGTAGCAGGCCCATGTAACCATATTGGAGGTTTGCACCCATCAACCATGTTGGGGGTTTGTACGCATCAACCTTATTGGAGGGTTTGTACTCCATCAACCTCATGAAGGGGTTTATACCTCATGCACCTCTCCAAAGAGGTGGTTCACCTTAGATTGTACTAAGAATGGTCACTCCTTACACTCGTATTATGATCTATAAAAGCATGATTTTTCTTCAAGCACCATTCATACATGCCATATTGCTATAAGTTTATTCATTGCCTATGTTATGCATTTGTTTATGGTGATTATCACTTGTTGCATTGCATCCTACATACTTAGTACATTCAAATGTACTAATGCATACTCTATGCCTATGTGATATCACCATGTAGGAACCAGAGCACCGCTTGATCATCTTCCTCCTCCACATGGCTAGTACGATTGTATCTCAAGCTTGTGATGAGTCCTCCATTCAGGGAATGTTGTTTATGATCTCTTGCTATGTACTAAGACTATCATTCTTTTATGTTATGTATTGACTATGAGGATGAGCTTAGTTTCTTGTCATGGCCCATGCTTTATCTATGTAGTAGTGGTGTTGTTGAACATATTATGTATCTATGCTATGGGGCTTGACTCTCTTGTTCTTGATGTCTATGATATGAAAGTGTTTCCATTAGCCCCGGTTGTCCTAATTTACTACTTCTTGTTGTATTCTATTACTTTCGCAACTAAGGATATGTAATGATATGTTAAGAGACTTGCTTGGTGTCCCTTTGGGTTCCCCATGCAGCGTGTCACATCTAGGTCCTAGACTTGGGTTGTGAATAACTTGGTATCAGAGCACTAGGTTGTTAGATCCTCGGAGTCCAACACACTGCGTTGATTAGAGTCTTATTCATGATTGTATTGTGCACCACAACTATGGGTGGGAGGCTATGAGATGGTTTAGGAAATGTTTCCCTTTTTAATATTCTAAGTTGTGCTATAGATTTGAAGTAAGGTTATCCCCCCCAACGATTGTTCTTTGCTATGCTAGATCATGCCTAACATAAGAGGGAGAAGAGCTCGCACACCCAAGGAGTAATCGATTAATGGGAAGCTTCGGGATACTCTCACTTTGCTTGCATAAGTTATGACTAACCAAGCCAACCAAGGGGCCCAAGCCCTTCATGCTCCTACACTGGCTTCTCAGGTGAGAGATTTCATGAGGATAAATCCCTCAGAATTCTATGGGTCAAATGTAAATGAGGACCCCCAAGAGTTCATTGATGAGGTCTACAAGGTATTAGATATTATGGAAGTTTAATCAAAGGAAAAGGTGGAGTTGGTAGCTTTTAACCAACTCAAAGGGGTTGCACAAATGTGGTTCACACAATGGAAGGAAGAGAAGAGAGTCAACTATGTGGTGCTTTGGGAAGAGTTCACGGCAGCTTTCCTTCACCGGTTCTTCCCTCTTGAACTTAGGGAACCTAAATTGGTGAAATTTATGAATTTGAGACAAGGGCCTATGAGTGTGAGGGAGTATGCCCTCAAGTTTACCCAACTTTCTAAGTATGCTCCCCGCTTGTTGGACAACCCAAGGACTAGGATAGAACAAATTTGTGATGGGTGTTTCTAACTTAGTAAGTGAGGAATGCTGGTCTGCGATGTTGATTAGTGACATGTACTTATCTTGTTTGATGACCAATGCCAAGCAAATGGAAGAGGAGAAGTTGAGGAAGAGGAGAAATTATGAGGCCATAAGGGCCCATTTTGATGGTAAGTTCCAAAATGGTAGTTGGTTCCATCAAGGCCAAGGGTCTTCTCATGCATCTAATAAGAGGGTTGCAATGATTTTTCGAGGGACCAAGGTGCTAAGGGTGTAGTTCCTAACAGTGGGTGTCCAAAATATGGTAGGGGTCATAGTAACCCATCTTTGAGGGATACTAATGCGTGTTATGGTTGTTTGGAAGTTAGGCATAAGGTAATGGATTGCACCCAAAATCGCAATAAGGGCAAAGAGGTTCATCCACAAGGTGCTAATGCAGTACCATTGGGGAGAGGTGGCTGACAAGATAGTGCTCCTAGGCATAACCGATTTTATACTTTATATGGGAGGCAAGAGGTTAATGAGGTGCCAAATGTCATTAACAGTATGTTGAAAGTCTTTGATTTTGATGTGTATGTTTTGATTGATCAGAATGCCTCTCTTGCTTTTGTTACCTCCTTTGTTGCCAAAAAAGTTCCATGTTGAGCCCGTATTGTTGAATGAGTCATATGAGGTGTCTACTGCTATAGGTGCACCTATTGTTGCTAGAAAGGTCTATAGGAATTATCCCATTTGCATATTATATAAAATGTTTCCTTGTGATCTTGTTGAATTGGACATGGTTAATTTTGATGTCATTATTGGGATGGATTGGTTGTATGCATACTATGTTTTTATTGATTTTAGAAATCGTAGGGTCAAATTCCAATTCCCAAATGAACCCATCCTTGAGTGGGAGAGTCATGATGTGATGGTCAAGGGCAGATTCATCTCTTGCATTAAAGCCCGTAAGTTTATCTCTAAGGGGTGTCTTTACCATCTTATGAGGGTTAGCGATATGGACTCTAAATTCCTTCTCGTGGAGTCAATTCTGATTGTAAATGAGTTCCTTGATGTCTATCCAAATGACCTTCCCGGTGTTCCTCCTGAAAGGGAAATAGATTTTGGTATAGACCTTCTCCCTGATACTTAACCCATTTCTATTCCCCCTTACCGTATGGCCTAGGTGGAGTTGAATGAGTTAAAGGAGCAGTTATGGGACTTGTTGGAGAAGGGTTTCATTAGGCATAACCAATCGCCTTGGGGTGCACTGGTGTTGTTTGTTAATAAGAAGGATGGGTCTCTTAGAATGTGCATTGACAATCGGTAGCTTAATAGGGTCACCATTAAGAATAGGTATCCTCTTCCAAGGATTGATGATTTGTTTGACCAATTGCAAGGGCCTACCCACGTCTATAAGATTTATCTTTGGTTCGGGTACTATCAAGTGTAGGTGAGGGAGTGCAATATTCCTAAGATGGCCTTCCATACTAAATATGGGCATTTTGAGTTTGTTGTGATGTCATTTAGGTTAACTAATATGTCGGCCATCTTCATGGATATAATGAATAGGGTCTTTAAACCCTACCTTGATTTGTTTTGGTATTCATTGATGATATTTTGATCTATTCTCATAGTGAGGAGGTGCATATGGCTCATTTTAGGGTTGTGTTTCAGAGATTGAGGGAAGAGAAGCTATATGCTAAGTATGAAAGTGTTAGTTTTATTTGAGGGAGGTTATCTTCGTAGGACATGTGGTATCAGGGGATGGTATTAAGGTGGATCCTAAGAAGATGGATGTGATTAGGAATTGGCCTAGATCATTGACCCCATCGAATATTAGGAGCTTCTTGGGCTTAGCGGGTTACTATCGAAGGTTTGTGAATGGGTTCTCTTCTATTGCTTCCCCTATGACAAAGTTGACTCAAAAGAAACCCAAATTTGTGTGTTCTAATGAATGTGAAAGGAGTTTCCAAACATTGAAAGATAAGCTTTGTTTGCTCCTATATTGTCTCTACAGGAAGGGTTAGAGGGATTCGTTGTTGTATTGTGATGACTCCCGGGTTGGTTTGGGTTGTGTGTTGATGCAAAATGGTAAAGTCATAGCTTATGCTTCTAGACAACTCAAAATGCAAGAAAATAACTACCCTACCCATGATCTTGAGTTAACCACCGTTGTGTTTGCATTAAAGATTTGGTGTCACTACTTGTATGGGGTGCATGTTGATATGTTCACCAATCATAAGAGCCTCCAATATGTTTTTGCTCAAAATGATCTCAACTTGAGGTAAAGAAGATGGCTAGAACTTCTTAAGGATTATTATATGGGTGTGTATTATCATCCGGTAAGGCTAATATTATGGTAGATTCCTTGAGTAGAATTTCTATGGGTAGCCTAACTCATGTTGATGGTGGTGATAAAGAGGTGGCCAGGGAGGTGCATCGATTGGCTAGATTGGGGGTTAGGTTGGAAGCAATTGATAATAGTGGTGAGGTTGTGGTTGATATCTCTAAGTCTTCATTAGTTGATGAGGTGATAGCAAAGCAAGACCTTGATCCCTCCTTGTTAGAGTTGAACACCTTGGTGCAAGTGGGCAAGGTAGAGGTTTTTTCCCAAAGGGGAGATGGTACCCTTAGGTACCAAGGTAGGTTGTGTCTGCCTTGTGTTGATGCTTTGAGGGAGAAAATCCTTGCTGAGGCCTATAATTCTTCTTACTCTATCTATCCAGTTCCACCAAAATGTATATAGATTTGAGGGATGTATTGGTGGGGAGGCATGAAAAGGGACATTGCCAAATTTGTATCCGGTTGCCATAGTTGCCAACAAATCAAAGCCGAACATCAAAGGCCTGGTGGCCTAACCTAAGGCATAGAGATTCCTACTTGGAAGTGGAAGGTGATTAATATGGATTTTGTGGTTGGGTTTCCCAAGACTAAAAAGGGTTTTGACTCCATTTGGGTTATGGTTGATAGGATGACAAAATCGACTCACTTTCTACCAGCTAAGACCACATATGAGCTGAAGATTATGCTAAATTATAAGTTCATGACTTGGTAAGGTTCCATTGGGTTACTTTATCCATAAAATCGGATCGTGGGGATCAATTTACTTCACACTTTTGGAGGTCCTTTCAAAAGGGTCTTGATACAAGAGTTAAACTTAGTACGACCTTTCACCCTCAAACGGATAGCCAAGCCTAAAGGACTATCCAAATGCCTAAGGACATGCTTAGGGCTTGTGTGTTAGAGCTCAAGGGTAGTTGGGATGATCATCTTCCATTTATTGAGTTTGCATATAACAATAGCTATCATTCTAGCATTGGAATGACTCCTCTTGAAGCTCTCTATGGTAGGCGTTATAGATCACCGATTGGGTGGTTTAAAGTTGGAGAGGTGGCTTTGTTAGGACCAGATCTGGTTATGGAGTCTCTTAAGAAGGTTAATATGATTAGATAAAGGTTGAAGACAGCCCAAAGTCGCCAAAAGTCCTATGCCGATGTGAGGAGAAGTATCTTGAATTCAATGTTAGTGATTGGGTCTACTTGAAGGTGTCACCCATAGAGGGTATGGTCCATTTTGGCAAGAAGGGCAAGTTATGTCCTAGATATGTGGGTCCTTATAGAGTGATGAGAAGGATTGGTAAGGTGGCCTACGAGTTGGATTTGCCTAGTGAGATGACATTGGTTCATCCGATCTTTCATATGTCTATATCGAGGAAATGCGTGGGTGAACCTAATGCTATTGTGCCCCTTGGTGTGGTAGGTGTTTTTGAAGGCAATTTGACCTACGAAGAGATTTTGGTTCAGATTTTGGATAGACAAGTAAAGAGGTTGAGGAACAAGGATGTGGCTTCCATTAAGTTCATTTGGAGAAATCAACAAGTTAGAAGCACTACTTGAGAGGCCAAAGCGGACATGCAAAAGCTATATCACTACCTATTCCACTCCACTCAAGCTAAGGTATTGATCTAAGTCCTCTATATGATCTCAAGTCTTATGTTCAGCCTCTATGTCATTGCATGCATTCATGTTTAAATTGAAAAGTTCACACTTATGATGAGATTTTCGAAATGATGTTTAAGTGCATTGTTGCATCTCTTTATGGGCTGAAATGTTCATGTTTGATCCTCTTATATATGTTTATTTGACATTTGGGGATGAATGTTCTGAAGGGAGAGATATTGAAACGACCCCAAAAAGTGCCTGAAAATGTGCCTCGAAAGTGCCCGTAATCGTAATTTCCATGTATCTCAAAATCTGTATGCGATATTAATAATCTAACTTCATATTCTTGTTCAGTAGGTCAAATAGAGTGGGGAATGGATCTAACCCCGATTTAAGAGCAACCACAGTTAAATTTAAAAATCATAAAAATGCAATTTGTAGAGACGATCTGCGCCCCTAGCGTAACGCGCCAAGGGTACACTTCTGTGTATTTTCATGGTCAGTTTTCTATCTTGGTCTAAGACTTTTGGTTCTTGGGTCTAAGTGTTCTCATGCATGAAAATGCCTATACTTAGCCTTATTTCACCCTCATATTATTCAAGATATTCCCAAATACACTCTCAAATACTTAGAAAATATTTCACATCCTAAATTAAAGTCTCAAACTTATCCTGATTCTAAGGCTCTCAATCAAACTTCAAGTTTCCATCTCCAATCTTTATCAAGTTCATCTTTAAAGCTAAGGTGTGTGAGTTTCCTTCATGGACTCTTTTTAGTCATGATACCCAACCTTTCTTTTACTCAAGATTACATGATTTAAAGTTGATTTATTCATAGGTCTTATCTATTATGAATTTCACTGCACACTATGTTGGGGTTTATGAAACTATAACTATTTAGCATATTTTGGGTCGTGAAACCAAGATCTATTAAGAGATTTGATGAAGGATTTTGATGTATATTGCTTGAGGATGTTACGAAGTATCTATTGATGGTTTTACATTGAATATTTTAGCATGAGTTCACTCTTGATTTGCATATTTTTACACTAGTACTACACACTTGCCAAGTGTTTGATAAAATGTCCGGATTATGATTTCTTGAGGAATTGAGGGATCTATGCATGTCTTATGAGTTGAATGATAATATGATGATGAAATGATGATGAAAGGAATGTATGTATATGATGATGAAAGGAGTGTATATATATGATATCATATCTATAGTGTTGAGGATGACCAAGCCTTACTCGTGAGGTTGTAGGCCTTGGTAACCTTATTGAGGGGTTTATACCTCGATCGCCTCGCTCGGGAGGTGGCAGGCCCGTGCAACCATGTTGGGGTTTTGTACCCATGAAACCATGTTGGGGGTTTGTACCTATCAATCTTGTTGGGGGGTTTATACTCCATCAACCTTATGAAGGGGTGTGTACTGCATCTGCCTCTCCAAAGAGGTCGTAGGCCTTGGATTGCACTAAGAATGATCACATCTTACACTCATACTATGATCTATATAAGCATGATTTTACTTCAAGCATCATTCATACATGCCATATTGCTATAAGCTTATTTCATTGCCTATGTTATGCATTTGTTTATGGTGCTTATCACTTGTTGCATTACATCCTACATACTTAGTACATTCTAACATACTAACACATACTCTATGCCTACATGATATCACTATGTAGGAATCGAAGCACCATTTGATCATCCTCTTCCTCGACGTGGCTTGTATGATTGTCTCTCAAACTTGTGGTGAGTCCTCCATTTCGTGGACGTTGCTTATGATCTCTTGCTATGTACTAAGACTATCTTTATTTTATGTTACATATTGACTATGAGGGTGAGCCCAGTTGCTTGTCGTGGCCCTCGCTCCTATCTATGTAGTAGACATGTTGTTGGACATGTTATGTATCTACGGTTAGAGCCTTGACTCTCTTGTTCTTGATGTCTATGACATAAAAGTGTTTCCCTTAGCCCCAGTTATTCCAGTTTACTACTTGTTGTATTCTATTGCTTCCACGACCAAGGATGTGTAATGATATGTTAAGAGACTTGCATGGGGTCCCTTTGGGTTTTCCATGTATTGTGTCATGTCTATACCCTAGGGTTGGGTCATGATACTAACTTCAATGAACCTGCTAGCCACCTGGAGAAGGAGGATAAATAGAAGCTCCCATCCCTACAAGGTGATATTATGTAGGCATAGAGTATGCATTAGCACATGGAATGTACTAAATATGTTGGATACAATGCAACAAGATCATAAGCATAATAATCAAGATGCATAATCATAATAGATAGACATGAGCTCAGTATGATATGTATAATCAATGCTTAGGTGTAAACATACCTCAGGTATAATCCTTAGAATTGAGAAAGAAAGTCTGGAATTCCTTAGTCCAACCTTCAAGCTTTAGCTTCAATGGAGATATCTGTCAAATAGGAAAGCACAATAATATATTTCAAGTTTCTCAATTGTTGGGTAGATAATAAGAGCTTCACTGATACTATAAAAAGCTACTGGGATAGGGATATAAAGGGTAATCCTATGTGGACCTTTCATTTGAAGATGAAGAGATTAGCATCAACTCTTAGTAGTTCGTCAAAGATGGAATATGGTGATATGTTTTCCAAAGTGAGAGTTTGAAGAGAGGATCAACATTGTCGAAGAAGAGTATATTGAGAATCATTCAGATGAGAACAGAACCAACCTCCATGCTGTCATAATCCAAACCTAGGGCCTAGACATGACACGACGAATGAGAACTTGAAGGGACCCCAAACAAGCCTCTTACCATATCATTACATATCTTTCATCGCAAAAGCAATTATACAACAACAACTAATTGAAAAGGGGAAGTACGTGCTAAGGGACATCTTTGATACCTTAGAAACATAGCAAGGTAATAATATAGCATAAACATATCATAACATTCCAACAACACTTCTAATACATAGATAGGAGTGGGGGCCAAGATAATCTCCAGGCTCAGCCATAAGTTTCCAACATAAGAAGAGTCAATACATGGCATAAATCAAGAGAAGTACATCCTAGGAGTTGACGACTTACCAACTTGCTTTGAGAGAAGTCGTACTAGCCATATGGAGAAGGAGGATGATCAAATAGGGCTCTGGTTCCTACATGGTAACATCATGTAGGCATAGAGTATGCTTTAGAATATTTGCTTGTACTAAATATGTAGGATACAATGCAACAAGAGATAGACAATATAGGCAAAATGCAATGTCATAAGCAATGGATAACATAATAACAATATGACATGTATGAGTGATGCTTGAAGTAAAACATGTTTATATAGAACATATTACATGTGAAGAAAGAGACCATCATAGACCAAGTAACTTAGTACTCCATATACAAGGCATGCCACCCACTTGGAAGGTGGATGAGGTACATACCCCTTATCTATGGTAGTAGGGATTGCCATAACCCGACAAGGTGGATGAGGTACATACCTATCACCTATAGTAGTATGGGATTACCATCATACAAAAAGGTGGATGAGGTACTTACCACTCATATATGGTAGTAGGCAATTGCCACCACCCTACAAGGTAGATGAGGTACATACCCCTCATTTGTTGTATGGTCACTTGCAACACTATAAATACTTTCCATCATAACAACTCGTATATACATTTCTTTCATAATCATAAAATCACTTAACTCATATACCATGCATTACGCCTTCAACAACTCAAGAAACCTTCATCGGATATTTTGCACTTGGAGAGTGTGCAATACTGGTATAAAATCATGCAATTCAGAGTGAAATCTTGTAAGAAAACTTAAAGTAAATCAACCGACCAATACTTGGTAAAACCCTCATGTAAAAATACATTAAAGACCCTATCAAAATATCAATAGAGATCATAGTTCTATAGCTTCAAGCATGCATAATCATAATAAGCAAATCATCTCATGATATAGACTTAAAAATAATTAAACATCCATTTTCAATCAAACTTTCATGAAACCCCAATATAGTATATGGTCACAATCATTAATGAATAATACCCATAAGAAACATAACTTAGAAATATGTAATTTTTATAGAAATGGAAGATTGGGCACCATGGGTGAAAGAACCCAATGGTTGAAACCTACATACCTTAGACCTTGAATTTCTTCGAATTGGGTTGTGAGAGACTTGAAGCTTAAATGTATGTCTTGGAATCCAAAACTTTCTCTTAAGTTTCCTTGAATTTGTATTTGGGTTTTGATGGAGGCTCTTGAGAGAATTTAAGAGCGTGTTTAAGTTGAGAGTAATGAGTTTGATCCTTTGGAATAAGATTTAGATATTTTGGGGAGGTTGAGATAGCATTAGAAGTCTAAAAAAGTCATTAGAGTAGATTAAATTCACGAAAATACCATTAATGAATGAATGGAAAAATTGAAAAAGTGATGTCCAACTAAAGGCCCTCACAGATCGTGTGGTACTCCACGGGTTGTGTGAAGTGCCTGTGAGATGAGACTTGGTCAAAAAATTGGAAGTTGGAATAGTTAGAAAAATTAGAGCCATCGTCACTTTGATGGGAGACTCCATGGGTCGTGTGGTGCTACACGATTTGTGTAGTGGCCCGTGGAGTTACACTTAGTGAGGAAAATATTTCCAGGAGACCCCAAACCAAGGACCATAGCTGATGAGACCTACCACAACCCGTGTGGATGGCTGTGGCACAACACTTGGCCAAAACCTCCTTCCATGCTCACTCAGCTTCACTTGCACACACCTCACAGCTAGCCATATGGTCAATGGCAATCCACACGTCCTATGCCACCAGCCATGTCACATGCCTTAGACGAAAAATAGTCTTTTCCAGCTCAAGGCAACCTAGACGGCTCGTCCAAAGCCTCATTGTCCGTCTAAGTGCTTGTGTGACATCACTTCACGAGAGGCTCTCATGAAAATGATCATAACTCCTTCATCGAACCTTGGAATGAGGTGAAACAAAGTTCATTGGAAAGCTAACTCAAAGGACGTTCATGTGGTATGTCATGGGTCATCTAATTCCAAGTGTGCTAAAAGTTATGTTAATTTAAATTTGACATTTGCATAGACCAACACCCAAAAATCAACTCATAGGGAAGTCTTGAACTCATCTAAGTGCTAGAATTCTTCCACGACTTGAATAAACTCGCCACCTACACAATTGAGAATTGAAACATGGATACGTAAGAGCATAGAGTTATGGGGCATCACATATGCTCTTTGTACACAGTTCATCAGATATTTAAAACTGGAAGACTCTGTCTTAGGCAAAAGACTCAGGATACATTAGTTCAAACAAGCGGACAACAACTCCAAATACTTCCATTCTTTTATGAGAGGTAAAAGCAGGAAATTTTTCATCCATAAGATTTGCCAAGATAGTGGAAAATGCTTCCAGGGTGATGGCAATATTGCAGAGGCTGCTTGTGAGCACTTTTAACAAATGTTCACTGGGCATGATCAGAGAATCAATCAGGATACTCTTAAGTATATCCCTAGGATGATTACTCTATATTGGAATCAGATGCTACAAACAATGCCTACTCTTGAGGAGCTTAAGCAAGTGGTTTTTGCCATGAACCCTAATTCAGTAGTTGTACTTGATGGAATGAATGGAAAATTTTTCCAATATTGTTGGGAGGTGATTAAAATAGATCTCTTAACATTTGTACAATATTTCTTTTGTGGGAATAGCATGCCCTACTATTTCTCTCAATCCTATTTAGTTTTACTCCTAAAAGTAAATCATCCTAATAAATTCTTAAAATTTAGACCTATTAGTCTGAGCAACTTCATTAGCAAGATCATCTCCAAATTACTTTGTCTTAGACTGTCCTCTGTGTGGCCTTATATTGTATCTGAAAACCAATCTGGTTTTGTGAAAGGAAGGTATATCACATTGAACATTAAGTTAGCACAAGGTATTATCCATGGTATTAAGAAAATTAAGGAATGTGCTAAAGTGGTTATCAAACTTGACATGGCTAAGGCATAAGATAGGGTGTCTTGGCCATTCACATATTTGGTTATGAGAAGAATGGTTTTCAATGAGGTGGATATTGATATGATTTCGATGATCATGAGTAATAATTGGTACTCTATCATTATCAATGGTAAAAGGTATGACCTTTTTTATTCTACTAGGGGTCTTAAACAAGAGGACCCTCTTTCCCCAGCTCTATTCATCTTGGGTATTGAAGTATTGACAAGGGCTCTAAATCATCTTCATCAGCACCATAGTTATCAAGGATTCAATATGGGTATGAGAGGAACTCAAATCAACAATCTAAGATTTGCTGATGATATCATTATATTTGCATCTGGAAAGAAAGAGTCTCTACAACTCATTATGGATACTTTCAACTGGTATGAAAGAGTGTCTGATCAAATGGTAACATAGATAAAAGTCATTTTATGGTCCCCTCTGAATCTCCCCAGTAAATAAATGATGACATCAAGGAGGTCACTGGTTTCAGCCAACAACAAATTCTTATTACCTATTTTGATTATCCTCTATATATTAGGGGGCAAAAAATTATCTATTACTCATAAATGATTGATAAAGTTGTTAAAAGGATCAGTGGTTGGAAGCCTATAATGCTTACTTATGGTTGCAGGGCCACTATGATTAAACGTTTTCTATAATCCGTACCCATCCATATCTTTTCTGCTATCTCACCTGCTAAAACAATCCTTAACTATATGATAAAGATTATTGTTGATTTCTTTTGAGGTTGGGACAAAGATAGGAAAAAAAATCATTGATCTTCTTGGGAAACACTGAGTTTTCACTATGAAGAAGGAGGAATTGAGGCACGACAATTGACTAATATCTGCAAGTCTCTTCAATTTAAGCAATAGTGATAGCTTAGACGAAAAATCTTTTTATAGGGATAGTATCAGAAAGACAAATATTGCCAAAGGGTTAACTTTGTGGCTAAGAAATAGCATACTAATGAGTTTATTGTATTGAAGCACCTAATGAAAAAATAAGCATGAAGTTGAAAAACATATCCATTGGAAGTTGAACTTAGGTACTTCTTATTTCTGGTGGGATGACTGGCTTGGTGTAGGTCTTTTGGTTCATCACTCAGATATAAAGAGACCTGGGAACACCAACGCTACTAATTTTTCTGATAATGGAAACTTGAATGAGCTTTTGATAAGAATTTTTTATCCTCCTCTCCTGGTTCCTAAAATCTTAAGTACTCAATTTCAATTCCAAAAAGCTATTCCAGATAAAGCTATATGGAACCCAAGTAATAATGGTACCTTCTCATGTTCGTCAGCATGGGACATCTTGAGGCCTAAGAAGATCTGTACTAAACTCAACTCCTTGATTTGGAACAAGCATATTCCTTTCAAAATCTCTTATTTTCTTTGGAGATCTCTCAAATATAAACTTCTTACTAATGAGAGGCTAGTAATTTGGAGCTAATCCAAGGACCTGTGTTTGCTGCATCCGACCAATACAGGATATAGTGGATCATATTTTGGTTGATGGACACTTTGCCAATCATATTTGGAACTATTTTGCTATCACAATAGGTCAAACACACTGTAACATGCCTTTAAATAGACTTCTGTTGAAATAGTGGCGGTTTGGATATAATAATGAGGTCCATAAACTTATCACTTATGCCAAGCCAATTATTATCTGTTGGAACTTATGGAAGAACAGATGCTCAACTCTTTATAGGGGGGAAAAGTCTTCCACTTCAAGAGTTATTTTCTAGATCGGCAAGGATATTTCTTATCTCCTTCACACAACATACCCTTACATTACTTGGCATTATAACTGGAGGGACTTGATCATATGAGTGGAAGGGCGTAAACATGAATTGACAGTAACCAACGTTAGCTGGACTAGACCTCCCAATAATATGCTCAAACTCAGCATAGATGGACCTACACTGAAGAACCCAGGAAACATAGGTGGTGAAGGTATTTTGAGAGACTCAAATAGAGATATAATTTATGCATTTGTTGCACCATTAGGAGTGGGAACTAACAACGAAGTAGAGCCGTAAGCAACTATCTTTGGTATCCAATGGTGTGATCAACATGGCTACAAAACTTTTATGCTATGAAATGGGCGAATCAGAGTAGTAAGCCTCCATGGAGACTATAGGAACTCACCACTAAATTGCAAAGGATTATTATCCAAAGTGGAGGTTTTCACCTGCAAATAAGTTTACAGAGAAGCTAATTACATTGTAAATTCTCTTTCCAAAAGAAGTCACCAGTATGAAAGACCTAGGCTCTATTATGTTCAACAAGAATTACCAAGGGAAGCAAGAAGTTACCTAAACATAGATAGACTCTGAATGGCAAATTTCAAGAGAAGAAATCTTAAGAGGATCAGACAACTATCATGAGTAGATTTAAATTTTTTATTTTGGTATAGAAGTCTCTATTCCATTTTATACTCCTGGATCCTTTTCAGATTAGTTATGCTTTTCTAAGTCATAACTACATTGAATGGTTCATAGTTTCTTTTTCTTACTTTTGTAAGAGTAGAGTCTCCCTTATTTATGTTTTCCTAGATGTTTTGTATTAAAAAGAGTCTTTTTCAGTAGGTGATTTGTCTCTAGGTTCATTTCTTTTGGTAATAGGAATGAGTTGGCCAACATTAGTATGTTGGCCAACTTGTGTACCACCATAGGATAAGAGGTAAGGTTTATGTCCCCCTCCTTGTACTTTTATTTCTTAATGCTAAGGCCGGGGGGTGTTTCCCAGCCCCTGACCCACTTCAAAGGTCATTAAAATAAAGAACAAATTAGTAAAAATGAGATTTCTAATAAAGTTCTAGCAAATGGCCTCAAAATTATATTCTGACAGCTCTATCAGTTTTGGAGCAGCCGAATTAGGTTAGGTGCATTGTTGGTCCAAGGTTGGAGGGTCCCAGTATGGACCAAGTCATAATTCGTAAAATAAGTTCATTTTGGAAGCTAAAAAGTGATTTTCTTGTTAAAAAACAGCTAGCTAAACCTGCTTGAAATGGAAATCTGATGGCAGGGCCGGCTCTAGACATTGATAATAGCCTAAAATGATCTTTCGTCGGATGGAAGAGGCCTCCAATTGCTTTTTTAACTCCCAACTTAGTTCTTTTAGCTAAAACTAGCCAGAAAGAAGTGAGAGCCTTATTTTTCTATAAGATGCTCCATTGGATCCGAAACATTGAAAATCATATGGTTACACTAGTTATTTGCATAAAATGGACGTCGAATGGGCTCGGAATGCTTTGGAGAAGTTTTAGGAAAAGCTAGTGTCGCACAACAAGGTTGTGCTCTATGCATTTGTCAGTATGCCCGCGTGTGTTATATGGTACAGGCTCATATGCCTGCACCAGTGCCCACGTGCCTTGGCATGAGGCGGTGTAGCCAAGCATATAAAGGGCTAGTCACAGAGCAATTTGAGGGGAAACCTTAGGAAAATGTAAGTTGAGATATATAACTCCAATTTTAGCAATTCAAAAGACTTTGTGATTTGGAATTTCCCAAGGAATACCATGGAGGTGGCAGATTTCAGTTCTGGCATGTATTTTGAGATAAAATTCCCATTTTCACTGATTACATATGTAAAATATATGAAAACTTTACATTACGATATCTTGGTTGATTATCAACGGAATTAAATAAAATTTGAGTCAATATTCTAATTTCAAGAGAAATATTGTGATATGTTATGATTATTTAATTCGGCTGATTTTCTATAAATCTGCCTGAGAAAGTTTTGTAAGAAATATTTTTCGATAATATAACCTTGTTTTTGAGTCGCTTTTCAGCCTTCTGGGATTTGTTTTGGGATAATTTTTTAGCTATAGACTAGGGATGAAGTAGGGATCATATTATGGGAGTTCATTTGGGATGTCGACCCTATGCCCTAGTTTTTCTTATTTTAGGCGTAATTGATGGAATTTAGCCTATTTTATGAGAGTTTACAGCTGAATCGATCATGTTAACCCTATAATTAATGTTTGGATAGCTCAGTAGTGTTTAGAGGCTATCAAGTATGAAAAAGCTCGACCAAACAGACTAGGAGAGCGAGAAACCACCTTCCAGGTAGTATACCCTAGACTGAGTTGAAATGCATGTGTATGCGAGCCAAAATGTGTAGAAATTTGTTATTTATGGGTTGAGTTATGGAATAGGTGTTGTATATAGATAGTTTTGATCTGTATCTTTTATATCTGATGATATGGAATGATAATTGTGGTATAGAGGGTAGAGTTAATTGTAATTGCTATATTTGTCAAATTCTGACATTGTTCGACCACGAGAGGGCCTAAAAGGGCTGGTTTAGACTGAGAACATATGATAGGTATATACACTAAACTTGACTCTTGATTGTATGTATGGGTGGCCTGAGGCTACTGCACTATACTAGCTTGTGAGGATGAAAAATGATACATATTGCATTGTGCATCGATTCTAGTATCTATAACTGATTTTAGGGGCTCTGGTTGTTTAGGATATCTATGATATAGTTATGTCTATCTGTATCTATTATGAGTACCCTTGGCTGCCTCGATTGTGGTGGAATTACCTGATTAGACACAATTATGTGTTACTTTATAACTGATATGATCTTGTATACCATTGTTATCCGTTATGTACTTGTGCTACTGGCTAGCGACTATAGAAATATACCATGTTTAGGGAATGGTTATAGATGTATTCCTAAGGGAGCATTGTGACCTATGAGCAAAGATACTTTGCTACTGAGACACTAGCAGGTTAGAGATGATAGTGTGACCCTGTTAGAGAGATACAGGCTATATCCTACTGGCTTCTGGGGCTATCTATGATGAGACACTATCTATTTGGGTTAGTCCTGGAGGTTAACACTTTTTTTATACAGGGGTACATTATCAGTGGGCCAACACATGGTTGTCTTAGGTAATATCCTTTGTAGCAGCTGGGTTGCAATATGATTCTAGGTAGGTGACATCCTTCTGATTGTCTAGCCTCCTGTGGCTTAGCTCAGGTCATATTGACGCTGCCCTATGAGTTGCTTTACATGGAAAAGAAACTGGTAAGGTCCAAGTATAGGCTAATGCCATGGGACAGGTATGTGTATTGACTTCCCTCTTATCTGTATGAGTGTGTAGCCCGATACTACTGAGATATGCTAGTTATGAAGCTGTTTGTTGATTATATGTCGTACTGTGGCCAAATTCTGGTACAGATATGACTCTATTAAGATTGATTTCTCTAGATACTTATGATGCAACTGCAATGTCCCATGTTTACTCTAATTTCTTGTGGTTGACCTGACTGTGAAATACTTGTCCTTTATTGGGCATAACTCTACATTGATTTGTGACATATACAATCTTGTATACTTCTGTTAATTATTATGCACTGGTTATTCTTACTTGATGCTAGGGGCTATCTGTTATTATCTAAGGGAGGTTATAGTTATGCTTGGTTAGGCTACATGTGATTTTTGGCTGGAGGCACGGTATGACTTTGGATGTTAAAATTCAGAGAGACTAGTTGAGTGGGTAACTATTCCTATGCTTCAACTCCTGGATAATGTTCCCTAGGCTTCGAAAACCAATGCCCACATCCAAGAGTACGAGTCCTAGGTGATGCTCCTTGTCATCCAAGTCCCAGTGGCCACATCTAAGAATCTGAGTCCTAAATGTGATTCTGAAGTTCTAGCACCTATCAATATTTGGTTTTAGGACCCCAGTGATTATATTTTTGGTTTGGTACCCTAGTTATTACATTTTGGGTCTAAGACCTTATAGATTACATTAGGGAGATTCTTTATCTGTGCGGGATTCGTCCCACCATTTCATTACTATGGGTAGGGACCAGTTGATATTGACAATTTGGGTTGGGGACCTAGTTGAGATATGATACTTAAGGTCGGGGACACAGTTGACATGTGATACCTTGGGTCCGGGACATGGTTGATTAATCATGGATCCATACACCTATACATAGCCTAATTGTGTGTGGATGTACCTTCTAGGCTTATGGAGGCTCAAGAAGAGTTTAAGCACAGATATTAAGGCTTTACACCCATGTACAACTCGACCCCTTGATCATGTGATACTGAGAGTAGGGTTCTGTGGTGATTTAGTCAGTTAGATTATGTGTGGGTGTTCCTTCTGGGATTATGGGAGCTAATTGGCATACAAGTATAGATATTAGAGCCTTACACTCATGTACAACATTATACCTCAGTCTGATGACGGTTGTGATATGGGCCTACTCAGGTTTCATCAATTGATATCCTTGCAGAGTACTTGGGTTGTTTAGTTAGGGTTAAGTGGTTCTGCAGACATTCTAACTCTATGGTCTGATTTTCCATTTGCTAGACTTACTGCAGTTCTCTATATTTGAGCCTTCTATATTTTTTCATCTTCCTATGATACAAGTCTAGGTACTAGCCATGATTACTAGGTTGGGAGATTCATAAGCATTCAAGAGTCACATGATGACTATTGATAACACTAGACATCTGCAGTCTCCTTCCTTATGATTGTCCTATTTATATCTAGACATTGATCTTATATAGTGTAGTAGCTTGTATTTGTAGGAATATTTCTAGCTATGTATATTATGGCTATTAGTATATATGTATATGGGTGCGTTCTTGTGTCTATTGTATCTCTTTACAGTTGACTTCTAGGTTCTGGGTAGATTGTGCTAGTTTATTTAATTATGTCTAGTATATTTGTGACTAGTAATTTAGGACAGGTACCTTAGGGTTGGGTAATTAGCCTTCCTATAGGTGGGATCTAACAGGCAGTATCATGATCAGAATCGGGTCGTGACAAGGTGATATCAGAGCTTAAGGCTCACTAATTTCATCTGCACAGAGCTATTATCTAGTAGAGTCTTGTGGATAGATGCGAAAACATTCTTGACTTATGTTTAGGAGGCTACAAGTTGTTCAGGAAACTTTTTGTGTTATTGATTTTAGTTGTATAATATTGTCAATGGTCCATTGATTTTGAGAATTTGATTTGGTTCGTTCTTCTCAATATACGCCATATAGAGGTCAGACCTCAGGTAGGGGTAGGGTTGTACCGTCAATCCTAGATAGGAAGTAGACTCCAGAGCCTGTAGAGAAGAGACTAGATGCCCATGATTTTTGACAACTAGATAGAAAGCCTACAAGCATTTATATTGTAGGTGCCTCAGAGAAAGGCTTTGTCATCAGTTAGTTACCTATCTGGTGGTGACTATGTACTGTACTATAGGGTATGCTGTGGAGGCTGGGACTCTGTAGCACCAATATCTGTACATTAGCTTTGTTTATATATCATATCGGCGTGAATACTCCTGACAAAGATTATAAATATGAGAGAGGTTGTGATTAAGGTAAGTTAGGCATTAATGCTATCTGTGTGCATATATTGATTATTTAACAACTGGTTTGACCTATTGGGCTTCTTGATACTGATGAGTATGCGATACCTATTATGATTCCGATACTTATTCCTTCTATTAGGATTATGCCCTGTTAAAGGCTAAACGTAAGCATATACCTTGAGATTTATACATATGCCATTTCGATGTTTGATTACTTGAGTGGGTAGTCAGGTACTGGTGTTATCTGGTATCTAAGAGGCTGGTTGTTAGTTATAATCTTGGCTATACCTTGTGACTCTATGGTTATGATTTTGTTGTTGTGATTCTGTTGTATATTGTTCTCCTAATTCTCTGGTGTCTGGATTATGCTCTTGATTATGTGATGAATGCTATGCTCGGCGGTTTTATTGGGTTGTCTATTGTTGGTTGGCTTATTTGTTGCATTTATCAGCTGAGCTGCCTACCATTCTGCCCTAGGGACTTGTTACAGTTGTTAGCTAGCTTGGATAGTGTTGTTCGAATTCCTAGCTATACTTATCAGTGGGAATGTTGATCATTGTACTGAGTTACTTAGTATTTTGGTCGTGGTTGTACACTACTCTAAATATTGCTTATCTCATTGCTTACTTGAGTATGGGTTCTGAGCCTTTTCTATTCTGGGTCATGTATCGATGTAATGCTTTTATTAGTAGAGAATGGGGTGTGATGACTCTTTAGGATTGTGATATCCAGGCAGATTTGAATTGTCTAATGGGTTTGATTTTGATATTATCTTCAGGGATTGATTAGCTTCTTATCATGAGGTAGTAGATGATTAGGCCCAAAGTATTACCTTGGCTATACTTGATGCATCTCCAGTAGCATGGTAGAGATTCATTGACTGGTATTATGTTTTATGCTCAAGATAAGAGATTATCTTAATGAGTGCTTAGTATATATGACCATGATGCTGATACGACAACTGGGACCCTTTGGGGGAGCATAGGTTCGAGAGTTATGGGCCCCTAGAGTTATTCCCGCTGATTGCCAAGTTATTATTACTAGAATAAGGAGGTGGATTGTATCATACGGGCGATTGACTTTCCATTGAGGGAGGTTTTGGTGGAGGACATTCTGGAGGTTCTGTTGTGGCCATTGTGAATGGCTGATTGTATTTGTTAGGTTGATTATAGTGATGCCGCTCATATCCTATTTTCTTATTTAATGGACACCTCACCTTCTCTCTTCTTCTTTTTTTTCTCTCTATTATTTGGTTTTTTCCCTTCTTATCTTCTTTCTTTCTATTTAAAATTCTTTCCTCCTTGATCCTATTTCCAGATAGTTGATTATTCATTTTTATTTTTATCTTTTGATTTTTTTGGAGTTATTATCAATTTTTTTATTAAGAAAACACGTAAAGACCTATTTTAATGGAGCTCCAATCCCATTATTAGTGTAATGATTTTGATTTTCAAATTTGAATCTCGTGACAATTTGATTTTGGCTGTCACGATTGAGGGTTAGAGTTTACTAGAAGATAAAATAAAATATAATAATGATGAATTCATTGGAGATTGGTCGATAGTAGAGAGCAAGCTAGATGGGATCTACAGGGTCTATAACAAGTAGCAAATTAATGTGACGGAATTGGAGAAGAGAATAAAAGAGAAAGAAATAACAAAAAATAAAGTTCAAAAAGATATAGAGACAAGTGTTTAAAACACATCTAAACTATCCTCTTTTCTGTGGTTTCATAACTGAACTATTGAAAGTGTGAGTTTTGTATCTAAAACATCACTTATTAGCTTGAAAAACACACCTTGATGTTGTGTGTAATATACTTTGTTTTTTGTTGAGAAAAAACTTGTCATATGACTTGTCACATGAATAAACTATTTCATCTTGACAAAAGTTAAACAAACTATTAATATTAGTTCAAAATTAAAGATTAGAGTATTAATATTCTCTCAAAAAATGTTATGTTTTAAAAATAAAGTTTAAAATATTTTTCTCACCTATTCCACCCCTACCCACCCTGGCGTACCCCCTCAACCCCACCCCCAAACAATGCTTGCCCTTTCATTTTTTTAAATCTTTTATAAAATATTTGTACATTAATTCAAATTTCTCACTCCTTCCTAAAAAAATGATGTTATTTTTGTATGTTAAAATAAATAAATTTTATCCTTCCTGCATCTAATAATATTCTCCAAATTTATTTTTATATTTTTCTTTCTTTTGTAGATATGTACACATAATTTTATTAAAATATATTTTTCTACTTGTGTATCGAATATAACAAAAAGTAAAAAAATTATTTCTAAAAAATGTTAAGATAAGTAAAAAATAATTTTCAAAAAGTGAGAAAAAAATGAAAGCATAGGATTAGGTGAATGGGGAGGGGATTTTGGGTGGGGGCAGATGAAATAAGAATTTACTTTGAAAAGTTTGCAAAGAATATCTTTCCTTAAGAAAACACTAAAACATCCGATGGCTCGATTTTGTGGGGGAGGGGGGGAAGAGGGGAAGTTTTTTTTTGTTTAAGTAAAATTAAGCTCGAGACACATTTTATTCAAAAAAGCAATGTAATACACGAAATACTTTAAACATAAAAGGATCGAGCCACTTGACCCAGCCCACTAAGCTAATGACATAACTATCCCTAACCCTATCTAATGTCTCATTTGCACTGCTTTATCGTCTGTCATTTTCACCACCTTACTCTCCAATAATGGAGAAAAGTTTTTGGGTGACTCTTCTTCTTGTGCTGCTACTTTTTATAACCTCCTTGCTCCGTCTGATTTTGGTTTCTCCTTTTGTTAGTACCTGGCCACAGGTATTGTGTTGCCTTTGATCTTGGTTGTGCATACTACGTCCATAATTTGTCTTTGTTGAGTTTCTTCACTTTTTTATCTCTTAGGCGAATAATAGATGATTCTTGTAGTTTCATCCCGTGACTCAAACATCACTTTCTTCATTGGCATCAGGTAAATCCACCATTTACTTTTCTATGTCCTTCTTAGTAAATCTTTTGATTACTTTTTATAGGATCTTGGTAGTGGGGCAAGCAATAAAGGGTTTCCTGGTGAAGTGCATCTCTCGCCTACCTGACTTAGCTTTAAGGACATCCTATTTTTGTGAATATAAACATGTATGCATTTTTTGTTGGCCATTTCTTATACCTTCTGTTTATAGCTGCTAATGCAGCACCTAGGGCGCAAACTTTTATGTGTATGTATATATATATATATATGTATGTATATGGCAGCAATGTTTTGTGCCTGCATGTCTGTAAAATGGACACCTATATGCTGCTTCTTAATCCCACTATCCTAGTCCCTTATCTGCTGCTCTTTAGACTTACTCTATCTTCTTGATTTTGATTCTTAAATGTGGATTTGTGTTTTATCTGAGTTTAATATACATATGCTTATAGTAGGTAGTTCTTTAAATGTATGGAATACATGTATACCTATATGTGTGATAGCTAAGTTGGCTAGGTAGTCTACCATTTGGTTTCCTTCCCTAAATCTGTATTGAATTGTTGCTAGTTGCCTCTGCATGAGTGTGATTATCTCCTCTATATCCTCTATTAGTTCCCAATGACATCTCCAATCTGTGTAGCAATGTTCTGTGCCTGCATGTTTGGAAAATGGACACTTGTATACAACTTCTTACTTCCACTACCCTAGTCCCTTATCTGCTGCTCTTGGACATGGTTTATCTTCTTGGTTTTGATTCTTAAATGTGGGATTTGTGCTTTATCCTAGTTTAATATACATCTGCCTACAGTAGTTACTTCCTTGAATGTATGGAAAACATGTATACTTATATGTGTGATAGCTAAGTTAGCTAGGTAGTCTACCATTTGGTTTTCTTCCCTGAATATGTGTTGAATTGTTGCTTGCTATCTATGTATGAATATGATTATCTCCTCGACATCCTTTATTAGTTCCCAAGGACATCTCCATGCTTGTAGAATTATATGCCTTATTGCCTTTGAATCTGTTTCTAGCACAATTCCTTTCCAGTCCCTTTCTTCACTTATTCATATTGCAATCTTCATAACTCTAGCTTAAGCTTCCATATTCATAGATATTCCTATATCCTCTGCTTGAGCATATATTAAATCCTCTTCATGATCTCTAAAGATTAGGCCATATGCACTATCTCCTGGATTTCCTTTACTGGCCCAATCTATATTACATCTAATAACCCCTTTCATAACATCCCTCATTTGCTTCGAAAATGCCTTATAGTGTAATTCTAGAATATCTCAAACTCCGTGCATGATTTTGGAAATATAACTTCATATTCTTGTTCAGGGGAAAAATAGTGTAGGAAAAGGGTGACCCTCGATTTTAAGAAGACCCATAGCAAAAAATTATTTTCGTAATGGGAACCAAAAATAGTGTGCATCTGCGACCAACCCGTGATGCAGACTGGGTGTGGATCAGTACAATTTCCTCTCTGCAATGGGTTTGCATCGCACCTAGGGCGTGGACTAGTTCATTTTGTTCCTTAATTTTTTGGTTTCACTCAAGGGCATTTGGGTAATTACCCAATGCCTATTTAGACAAGAATCGTTCTTTTTTTCAACCATTCTATGCCCTAAATCTCTCATAAAGACTCTCAAAATCCTCCCAATTCACCATCAAATCCTCCATTCAATCTCAAGGATCTCAAGAGCTTGCTTTGAATTTCAAGAACCCAACTCAAGCCTCATGTTTTCTTCAAGAAAGTCTCAAGTTCAGGTATGTGGATCTTCATCCATGGGTCCTTTCACCCATGGAGCCCAACTATCTCTTTTTTATGAAATTTCATGATTTCAGGTTTAGATTTCTTATAGGTATATTATTACTTCTATGCATGAGATATGTTGAAAAATTGTTGAATATTAGACTATTGATGCATGAGCTTCTATCAAGAGATGAGATTAAAATATGTCTATGGTGCTAAAGCTTTATATACCATGATATCTTGAAAGACTTGGAAAGGTTATGAACTTTTGAGTGGTTTTTACGACACCCAACATAAGGGTTTTACTACAATGTTGGTGGGTTGATTTGAATGACTTTAAACTGAATTAATCTTACTCTTTCATGTTCTGTACTCTTGAATTACATGATTTTAAGCATATGTACATATACCCACCATGTTTGACTGATTTTACATAACAAGCCTTCTTATGTTGATGAAAGATTGTTGCATGATTTCCAAGACAAGCATGATACAATAAGTTAGATATAATAAGTTATGGGCTGCTATACATGTATTAAACTCATGAAAAGTTTCTATGATTTACAAGTAATAAGTTGAGCCCTATTTCTATATTCCTACCCTTTTGTGAGTGAATAGTGTCTATGTGAGGAGGCAAGCATGATATCTATTTTACACTCATGTACAAACTAAAACTCACTAGTAGGGGTCAAGCATGTTACAATCTCTACCTCATATGAAATGCAATGCCTATTAGAAGGGGTCAAGTCTATGCATTGTTTTTACCCTCTAGTATAAGGTATATGCTCATGTAAGGGTCAAGTATGTGAATAAGCTACTCATGTCATGTTATTATGTATTTACAAGTTATTCATGATACGATTAAACTTATAATTATTTCAAGTATTCTGTGGGATTAGACTTAGCACCGATTGAGGCTTAAGGTGGGGGCTTGACTCAAGGTGGCCTTATATAAATTCTTGGTCTCTTAACTATGTGCCACCATAGGTTTATATTATTTCCCTAAATGGTCTTTACTAGTGTATTCATCTTTGGAAAGTTACCCATAATATTGGGTCAAGTATGGTTTACCTTGGCAAGTAGACCACTTCTTCGCCAGTGGGAGACATGCATCGAGATTCCAAGTAGTACCTTGCTTGGTCTTATATGTCAGTTAAGGTCTCCTCCCATATATGTATATTATGTTATGCAAGTTGGTTATCTACATACATGTTTTAACTCAAGCATTGATCATACATGTCATATTGAGATTATAAATATTGATTATGATTATGCATCTTGAATATTATGGCTTATGTCGTTGTTGCATTGCACCCCACATATGTAGTATATTTTAAGTACTAACACATACTCTATGCCTACATGATATCACTATGTAGGGACCAGAGCTTCTGTTAATCCTCCTCCTCCAAGTGGTTAGCTAGATCGCTTGAAGTTAGCTTTGGGTGAGTCCTCAAATCCAGGGATAATATCTATCTTACTTTCATGCTTTTGTTAAGACTTTTCTAATATTTTTGGATACTTATCTTAGTGGGTGAGCCCGATAGATGCCTTGTCCCCTGCTCCGTCTAAAGTAGAGATGTTGTTGGATATGGATAACATGTATTGTGCTTAACTCCTTTTATGCCTACGTTATTACGAAAGACTTCCCTTAGTCCCTTATTTCCCTCTATGCTCTTTATGTTGATGATGAGATGGAAGTCCCAAGCCCAGTTTCCCTCAGACTCTATTGTTACTTGTTGTTGTCTTATTTTTGCTTTCACAATCAAGGATGTGTGAATGATATGCTAAGATGTTTGTTTGGGGTCCCTTCGGATTCTCCATTCACCGTGTCACATCTAGACCTTAGGATTGGGTTATAACACCTTTAGGTAGGTGGCTTCCATATTACTAGGCAATGATATCTTTTGGGCTTATATTCACTCAGACTGTTAATCAATTCCATCCAGCCCTTGTTCTTTACAACCATCTCCAAATATTCAGCCTTTATCATCATTCTACTTATGTTTGTTACTTGTTGTACCAAGCTCTCAAAGGTGACCACTCCTCCATGTTTTATCTAGTTTCTTATTTTCCATAAAGTCCATACAATTATTGTTGGAACCCCTTTATAAGCATGTTGCAGTCTATTGGTTGCTTCCTTGTACCATCAATTCCTATAATTTTGTATTATATTTCTAGTGTCTATCTGTATTCCTGCCGCTGAGACAAAATATATCCATAGTCTTTGGGATGTTGCTCATGTCAAGAATAGATGTGACATTATTTCCATTTGTTGTGTCTCACAACATCAACATTCGAAAACAATATTGATTTTCATCCGTTTTAGGTTATCATCAGTTTTAACCCTTCCTTTCCAAGCTCTACATAGGAGAAAATTAATTTTGAAAGGCAAGCCTTTATTCCAAATCATATCCATGTGGTCTATTTTTACCCTCTTTTCTTGATCGATCCCCAAGCAGATTTGACTAGAAAACAACCATTAGGTTGTTACATCCAGAGAGCTCTGTCTGGTTCTGTATTGTTGATGACTAGGGAGATATTATTTACAATATATTCAGTCATTTCCTCTAAAATATATTGTAGTAATTTCTCCTTATATAATTGGTTATTAATAATGAACTCTTTAACCTCCATTTCCTCCTCTCCAACTTTGTCTTCCTATATGAAATACAAGGCCCCCTGTTTAGTCCAATTATCATACCAAAAGCTGGCTTCTCCTGATTTTATATGCCATTAAATATTGTGTTTTATCTCTTCTTTGATCTGGACTAATTTTTTCCGTACCTGGGATCCTCCAATTCCAAGGGCTATAGTTAGATGCCATTTCTTGCAATATTTATTCCAAATGAATTCGCTTCATAATGAGTTGGTGGATGTTCTGAAAATCCACCACAGCTTAGCAAATAGAGCTCTAGCTACTGATATGCTGTCAAAATACAACACATTTGATGCCTAAAATAATGGATTTTACAAGTTGTTAATACGACTTTTTATGATTTTTATTTATTTTGTGTTTTTTTGCAGAAAATACAAGTTGGCTTAATCTTTGGAAAAAGTACCAGATTTTGTTGAATTTGAGGACCTACGAGACCCACTATGAGCCATAACCCAAGTTATGAGTCATAAGGGGGCGACCGTAATGATTAACAACTTCTAAAAATTAAAATCTGAGTAATTGAAGTTCAGCCATATGAGCCAAGGGTACAAGTCATAGACTAGGCAATAACTCGTAATATGGATCATAGCCGTTAGATCCAAAATTCAAGTGTTGACTACGAAAACCCAATTCACCTATAAGTCATACCTAAGAGTCGTATCTACTGCCAGCTGGAGTGTCTATTTTATTTTAAGGGTCCTTTTTAAATAGTATAAATAGTTTATGATAGGTTATTTGGGAGGAGACTTTTGGCACATCAGTAGAGAATTGTTCTTAGAATAGTGTAGAGAAAAATTTCTAGGGTTTAGTGTAGACATTTAGGTTTTCACTTTGAAGACCCAATTTGGGAATTTGAAATCACTTGTCACCCAAATCCATTATTCACGCTTGTGATTTCAACATCAAGGTGGTTTTGTTTTTCATTGTCTTTGTATAATCTCTCAACAATATTTATTTTATTCATTGTTTGTGATTTTGCCTTAGCCATGAGTAGCTAAATCCCCACAACTTAGGGTTGTGGGAACCATGAGTAGCTAGCTTCTACTAACCTAGATTATTTGTATTTCATTGTCTATTTTCCTTCATTTTGAATGTTGTTTGGTGGTGGCCAATACCAAATCTCGCCTAGTGTCATAATCCTAACGAAGTGATGAATCGGAAAAGGGTAATGGATGATAGGATTCGGTTGATGTGTTCTCATCTAAACAACCAAACCCGACCAAGGAGAGGTTGACTAGGATAATGGGTAACGGTTTTTGACACACCATAGTTGCAACCAAGCACTATGGTGAAATTTGACCTTCACCTTTACAAGAGGGCTGGAAGAACCTAAGTTATCATCCTACATCGATGTCTCAATTAGGGTTATGTTATCCAGCGTATTTGAGTTAGTGAATCTTCTCTTTAGTAGTATAGTGTTTTTATTTGTTTTTGTTAAAATTGTAAACCACCCCATTCTAGAGAATATATATGATTGGTACTTGAAATGATTGTTGGTGAGTCAATTTGGTCAAACCCAGTATTCCCTATGGATTTGACCTTAGCCCCTTGTTATATTTATGTTTGATAGCAACAACTTTATTGTTAGAGTGTGAATAGCTACATCATATAGTGACCTAAAAATAAGGCCACCCTCATCCATAGGAAAACATAGTTTATCTCATGCAAACCAATGCTTTCCTTTAGTACTTCCAAAATTTTCCCAAAAGAATTTAGAGAAAATCCTATGTAGTTGCCGAATAACTCCTTTTGGGGTGGTGGGCTTCATTATAAATAGTACATATATTGGAATTGATTACAACACATGTTGAATCAATATATATCTATCACCGTAAGTAAGAGCTTGTTTTGCCAGCCCATTATCTTCCTTGTGACCTTCCTTAGTATATCTTCAAAATATACAATTTTCTTTCTTCCATAATAGACTAGACAACCAAGATATGCAAATGGGAAAGTACCTTGAGAAATCCATGCAATGCGTCTGATCCTCCGATATGTTGTAGTAAGTACTTTATCATGCATGTACATATAATTCTTTGTCAAATACATCATCTCACCTGATACATCTTCATATCCCCTCAAGATTACCATCATCATTCTCATAGATTTCTCATGGCTTGAACAAAAGAGTATCGTGTCATCCGCATATGATATATGGTTGATTTTTCTACTCCATTTTGGCAAGTCATAACCTCTATAACTCAAATCCTCATTTCATTTATTGAGTCTTTGTTCTAAGACTTCTGCAGCAATAATAAACAAGACAGGTGATAGTGGATTGCCTTGTTTCAAACCTCTTAAGGACATGAAAAATTCAAAGGTCTTACCATTAATCAAAATTGAATATCAATTATGTGAAATCAGCCTCTATATCATATCAATAATTTGCTCATCAAACCTAAATCATCTCATCTGTCAAATATATCCATGAAGCCTGTCATAAGTTTTGGCCATATTTAATTTAACCACAATATTGTGATATTGGTCCTTTTTGTTGATGTCTCGAATTAGTTCTTATGCTAATAACATATTTTCTACAAGCTTCTGCTTTTCATAAAGCCTGTTTGATTTTTTGATATGATATCTGATAGTAACCCTACAATTCTTCCATGCAACACCTTTGAAATAATTTTATTCACAAAGGTGCTAAGGCTAATAGGGTGTAGCTAAGAAAATATAGTAATCTTTTCTTTCTTAGGTATGAGAACTATGTTTGTATTAGATACAAACTTAGGTATCTCACAACCGTAGAAGAAAGGCATTACTTACATTCCATTGTTCTCCTTTATAATATTCCAACACTGTTGAAAGAACGCATCTGAGTATCCATCTGAACCACTTGCACTTTGGTTACTCATACTAAAAATTACATCTTTAATTTCTTCTTGAGTTGGTGGTCTTGTCATATGTTGATTCTTCTCCTCTAATATGATCTTCAGTATTGACTTCTAGCATTGAATAATCTTTAGGTCTCTTTTTCTTTGAAAATTGTTTGGTGAATGCCCTCACTGCTTCTTCCCCAATCAGATCAGTTTCTAGGAGGATTTCTTCTTATTTGTCTTGAATCTCATTTATCCTTAATTTGATCCTTGTTCCTTTAACATAAGCATGAAAACATTTCATGTTCTTATACTCTTCCTCCAATTTATAATATTTCTTAAACACCTTCCCTGTTTTCTCTAATATGCCTTATTTTTTGTTGTAGGACGTATTTCTGGTTGTGCTTTTTTCATTTTGCAATGTCTTCCAATGTGGTAATTTTCTTGAAAAAATTTTCATATGTTTCCTTACTCTATCCCACCAATACCTTACTCCTTTTTAATTTTTGTTGTACCTTACAAAATGGATTTCTATCAACCTATTCCTCCTAGCTCTTTTGTACAATCTCTTAAAATCTGGGGTGTTTAGTCCAAAAGTTTAGAAATTTGAAAGGCTTCACATATTACTCTTGATTATTTTTGCAAATAACATGAAGGGGTGAGTCATCTGATCCTTATTTTCTGCCCAAGTGATGTAATTCACTATTTTGGAATATATTCATGAATCCCTAGTTCACGAGCACTGTGTCCAACCTTTTTAAAATGCTATCCTTCTCAATTCTGCCATTAAACCAAGTGTATGCACTTCTGGTGAAGTCAATTTCTATAAGAAGGTGATTACGCATTTACAAAAATCCATTATCTCTTGATCGGTCACTAGTAAGCCACCAAGTTTTTCTTCTGCATTCAGAATCATAGTGAAGTCTTCCCTAATCATCATGGATTTGTTATCTCTTTTGATAAATTTTCTATGTTATTCCAAAGTTCTAATCTCTCTAAAGTACTGCATATAGCATAAATTGCTGAGATAACAAAATCCATCTAGCTGCCTCTACGTGTAAATTTGATTGAAATTTCCTGGCTGTTGTCACTTATAACTTCTATCTCCTAGTCCATTCTTTAAAAAAATCCATATTTTTTCGAATAATTTACCATAGCACAATCCAATCCTAGTCTCCTTCTATAGTTTTCTATCTCTTGAGGGCCTTGAAACGGTTCAAATAGGGCTATGTATGCATATTTTATCTATTATTTTGAGGGTGAGGATCTTGTTGAACTACTCCTTGTTGTAATTTGACTCACCTTAGATCTTGTTAGTTTGCCCTTATTGTTGGTATGCCGTATCTCATTTTGTGCCTAGGTAATAAATCTACTATGTTATCTAGTTCTTTCACCATTTGTGACATATCTTCTTCCTCATCATCGACCCTATCTTCATTATCCTTGGGTAGTCTGTTCATTATTAGATTTCTCAAAAATTATCTCCTTATTTAGGTCTATTTCTTTTGGTTGTTATTCCTCATTAGATTGAGCATATGATGTAGTAGTCATTGTCTTATGTATTGTTTCCTATAGGTTTTGAGACCCATCATCCTTCTTCTCTGCTTCCCCCATGTCAATACCTTTGCCCTTATCCCCAGTGCCTTCATGTGAATCAGTTTTAGATCCTCTAGGAATATCTTTGTATAATGTTGTCTTTTTTTCATTATCTTCCTTTAAATCATCCTTCACTTGCTCATTCTTTTCTGTCACATCATTGAACATTTCTATTACCTAATTATTTTGTTGAAATTGTAATTCCTCCACGATTATCCTCTTTCTTTGTTACATCTCCCCCTTTTGCTGCTCTTTCCCTTCTTTATCTAATACATTGAGTTTATTATTATTGACAATGTTTTCTCCTTCTTGCTTTTTTCCCCTAGCATTCCGCTTTTGAAACCCTCCTCTACTCTGATTGCCTTTGCAAATCTTTGTTCTTGAAAATCTCCTTCCTTTGCCTTATCTCTTATTGCAGTTGTGTCGTCCTTGTTGTTCTTCCCGTCATCCTCCTTTTCCTATTTTGGATATAATTTTTGGTGTAATACGTAGAAATTTTTCTCCTCATGTCCTTGAAGCTTACAACTCCTGTAATACTTTGGCATATAATCATATTTAAATCAATCCACTTCTCTTTGATTTCCCTAGTTGATTTGTTCTAGATCCCTATGTTAATCTATCAACCTCCACCTTAACCCTTGCACAATTGGGTCAAGTTTTGTTCTTGGTTGCCATATCAACTTGCAAGGGTTTATATCACGACCCAAGCCTAGGGCCTAGACGTCACACGGCGAATGAAAACTCGAAAGGGGCCCCAAACAAGCCCCTTATCATATCATTTACACATTCTTAGTTACAAAAGCAATTAAACAACAACAAGAGTGTACTAATATGGATAAAGGGACTAAGGGAAGTTTTGGATAGCACAAAACAATCAAGGCTCAAGATCATAGCATAATTACATCATTTGCCCAACAACACCTCTAGCATAGATAGGGCGGGGGCCAAGACATTTTCCAGGCTCACCCTCATAGTATCAAGAGTTCAACATAAAGAAATAACATAGCAAGAATAGCATAGATAGTGTCCCCAAACTTGAGGACTCACCAAATCTTATCTTCAAGATGTCCAAAACTAACAATGTGGAGGATGATCATGAGGAGCTTTGATTCCTACATGGTAACATCATCTAGGCATAGAGTATGCGATAGTATGTTTGAACGTACTAAGTATATCAGATGAAATGCAACAAGAGATAGGAAATGTAGTCAAAATGCATAAATATAGGCAATGGGTAATATAATAACAATATGACATGCATGATCAATGCTTGAAGTAAAATATGCTTGTAAATCATATAGCTTGCAAATGTAGTTACATACGTAGGAAGAGAACATACCACATAGTCCAAGCATACTATTACTTAATCTCCAAGACTTGCCACCCCCTTGGAAGGTGATTGAGGTACATACCTCTCAACGTGGTAGTACGGGCATATCGCCCTACGATAAGGTGATTGAGACTTAGCACCTTTTAAAATTCATTCTAATCTATCGAATTATTAGACTTTGGATGCAAAAAGTGATTGAGACTTAACACTCCCTCAACAAGGTGATTGAGACTTGGCACTCTCTCAACAAGGTGATCAAGGCATGTTACTCCCTCAACAAGACGATTGAGACTTGGCACCCTCTTAACAAGGTGATTGAGGCTTGGCACCTCCTCAACACGGTGATCGAGGCATGATACCCCCTTGACAAGGTGATTGAGACTTAGCACCCTCTTAACAAGGTGATTGAGGCTTGGCACCTCTTCAACAAGGTGATCGAGGCATGATACCCTCTCGACAAGGCGATTGAGACTTGGCACCCTCTCAACAAGGTGTTGAGGCTTGGTACCCCCTCAATAAGGTAAGACCAACTTGCAACACCATAGATATTTTTCATGAATTCAACATATATATATATTCGTTTCATCATCATAAAGTAACTTGACTCATAAGCCATGCCATACACTATCAATGCTTCAAGAATCCATAACAGAATATTTTATCAAATACTTGGTGGGTGTGTAATATTAGTTCAAAATCATACAACTCAAGAGTGAAATCATATGAGAAAACATAATTTAAATCAATCCACCAACACTTGGTAACACACTCATGTAAGATACATTAAAACCATTCAATTATTATTATAATAGATCATAGATTCATAGCTCAAAACATGATTAAATAGTCAACATTTTATGAAACCCCAACACAGTTTATGATCATAATCCATAATAAGTAGTATCCATAAGTAATCCAACTTGAAAACATGCAATTTTACATAAAATGGAAGCTTGGGCACCATGGATGAAAGGACCCAATGGTTGAAACCCACATATCTAAAATTTGGAGACTTCTTGAAAAAGATTTGAATGAGAACTTGAAGCTTAAATGAATTTCTTGAGATCCGGAAATGGGTCTGGGACACTTGAATTTGGATGAAATATTTGGTTAAGTGTTAGAGAGAGTTTTGGAGAATATCTTGAATGATATGGGGTCAAAAATGACTAAGTATAGGTACTTTTTATACATAGGAAGGCTTAGACCGAAGACCCCAAGGCCTTGGGCCGAAACAAGAAAACTGGAAACAAAATACATATCCTTACTGGAATTGTAAAGTTGGCAAAATTTATTTTTCAGTACGGGTCATTTAATATCGGAATTATACCCATTTCCCACTCAATTTTCCTCATGATTAAGAATATGAAGTCAAATTTTTTATATCACACACGAATTTTGAGATATGAGAAAATTATGAATATGGGCATTTCCAAGGTGCATTTTTAGGCACTTTTTGGCGCGTTTCAGTTACCCCACTACTACCACAAGCAAAACAGTTGTCTCTTTACAAAAGAAATTTGATAGTAGAAACAAAAAAGATATCCAAGAAATTGCAATAGTTGTTTCCTCCGTCGGATCAAACAGAGGATCCCACTTTAATATACTCATCGGATAATTCTAATATTTGTGTTCAATGTAGAAAACTGGCTTTGATAATAGGTGTACGTAGTCCTCAATACATGAAAATATACTTATTGTTCAAATATCCAATTGTACATTTACTTTTGAGCTCACATTGTTTCGGTAAGATCTTTTGTAATTCATGAATATCCAGCTAATTTTAGGTATATTTATATGCCGATGTATCCAAAATTATCTATAAATAGAGCCTAGTTAGAAGGTAAATCCATGGAGTATGGGTGTTTGTGGTATGATTTCATTTATTTTGCTAATCTAGGGCCAAGTGTACCATTTGGTTATGTTTTTGCAAATTATGATCAAATTATGCTATCCCGGAGTCAAACCCGAATCCGGAGGAAGAACATAGATCAGAATTGAAGGATAAAAATCAATTAACTCAGCAAAATACTCAAGTATGCATTGTAGACCTGGGAAAAGCTGTGCGAGCTAAAAAGGAAAAAAAAAGAGCAAAATAGAAAAATGCACAGTCTGCATCGCGAACTTGTGCAAAAATAGTGCAAATTGGCCCAATCAACAAATAAAGCAAAGTCCTGCTCAAATTATGCTTGTCCGCTTTGGGAACTTTGAGGATGCATGGAAAAAATTGAATTATGGGATTTTAAGTTATATTTTGTTTAGTCTTTTTCATATCTGGTTATAGCAAGAACGTAAAGGAGATGACTAAAAACTCTTTCTAGGGCTATTTTGGTTGGTTTTAATCTTTTTTTTCTTTGTTTTTAATGATTTTTAGTCTATTCATTATGTGTCAACCTACTGTGAGTGGCTAATTCTCCCATATTCTGATATTGTAGCCATAAACAATATTTTAGTTCTTGATTTTTGACATATATGAATTGGTTTCTGTTGACTACTCATATACTACTTAAATCTACACTTCAAAGCCTGATCAACTAGGGAGTACACTTGTTGTCCATTCTGAATTTGAGAGATATTGGAATGGATAGAACACAGTAGTATAGGGAGCTTGTTCGACTAGAAAACTAGATTGATTCATGCAAGGAAGACCTGTGACAACTACCCTTAAACCTCGCTTGGTTTATAATACCAGAAGATAATATTAAAGCACTTTTATTGTCTGTCTATCCCTGCTCAACGATATAATTAGGCAGTCAATAACTGCAGGTTGGTAGAAGTGTGCAACCCTGTTGAGGTAATTTTTGACCTTGTGAATCAGTAGTAAGGACTCCAGACATATATGCGAACTTTGAGACTTAAACGGATTTGATAAGGTTATAATCCTGGAATTGCTCTTAATTTGATAGTTAATAAAAAGCCAGTCTAGTTTAGTATTATAATTAGTTATTTAATTTTTCTCCAAATCTTTTCGCCATTTTGACTAAAAACACCCTAAACGTAATAGCTTGGTTTATTTACCAATTTTATTTGAATTCTTTGGGTTCGATATCCATGTCCCCTAATTAGGACCACTAGATTACTTGTTTAGACCACATACACTTACGTGCGTTAGGGAGCAACAATTTTGTGGTGTCGTTGTCGGCGATTTAAAGTTTAAGTTGGTTAATTTTCTGAGTTGTTTTGTTTTGTGGTGCTTACTGCATTTGGTCTTAGTCATGTTGTTTTGCAGGTAGTTGGTTGCTAAACTGGAAGACCAGGAACCTTGCTTTCGTCAATCTAAGAGGAGAGCATATGTCTTGTTCCAAACTCCACCAAATGAACTCATTGAATAAGAGGATTTAGAGGGTAATAAAGGAGAAATTGATCCTATTAGAGAGGTAATGGTAGAAGCAAATTCCCTGCACCACCAGCACCAAGGCTAGTTGGGGATATGGCAATTCGACGAACCACCAGTGTCAGTAGTTGCTTTCTAAAGCGGGAGCCCAGTGGTTGCTGGGAACTTAAGACGAATATGTTCTAGTTACTACACTCTACTGGATAGTTCACCAAGTTGCCACATGAAGACACATAGGTCTATCTTAAGAACTTCTTAGAGATTGCTAATACTTTTATCCCTGCAGGGATGAACAGAGATTATTGAGGATGACCTTGTTTCCCTTCTCACTAATGGGGGAAGCATGAATTTGGCTACAAATTGAGCTACCCAACTCCATCACTTCCTGAGATGATCTTGCTCGCAAGTTCCTCACTTGATTTTTCTCATCTGGTAAGACAGCAAAACTCAGGAGTGAGATTTTGAGCTTCAAGTAAAAGCTTGGAGAAAATCTATATCAGGCTTGGGACAGATTTAAAGCTCTTCTTATTAATTATCCCCATCATTGTCAGGCTAACAAGGTATTGGTCTATACCTTCATTGAAGGTTTGGAACCCTCCACAAAGATTCTTCTTGATTCTGTTGTAGGTGGAGAGGCATTGGAGAAGACATATGATGAGTTGTATGCACTTCTCAATCAGATCGCACAAGGAAATCCCGACTGGAATGGAGAATCAAGTTGATCGGTAGTTCAAAAGTAGATCGGTATATTAGAGATTAAAGCTATAACTGCCATGTAGACTCAAATGTCAGCCATGAAGAACATGATGACTACTCAATTCAACAACCTAGCGTTGGGTCAACAACAGCAAGTACCAATGGCTATGGGTCAACAACCAGCCCTAGTAAATATGGTATAACAGTAGCAAGCTGGCTGGTGTGATGTTTGTAGGGGAGGAGACCGCACTGCTGAGTTCTATAAAGCTAATCCAAAAGCGGTAAGCTTTGTGGCCAATGCCAACAAAGGTGGATATCAAGGTTTTGGGAACTCATACAACCTAAATTGGAGGAACAACCCTAACTTCTCTTAGGGTGGAAATCAACAAAACCAAAGGCCTCTTCAGCAAAGACTATAGGGTGGCAATGCTTACTACAATTTGTAGATGCAAAAGCCTGCAGAGTTAGCTAACCCAATCAATATGACTAATAGTGAGGTACTAAGGCAAATTCTGTCAAATCAAAATAGACAAGAGGAAGAAATTTAAAGGAACAAGCAGGGTCTCCAGAGCTTGGAAAAATAGTGGGGCCAGTTGGTAAGCACAGACCTCAAAGAGGCTTGCCAAGTAGCACTGACCCCAACCCAAAGCAAGTTAATGCAGTCAACACTTGGAGTGGAAGACCATTGACTGAGTTGTTCCCAAATAAGAAATATAGAGATGCACCAAGCATTACACAGAACAATGAGGCTAGCAATCCCAGACCAACTACTCATAAGGCAACTCCACTACATAAACCTCCACCTCTATTCCCCCAAAAGTTAAAAAAAAGAAAGAGGATGACTGCTTCCAAAAGTTCATCGAGCTCCTGAAACAAGTACAGATTAACTTACCTCTTATTGATGTTTTGCAGGGGATCCCGAAGTATGCAAAATATATGAAGGACATTGTGGCTAACAAGAACAAGTTGGTTGAATACGAAATCATGGCACTCATAAAGGCCTGTAGCTCCAGGATTCTCAATAGATCCCAACTGTCAACTAAGTTGAAGGATCGTGGGAGCTTCACTATTCAAGTAACCATTAGGAGTTGTTTGAACACAAGAGGTTTGTGTGATCTTGGTGAACGCATAAATCTCATGCCCAGTTTTATGTTTTTGATATTAGGTCTTGGAAACTTGAAGCCCACTATCATCGTATTACAGTTGGATGATCGTTCAGTGGCAAGGCTAAATGGTGTGACTGAGGATGTCTTAGTCCAAGTGGAATCTCTAATCTTCCCTATGGACTTCGTCATGTTGTATTTTGAACCTGACCCAGAGGTTTTATTTATTCTTGGACGCCCATTCCTAGCTACAGAAGGGGCATTGATTGATGTTGCAGCAGGGAGGCTCACTATGAGTGCCCATGATAAGGTTGAGGTATTTGATGTCTACTAAGCTATGAAGTTAATGGCTGCATATGAGGACTTGACAGCCATCATAGTGCTAGATACAGAGGCTATAATGAGCTAGGTGGAGATCACAGACCTACTAGCCAAAGTGTTACTGAATCTGGGTCTAGTGGATAATGCAGAGGCCAGAGAAATAGAAAGTGTGCTAAAGAATCACAATGTTGGCATGCTAAAGAAAGTAACTGAACCATTAAATAAAGTATTAGGAACTCTGCCAAAACCTCTAGTTGAAGAAGTTCCTCAGGTTGAGTTAAAGTCCTTGTCATCATATCTCAGGTATGTGTTTCTTGGTGAAAATAATTCTTTACCTATAATCTTGTCTGTTTCATTGACTGCAGCCTAGGTGGAAGATGTTGTGGCTATTTTAAAGAAGAGGAAAAGAGTCATGGGTTGGCAAATATCAGACACCTATGGCATTTACCCAGCCCTGTGTATGCATAAGATCTTTATGGAGGAGGGTCACAACCCAGTGGCCCATCCACAAAGGAGATGGAATCTAATCATAAAGGAGGTAGTAAAGAAAGAAGTGATCAAGTGGTTAGATGCGAAGATCATCTGCCCTATCTCAGACAGCAAGTAGGTGAGTCAAGTGTAGTGTATCCCTAACAAAGAGGGGATGACGATTATCACCAATGATAAAAATGAGCTTATCCCTAATAGAGCGGTGATGGGGTGATTTATCTGCATGGACCATAGAAAGTTGAATGATGCTACTCGAAAAGACCATTATCCGGTGCCCTTCATTAATCAGATGCTGGGCAGGATTGCTAAGAAAGAATATTACTGCTTCCTGGATGGATCCTCGGGATACAACCACATCGCTGTTACACCCAAGGACCAAGAAAAGACTACCTTCACCTATCTATATGTAACCTATGCTTTCAAACACATGCCCTTTAGACTGTGCAATGCACTAGCTAGATTCCAAAAGGTACATGATGGCCATATTCCATGACATTGTGGAGGATTTTGTAGAGGTGTTCATGGATGATTTCTTAGTCTTTGGGGAGTCGTTTGAGATATGTCTGCACAATTTGGACAAGGTTCTAGAAAGATGTGAGGAGACTAACCTTGTCCTTAATAGGGAAAAAGGTCACTTTCTAGTTAAAGAGGGAATAGTCTTGGGGCACAAGGTGTCCAAACGTAGCTTGGAGGTGGACAGATCTAACATTGAGGTGATAGAGAAGCTACCTCCACCAGTGTTGGTTAAGGGAGTATGGAGTTTTCTTGGACATATGGGGTTCTCTAGCAGATTCATCAAAGACTTCTCTAAGATTGCAAAAAGTCATTGTGTGCTCTCCTGGAGAAAGAGGTACACCTTTAACTTTGACACTTCTTGTTTGTAGGCCTTTGCATTGTTGAAGAAGAAGCTGGTCGAGGCTCCAATACTTACAATGCCTAATTAGGAGCTTCAATTCAAGTCATATGTGATGCTAGGGATATGGTTGTGGGTGTAGTATTGGGGCGGCTTAGAGAAAAGGTGTTCCACTCCATTTATTATGCCAAGAAGACTCTAGATGCAACTAAAAGTAACTACACAGTTACTGAGAAAGAGATGTCTGCATTAGTATATGCATTTGACAAGTTTAGATCATACTTGGTGGGCACCAAGGTCATAGTGTTCACTAACCATGCTGCAGTGAGATACTTGTTTAACAAGAAGGATACAAAGCCCCAACTGATTAGATGGATCCTTTTGCTCTAAGTGTTTGGCATGGAGATTAAGGATCACAAAGGGTGAGAGAACTAGATTGCTGATCATTTCTCTTGATTGGAGGATGGTTCTCACATAGGTGAGCAAATGTATATAAAGGAGGAATTCTCAGATGACCCGTCACTGGCACTAGAAGTTGAGGAGCTACCTTGGTATGCTAATACAGTGAACTACCTTGTTAGTAGGGTGTTTCCCCCGGATTCTAACTATCAGCAAAGAAAATGCCTGGATTATGATATAAAGTCTTATATCTGGGATGATCCATATCTCTTCAAGCAAAGGGTTGATCGAATGTTAAGAAGATATATTCCTGAGGCAGAGATACGAAAGATCTTATAGAGGTGTCATGCTTCTACTTATAGGGCCATCATCGACATGAGCAAACATCTCACAAGGTGATACAATTAAGTTTCTTCTAGACCACTCTTTTTAAAGATGCCATACACTTTGTGAGGGATTGCGATGCATGTCAAAAGACTGGCACCATCTCCAAGACGCATGAGATGCTCATGAATAATATCTTGGAGGTGGAGATCTTTGATATATAGGGGATGGATTTCATAGGTCCATTCCCACCCTCTTTTGATAATCACTATATCTTGGTTGCAATTGATTATGTTTCTAAATGGGTGGAAGTGGTATCTTTACCCACCAATGACTCCAAGGTAGTGATCAAGTTCTTGAAGAAGTAGATTGCCAATGCCACAAGGAAGGATTGGTCTATCAAGCTTGATAAGGCCTTGTGGGCATACAAGACACCTATTGGCACATCTCTATATAGGTTGATCTATGGAAAGGCTTGTCATCTCCTAATGGAGCTTGAGCACCAAGCGTATTGGGCCACAAAAAGGCTTAATCTTGATCCATAGTTCGTTGGGAGAAAAAGATTGGAACAACTGGAGGAGTTGGATGAATTTCAGCTCCAAGCATATAAGAATAAGTTATATAAGGAGAAGACCAAGAAATGGCATGACCAGTGAAATTTTAAGCGAGGACAACATGTACTTCTCTTTAACTCTCATTTGAAATTATTCCCAGGTAAGCTGCGATCAAAGTGGAATAGACCTTATGTTATGGTGTCTGTGATGCCACATAGAGCGGTTGAGCTGAATGATGATGCCATGAACGAAATATTTTTGATGAATGGATATCATTTCAAGCACTACTATGGTGAAGACACGAGCAAGGATGAAGAGGCCATAAATTTGGCCAATGATGAATGAGTTAATACTGAGTCGTGTCGCAATGGTAAATCAGGCGCTACACAGGAGACTACCTATGATGAGGTAATAGTAGTTATTTTTGATTTATTTTGATTTAAAAATAAAACCCATAGAGAGTTAAAAAATTACATCAAGTGCAGATCTGTGACAGTGGCGCGCCATGAACCATGAGCATTTTGGTGCGAAAAAATTTGCATCTTCAATTTCTAATGATCCATTGGGTATTATTTTTATAGTTTTCACTAAATTAACTTGTTTCATTCTTTTATCGCATATTCTAGTGTTCGGGGATTATTTCGGGGTCCGAAGCTCAAAAAATAAATTTTTTAAGCCCCAAAAAAATTTCTGTCCATGCCAAGCATGTGACGCGCCTGTGTCGCGGATATGCACTAATTTTAGTGCCTAGGTATGTCTTAAAAACCAAAATAATAAGGGGTGGTGTGAGACCAAGGCGCATTGCGCCTCGGGCGTGGACATGCGCCTAGGATGTCATGTCTCCACACGAGCCCACCCCTATTAAACCCCCTCTCCCCACATTTATTTTCACTCTTTCTCACTTAAACTTGACGCCAACCTCCTTTTTTCAATTTTCTCTCAATGTTTTCTCCCTCAAACACTCAAAATTCAACCTAATCCGCGAGGCACTCCTAGTTTCTTCAAGAAATTCACCATCACTCTTGCATTCTTCAAGTCAAGTAAGTGTTCTTCACTAATTTTTCTTGTTCTTTATTAAGAGTTTGAATTTTGTTGTGCTTCTTGGGGTAAAATCAAGTGGGTTACCTTGTTCTTGTTGATTATTATTAGTTGTTTGTTGTTGGATGTTGAGATTTTAGGCCTAATTTCTTGAATAGAAGAATTTTTGTGCATGGCATTGTTGGGCGAAAACCCTAGGCCGAAAATTGGGGTAAATTTGGGGAAAATTGGGGATTTTGTAATCTTGTACTTAAATTGTTGTTAATGTGGACCATTGTTGTTAGGTTTTGCAAATTCAAAGTGTGGGGTTGTTTATTGAAGCATTATGCATTGTTTTGTGCCGCTTCAGGTTGAATTGTGCTAGAATGTACTTGTTAGGTTGAATGTTTGACATAATTGCCTTAAACAAGATTGTGAATGTGTGGGTGATGTTTGTGTGTATTTAAAACGTCAAGGTTGTATTGTTGAACTAAAGTGTACGTTTATGCTATCGGATTTTTAGTTAGTAGCCCATCTTGAGTTAGGAAGTCTGAGTACCTTCTCAATTCGTGGCCTGAATCTAAGTTTGGGGTCGGATATACTTGAGGTAGTATAGCAGGGGTCATGCTTTGTGCATATATGTTGATGATGTCTATTTATGTTTGTAGGTTCATATGGCTTCCTGTGCATAAAGAACTAGACAGGCTAGTGGGGCAAGTACTTCTAGCAGCAGGAGATGGGCAAGGGGCATCCCAGAGGTGCCCAAAGACCCGGAGCATAGGGGTCAGAAGTTATGTTATGGGCTTAAGGCTGTGGACAGGGATGGCTAGCATAGGTACCGGGTGTACAATGAAATTAAGTACTTTCTCAACATCCCTATAGATGCTAACTCTTTGGCACGGGATTACCCACAGATATACCAGCGCTGCATAGAATACTACCTAAAATGTTTATTTGATGAACTGATTCATTTTAACCTTAGTGTTGTTTGGGATTTATACGCCAATATGAAGAAAGAACCACAGACCCAAGTGGTGACAGTTCGGGGGGTGAAGGTGAACATCACTCCACTAGCTATTAATAGGGTCATAGGCACCATGGATGTTCCCATGGGTACCTTCACAATGCTCCATATTCATCCCCCTTATAGGCCATCCGCCATACTCTCGTCGGGATGAATTCCACTGCTAAGTGGATTCTCCATGCTTATAAGGGCTATCAATCCTTCCTCTTCGCCCATATGAACAAGGAGGCTCATGTTTGGTTAAAGATAGTGGCCCACTCTTTCTTCTGGGGTAGCACTTCATAACTTTCAGGAGAGATTGAGTGTGTTTGGCTTTTGCACTGATGACTAGGGTTGAGCTAAATTTTGGGGCTATTTTCAAGTTGGCCATGCCGAAGGCTCGGGTGCTCCGGGGATGCAGGTATGCATTTGGTGGCCTTATCATTGTATTATGTAATCGTGTAGGTATTCTCAAGGAGGATATCAACTATTGTCCATGCATTGAGGCCCCTCCTTATAATGTCACCAACATTAAAGGGCCTGAGGAGTCTACTGGTCCAATGCTCACTACAGGTGAGCGGAGCCATCAGAATGAGCTGATTATAGCATGCATGTACTGGCTCAAGATGCTAAGACACTATAGAGGTGGGAAATTCCACACAGCAGGAGCTTGATGAGGTAGAATCTCATTACCTTCTCAATGCCCACACTAATGTGGTATTAGTATCGAGCCTCAGTTTGTCTAGTCTATTAAGGATGACATCCCTACGGACCCTAATGAAGCACAGACTGCTTTAGATGTAAAGGTGGATGAGATGGAAAAGGAGTTGCTTGTCAGTGTTGGGGGTGAGCCTATCTTGATTGGCCCAGAGGAGTGAGCACCCTGCTCCCACTTCACAAGTTACGTATGGTTAGAACTGAGGACAATGCTAAGTTTAAGTGTGGGTGGGAGTATTCTACTAATTATTCTTTATTTTGTTTAATTCGGCTTGTACTTAGACTTTATGTTTTTTGGTTTTCCATTGGACATTATTTTCATTTTTCATGTGGTCTGCAAGTATTAAGTATGTGATGCTTGAATGTTAGTAGATATGTGAATGTTTCATTTTATGAATTATGTTAGTTATAAATGTGTTTGTTGAGTATTGTGGTTGTGAATGTTAGTAGTAGTCATAGTTGAGTGATGTTGCCCTATGATAGACAGATGATGACTGTCCTAAGGGTATTCCTCAAATTGAGTCTCACTTAGAGTGTCGGTAGCTGTCTAAACAAGCATTGTATGTCAAGCATACAAACCTAGATAACTAAATCACTTGAACTCCTAGTAAGATAATGGTTGATCTTGTATGCCATGAATGTATGTGCTTAATTGTGAATTCATATGAATAATGTGATAGTGATTCTATCATTAACCTTATGACGAGAGTATGCCAGGAACGAGTGAGCTTAGTTATGAGTCTATGTTGCAATAGTTGCTAGAACTTGCCCGGATCTAGGCATTTCTTTGGTATCCCTCATACTTTTGAGCTTGGTATCCACCTAATGTAAGCATCCTTAGTTAGCCCCTTTGAGCTTTAGCCTTTTTCTTTGGTTATCTACATTTCAATCCAAACCCGTTCTTTGATTTTAAATTGTGTTTGATCCTAATTCCTAAGGGATTTAGCACGACAAGTCAGAGGGAAGGGAGCTTGAATGGACACCAAAAGGATAAGTGATAGTGTAGTGAATAAAAGAAAAAGCAGGAAATGTTTTGCCTGTTAGGACCCGCAACGTAAGGTAAACCCTGAACATCCTTAATTAGTTCGATTTAATAAAGTATTGGGACCAATGTAACATTTTACTTAACTTAGGTCCTTAAGAATAAAAGGGATGTGGGGTCAAGTTGGGTGCCTCCTTTTGATTG
>JAOTQJ010000011.1:13796803-13817322 GCA_025642045.1 Solanum sejunctum | reverse complement strand
AACAAGTCTAGATATCTGATGTTTTTGCATTGAGACACCAAAATCTTGCCTTATCTCACACCTCAACTTCACTATTCTTAACTTCTTCTCCTGACTTAACTTGTCGTGAATATATCCAGCCTTACTCCTATGTATCCTTACGCCTTATTTTCTCTAGTTTAAACTTTTGGTTAACTCCCTCATTGATTTCATTAATCAGAATAATTTGGTCATTAAATAACACACATTATGCGAAATCAACTTGTATTCTGTCGCTTTGCTCATCCATAACCATGGTAAACAAGTACGACTCAACATCAATCCCTGGTGTAAGTCCACAATAATGGAAAGCTCCTTCATATCTCCTACTACAGTTCTAAGGCCAGTGATGACTCCTTCATACATGTCCTTTATGACACTTACAAATTCCATATGAATTTTTCTGTTCTCCAATGCCCACACAAAGGACCTTTCTTTGGTAATCTACCATATGCTTTCTCCAAATTCCAAATAATAGATGCACAAGGTCACAATCTAGCTTCAATTATCACAATTCACCTAGTAAATACCTACTGCTAATCAATTCCCGAGAAGACACAGAACAATTACATGCACTTAAACCCCATTACATTCATGCATAACAACTATTGGTTCATTCATATATCATTACATACAAAGCCACATATTGGTAAATACCACCCCCTTTCCCCCACCCCACCCCAACCCCAACCCCCAACCCCAAAAAGAAAAAAAGAAAATAAACCACCTATCCCAATGGCCAACAGTCTTTTCGTAATACACTCCTTGGAATCCCAGAGTCAATGCCCCAATCTCATCATGGGAGGTGGAGGGTCCTTTTGACTAAGCTATCCCCTACTGGTCCATGTAGACAGAAGTTCATTCATGTAAATGGATAGAATCCTGTCAGAATAACACATGGTATTGAAAGCAATCTCTTCATACACTACTTACAATAAACAGATGCACAAGGAGTGTAAACTTGTCTCCAATTGTTATAATTTACGTGAAATACCAACATCCAAGCAAATGTCAAGTACACTTTCAGCAATAAACATGCATATAAACGCCTATATGTATTTGCACTAACCCGCTATTCTCATTATCAACAAACAAAAATACACTCTTTCATTTTTTTTATCAAGAACAAACAAAAACAACTATTTCATAAATGCAAACAGTTAGGATGGCTTTCAAATGAATAAATAACATACAAAATAAATGTATGAATCTGTTAATTTCAACATATGGATACACAAGGTTTGCATATCTATCTCTATTTATCAGAATTCACCTTGTAAATACCAACGTCCAAGCCATTCTCGAGGGGGCGTTCGATGAATTTGCGTTCTTGCTTCAACTCGGAAGCTGAAGGTGATGAAAACCCAGTTGATTCTGGTTCGGAGTCCGAAGCGGGCCCCATTTCAGTGTGGTCCGAATCTAGAGAGGAGAAATCGTCTGTGGCTGAAGAGCAAAAGGACACTGAACACAGCTGCGAAGATTTAATTGAGCTAGAGTTCATCAGCATCGTGCGTAAGAGCTTTCTTGATAGTGAAGCCGCCATTGATATATCTTTCAATTTTCTCCAGAAATGTTAATTTCTCAGTCGCTAAACCCTTTTATACTACAAGCTTAAACCCTTTTATACTACAATCTTAAACCCTTTGGTGCTGTTTTATATGTCAAACTATTTGAATAAAAGATATCAATATGTGACGAGAATAGTTAAATTTTAAAAGTTGTTGAAAAAAAGAAATATCAATAAATAAATTAAAATAAATAAGATATCATCTTTTCAACTTAAATTTAATTATAAAAATGACAGTGCAAAATCAATAAAATCTATTTATTGAGCCCCAACAAAGTCATGACTACCTTTGCTAGTCTTATATATATATATATATATAATCAGAGGTTTTAGTCGAATGATGTATTTGTCATAAACACATTAAAAATGAAAACTTGTCCATATAATGGAAGACAGGAAAAGAGAGTATAATGGATGGCATTGTGTAAATAAAATGTACATTAATATATCATGTTCTCATATATATATTTTACAAATTCATTTTTGTGAATCAATGTCAAATTATTTCTGAACTTATGTTAGTGTTGGGCCCGTATTTCTCAACTTGTCTTAGTGTTGGTCCCGTGCTGGTATGGGTCTCACTCCACTTGTATATATAGAAGACTAGCAAAGGTAGCCTGGACTTTGTCGGGCCCAATAAATAAGTTTCATTAATTTTGCACTCTCATTTTTATAATTAAACTAGCTTCTGGACACGTGCGTTGCAAGTGTGTCACATATAAACCTTTATAAAGTTCTTAGAACGATTAAAATTCAAGAACTTTAGTTAAAATCTCTTGTCCCATAACGATAGCCGAAGGCAAATATATCCTTAGGAACTCAACATATCACTGAGTTTAAGTATAGCATTTTGTGTAAGCAAAGTATCAGCAAGGGCAGGCTACCAAATGTCTGCTATCTTATCAAATAATATCTACTCCATTAGCGGGTTGATCTACATCTTCATTTGTTTCATTGATTGGCCTCTATCTTAACCATAATTATGTTCATTACCGTCTTCACCTTAATCAACATTTTGCTCATTAGTATCCACTTCTTGTTCATTAGGAAGCTGGCATGTGCGCCTCCATCTTGATCAACATTCTGCCCATTAGCTTCTCCACTTTCGCAGTTTGAAATATGTTTACATTCACAATTTAATTACAATTAGTGCCTACATTTTGAGCAGTTAAAGTCCGGTTACTTACCATATATGAAGCGATCAAGACTTTAGTTAGGGTGTAACTCGTATAGAAGAATTCTTTCCGGTCTTGAGCAACCTGCATCCCAATAACCTTGTCAATTTTTTATGATGGATGCTACTGATTATGTTAACCTCATTATAAAAATCTACAGCTCTGTGTTCGTTGTTGAAGAACAACATTTTGACTATGATCTCTCTCCTATCTACCAAAACACCCTGCCATAAACTACGCCTCGGACTCTGTTCAATTGCCCACATTCCTAGTATTGTATATCTATTAATATAATCGTACTATATTCAGCCATTACATACCTTATAAACTATGCCTGTGCCAAATCCACCTTTTCCGAACTTATAGACCTCATGAAATGACCTTATGGCTTAGTCACGTGTTGAATACTTGAAGTTCAAGCTGGTGTCATGAAGGATCTTCACTAAATTCTGGTGTCATGAAGGATCTTCACTAAATTCTAAAAACCATTTGCACCTAACAAGTTTTCTAGGAAAAGCATGAGTAAACGGCCATAACGCCTCAAGTTAATTCTTGAAAGTTGTCTTCAGTAAAGTTCTACACAAATTGCAAGATATATACTCAGCAATATGGACCTCACTGATATGATAACGACTTTTATAACTATTTTTTTGCACAAAAGTATTTATCTTTTCTCCTCGTCTGGATTAGTTTGCTATTCCAAAATGAAATCAATGAAAGCAGCTGCTCCCAAAACGATAATTTAACTATCAACAATAATGATAATGAGGACAATTTTTCCTGCAATATGGTGATTTGAAAGTTTAAAAAAAGACCGTTATTAGCAAACGTACATGTTCAATCAATAAATAATAGGCAAATCAGGATGAAGAAAGAGAACAACCACCTGTTAGTGACGAACCTCCAATGGTAGAAATAGAACCAATATATGTGAAAAAGTCAATATCAGTAAGAGCAGGCTACCAAATGTCAGTATTCTCATCAAATATTATCTACTCCATCAGCGGATTGATCAACATCTTCATTCATGTCATTGATCGACCTCCCTCTTGTTCATGATTCTGTTTATGTCTACATTCACAATCTAATTACCATTAATACCTATATTTGGAGCAGTGCATTCCGAAATGATTGTTGCATAAGCTTTTCTTTCAATGGGAGAATGAGTTCATTATTTGGTTTATTCAAAGGAGAAAAGATCATAAGTTGCATTGGTTGGTGACAGTGATTAAATGGAGAAGTGGGACTATACAGAAATTGAGAGGCGAAAGGCACCACTCTTCATGCAGGAAAGTGTAAGCGGGTGAAAGACAAATCTCAACTATCCAAAGTTATGTGATTATACCATGATACACCTGATTCTTGAAAAAAGTGTGTCGTAGATTAGGAACCTGCAATCTGTTAAGTCATACTGCCTTTTAGCTTGTTTGGGAAGGTTGATAACTTCATATGATTGATATTCATGGTCTGTAAATTTCATGATTCTATTACGCCAGCGCAGCCTCTACATTATTGGCTTGTACAATGTCTAACCATGAAGTTATGTTGTTATATGTAGATGAGAAATCCCGTGACAATACTATAAATGGTTCATGCAGTGATATTGTTTCCCAGTAAGTTAAGGTATGCAAGGAGCACATAAGGAGTATTCGAAAGAATACATATGATCTTCGATATCCATGCGTGAGTTTGTGAATTTTTAGAGCGCGAAAGATTTTCTGGCTTTTTCTACGTAATGCCGACATAGTTTTATCCAAGCGTGAATTTGTGATTTCTTTAGCATGACATAATAAGGACTCAATAAATATAAATGCTTTGGTAAGACAAATCGGAATCAATAAAGGTTGATTTGTTGAATTGACAAAGCAACAGAAGTTGGATACCGATGTCGTCTCTTAAACAGTAAGCGCCTATTGTGAGTTGAGTTTTGAGAGAAATGTATCTTGTGAGTTTTGAGAGTTTGGTGTGACAACTTTTCACGAGGAATATTGCAGTGCAAGGTCGTAGGGATGGTCAAGAAACAAAGATTTAATTGTAAGGTGATTTTTTAGTTAGGGGGTATTTTAGTAATTTAACTTTAGATTTTTAGAGTTGATGCTTTTAAGGCAGTATAGATTTAAGTTAAAAGTATGATATTTATTTATTTCAATTTATTCATTAATGCCTTTTTTTCAGCAACTTTTAAATTTTAACTATTCTCATGACATATTTCCACAAGATTAAAGGATATTTTCTATACATTTGAGTCAAATAGTTTGACATATAATTTTTCGACAAAATTAAATAGGAGTAATTAATTAACATGGAGACAATAATTAGTTTGGTCAAAAAACTTAATCAAACATGGGCCTAACATATGCTATTTTTTATTTTGATTCACGCAACACTGATAGATATTTTTTATATATTTTAAAAAATTTTAAGCTATGAATTATTGTGACTTATATTATATATTATATTAATTTTAAATAATATATGTTACTTATCTTGTTTCAATTTATGTTGCGCATATAAAATTTTGAGAGTCAATCAAAATATTCTCTACTTTTTAAAAAATATTTCAAATTATTAATTGTTGTAATTTGTAGTAGTTTTACATAAATTTTAGATAATATATGTTACTCTTGATGTCCCAATTTATGTATTACAAATTGACAACTATTGTGACTTATTGTATTTTTTACATCATTTCAAATAATATACACGAACTTTTTGATTTATTTATATTATATTTTTTTAGAAGTACTTCCTTTTTTACACAAATATAATCAGTGAAAGATATTAAAATAGTTATTTGTCTAGTTTAAAGAGAAATTTATTTTATCTAATTTCAGTATTTACATAATTTAAAATAACGGTTTGGGACGCTATAGTAAAATCACAGTTGAAGCAACTCACAAAGTATTTATTAAGGGTAATATTGTAAAATCATAGTTAAAGAAACTAAAGAAATTGTAAAGACCCGCACATTGTACGACCTCATTGGAGCTTGATAAGGTGGTTCCAGAAAAGTTTTGGGACAAGGTGATGCTCCATGGGAGCCCTAACAGTCTGTGTGAGGCTACATGGACTGTGTGGAGCCTCCATGAAGTGGCCCTTAACCTTATGAGGAGTGTTTGGTCCTTAATGTGGAGGTTTTGAACTAAGGCACATTGTGCATGGACCCCACACGGATCGTGTGACACTTCATGGACTGTGTTGTGGGCTGTGTGGTGGCCTTAGTCTTGAAATTGCACAGTTTGGGACAAAATGTGGTGGTATGGCCATGTATATGATCTGGACAAGGTGGTACGATCCGTATGACTTCCAAAGTGAAATTTTACTAAGTATTGAATCACTGTCTTAAAACTTTATCGTGGAAGGATTTTTCTAAGGGAGGTGGTACGGGCGAGCACACGGACCTGTGGCTTTATACGACCCACGTAGCCATCCATATGGGTGATTTTGTTGAAAATATTATAAGTATGAGATTACCATTTTGGATTTTCATCAAGTTTATTTTTCCCAAGTGTTGAATCACGGACTTGTATATGGTCCCTATAACATATCACGGACCGTATAGTCCTCCATGAGATGACATTTTCAAATTTTTAACTCATTGCATTAATGACATTTTCATAATTATGGATTATCCTAAAGGTTTTTTGTGACTTCTTATGCAACCTAAAGATTTCCTAATGACCTAAACTTTATTCCACTCATTCAAATTCATTCCTCACATTTAAAATTCTCTCAACTCTCTCTCAAAGAACTCTAGTGGGAATTAAGCTTGGGGAGAAGGAGAGGCTCTTTGTTCACCAAAATTTCTTCTTGAATCTTCTTCATTAGCTGAGGTATGTGGTTTTGATTCTTGGTCTCTTTCAATCAAGAAGATCTAAAATCTTTTAAAGTGATTTTCATGAATTTTAGCTTACTTTAAATATGAGTTTTCGACATTATTATTTCTTAAATTCAATTAATTTATTGGCTATGTTTATTTATTGATTTTAAAGTGAATTAAGTCCTAATATGATGAAATGCATTGAAGTTATGAGGTTATGAAAGTGCATGTCCCCTTTAAAGTTTGATTTGTGCATGAATAATCTATATTATGATTTAAATGTGAATCTTACTTATGTCTTTACTTGAATTTCATAATGTATTGTTGATTTGAGGTTGAATCTACATTACTCATGCTATTCTCATCTCATTCATAACATATGTATTCATAAGCATTAGATTTATGAAAATCATAAAATATGTCAAGACCTAATTATGTTTACGTATATTATTTGATAAGATTATGATTACGATAAGAATGTGATCAAATAAATGTCTAATGTTATTGACTCTTTGAGCATATTAAGTTTATGTACCATTTTGTTTAGTGAATGAGTTATTCCTATGCATGATAAATATGATATTGAACAATGATTTGACTTTTTAGCCCATGAATGAATGATTATGAAGAATGTTTCGCTTTTAAGACCAAAGTTCATTGAAATGATTTGAAATGACTATTAACTCTTTTGAAAGCATGTATATGTATAAGTAGTTCTCATGGGATGTTTTGACTTAGCATCGATGGACAAGGCCTCTCTCCTTTTTCTTGAACTATGTGCCAACATAGGTATATGGTAGCCATTGCCAAAAAGATTGAGTCATAAGGAATAGTTATATATTGATATGATATGATATGATAATGGAAATACTTCTGAAATGATGGGGTCGTAAGAAAGGTGACCATTTACCGAAATGATGAGGTTCGTAAGGTGTGATATACATTATCCTTAGCAAGTAATCTTTTCCTACCAATAAGAGGTCTTTATCAGACTAGCTCATGCAATAGCTCACATGGGTTTGAATTGTTGGTTATAGTCCATCCCTACTATATATGAGCATTTGTGCATTTCATGCATCATTGATTTCATAGCATATCATATACTATATTTCTTGGTATATATATCCTTTTATATTATGTGCCCTTGTCATCTAACATTGATTGCAGGTTTGGTAAGTCATATGCATTGCATGCCCGTATACTTAGTACATTCAAATGTACTAACGTATACTTTGCCTACATGATCTAACCATATAGGGACTGAGGACTACCTTCATCCACCGTAAGACGTCTAGCTTAGATCTTGAGATTTACTTGTTGTGGTGAGTCCTATCTTTCAAGGACAAACTACCATTCCTCTACCTATGGTGTTTTATTTATGTCATTTACTTTGAGGGTGAGCCCAGGATATATATTAGCCTCCATCCTATCTTAAAACTAGAGGCATTGTTGGACATCTTGTAATCTTCTTTACGTTTATTTGCTAGGTGTTGTATTTGAAAATTCTACTCATGGATATGGTTACCTATTGGTTATCATTATGTTGATTGGTCATGATCTTTATGATATGGTTATGTGTTATGATGTGAACTATCCTAAGTCTCGAATAACCCTCATACTTACCCGCCCTTAGTATATATGTGTTATATATTTTGTAGAACCATCTTACTCCCTTTCCCTATGACATCTTCATAGCGTGAGCCCTACTTTTTCGTCCCTTAGAACTATGTGTTTACTATTTATTTACGCTTCTAAACGGATGATGTGAATATGAAACTGAGTCTTGTTTGGGAATTCTCGGGTTCTCATTTGTTATGCCACTCTTAGACCCTAGGTCCGGGTCGTGACAAGATTGATATCAGAGCACTAGGTTTGTAAATGATCCTCGAAGTCCAACATGCCATGTCGAGTCGAGTCCTATTTATGAGTGTGATGTGCACCATGCCTATGAGTGGGAGGCTATGATGGCATTCTAGAAATTGTCTCACTTCTTTGTTGTGCTATGGATCATATGCTTGGTTTCCTTATCTTGATGATGTCTTTGCTCCACTACATGAGAGCCCTTGAGGAAAATCTCTCTTACCAAGATCGACCCCGACCAATGAGGGTCAAGCACTTCAAGGGCCTTTGGAAGAGCCCATATCTAAAGGTGAATTTCGTACAACCTTTGTTATGGTTTCCCAGGTGGTGATTCTCAGGCTAGGCAGGCTAATCTTCCTTGGGATCCCACCCCGACTTCTAGGGTAAAAGATTTCACCTGGATGAATCCTTTGGAGTTCTATGGGTCAAAGGCTGATGCGAGGATGTTCAAGAGTTCATCGATGAGCTTATTAAGGTGTTGATTGTTATGGGTGTCACTTCAGAGGTGAAAGCTGAGTTGGCTGCTTATCAGTTGAAAGATGTGGCTTAAGTGTGGTACACCCAGTGGTCGATGGAGAGGGTTTATGGTAATATTGTTAACTGAGAAAAGTTTAAGTTTGCCTTTCTGGATAGTTCCTTTCCACAACTTAGGAAAGCCAAGATGACTGAGTCTATCAACCTCAAATAGGATGGCATGAGTGTGAGGGACTATGTCCTCAAGTTTATCAAGCTCTCTAAGTATGCTCCTATACTTGTGGCAGACCTTCGTGCAAGAATGCACAAGTTCATTTTTGGTATCTCCAACTTGGCTATGAAGGAATGTCATACAACTATGCTTATTCGGGATATGGATATCTCTAGGCTCATGGTATATGCTGAACAGATTGAAGGAGAAAAGTTCAAAGAGAAGAGAGTGCATGATCCTAAGAGGGCCCGTTATGATGTTGAGTTTTCCAACTCCAAAAGTGGTGTTTATGGTCGCCTCCAATAGGGCCAAGGTTCTAATTCTCGGGTTGCTAATGGTAGAGTAACTCATTCTAAGGCACTAATTTATGGTGGACCATGGTTTCCCCGGTGTGACAAGTGTGGGAAATATCATTAGGTGCTTGCTAGAAAGAGTTGGGTGTATGCTTTGGGTGTACTGACAAGAACCACAAGGTTGCTGATGATCCTAAGAATGCTCAAAGAGGACAAGGTAAAGTGGCTCAAGGTGGTGAAGACCAGCACAGAGCTCCATAAATATTGTTACGATGAACAATAGGTTATATGTTTTTCATGCTCTTAAGGAGGTTGAGGAGGCTCCAAATGTTGTGACTAGTATGCTAAAAGTCTTTGATTTTGATGCTTATGATTTGCTTGACCCGAGTCAAAAGTTTCTTTTTGTAACTCCTCTGTTGGCTGTTAAGTTTGGTTTGAGGCTTGAAATTTTGAGGGACCACTTTTTTAGTTTATACCCCTGTGGGTGAATCTGTTGTTGCTCATAGAGTTTATTTAGGGTTGTCCTATTTTTGTGTTGTATAAAGTCTTTCTGTGTGATCTTGTGGAACTTGACATATTTGATTTTGATATGATTCTCGAAATGAATTGCTTTCATGCATCGTATGCCTCTATAGATTGCAAAACTCGAAAGGTCAAGTTCCAACTTCCGGATGAGCCCATTCTTGAATGGAAGGGTAATGACTCCTCTATATAATGGTTGGTTTATTTCTTACCTTAAAGACCTGAAGATAATCTCCAAGGGGTATATTTATCATATTTTGAGGGTTAAAGGTATGGAGTTCAAGTCCCCTATGCTTGAATATGTACCGGTGGTAAATGAGTTTCCAGATGTATTCCCAAGACTTTCCCTATATCCCTCCCAAAATGGAAGTAGACTTTAGCATAGATTTTCTCCCAAATACTCAACCTATCTCTATTCCTCCCTATCAGATGGCATCGATTGAGTTGAAGGATCAGTTGAAGGATTTGCTGGAGAAGGGCTTTATTAGGCCAAGTATATCTCCATAGGGTGATCCGATGTTATTTGTAAGAAAGAAAGATAGATCTCTTTGGATGTGTATTGATTATAGGTAATTGAATAAGGTAACTATCAAGAATAAGTATCTGTTGCCTAGAGTCAATGACTTGTTTAATCAACTTCATGGGGCTACCCATTTCTCAAAGATTCATCTTCGTTCTGATTATAATCAATTAAAAGATGAGGGAGTGTGATATTCCTAATATGGCTTTTTAGACTAAGTATGGGCACTTTGAATTTGTGGTGATGTCATTTGGCTTGACTAATGCTACGACCATGTTTATAGATCTTATGAATTGGGTGTTCAAGCCATTCCTTGATAGTTTTATGTTTGTGTTCATCGATGATATTCTCATTTATTCCCGAAGTGAGCGAGAGCATATGGATCATTTGAGGTTAGTTCTTCAAACTTTAAGGGAGAAGAAGTTGTATGCTAAGTTTAGCAAATATGATTTTCTGTTGGGTGAATTAGCTTTTCTTGGTCATATGATGTCTGGTGATGGTATAACGGTTGACCCGAAGAAGACTGAGGCCGTGAATAATTGGCCTAGACTATTGACGCTTTTGGATATTTGGAGTTTTCTTGGGTTAGCTAGCTATTATAGGAGGTTTGTTGAAGGGTTCTCATCTATTACATCTCCGTTGACTAAGTTGACCCAAAGGAAGCTTAAGTTTATGTGGTTAGATGAATGTTAGAAGAGTTTTCATACTTTGAAGGATCGACTTACATCGGCTCCTATTTTGACTTTACTTAAAGACTTAGATGGGTTTGTGGTGTATTGTGATGCTTCTTGGATTGGGTTAGGATGTGTGCTTATGCAACATGGTAAAGTGATAGCTTATGCATTAAGGTAATTAAAGGTGCATGAGCATAATTACCGGACTTATGATCTTGAGTTAGTAACGGTGGTATTTCTTTTAAAATTTGGAGATACTATTTGTATGGGGTGCATGTTGATGTTTTCATTGATCACAAGAGTTTGCAATATGTATTCACTCAAAGGGATCTTAACTTGAGACAATAGAGATGATTAGAACTACTTAAGGACTACGATATGAGTATACAATATCATCCCGACAGGGCAAATATTGTAGCTGATTCTCTTATGGGCTATTTATAAGGAGTGTGGCTGATGTTAATGAAGGGAAGAAAGAGTTGGTGAGAGATGTTCACAGTTTGGTTAGGTTAGGTGTTAGTTTGGCCGACTCTAATGATGGTAGTATTCATGATTAGAATGGGACTAGATCTTCATGGTTGTTGATGTAAAGGCTAAGCAAGACCTAGATTCATCATTGGTGGAGCTAAAGACATTGCTTGCCAAAATGAAGATAGAGATGTTCTCCCAAGGAGGAGATGGTGTGCTTTGGTATTAGGATCGACTGTGTGTTCCGGATGTGGATGATCTTAAGAGGATGATCATAAGTGAAGCCCATAACTCTTACTATTCTATTTATTTGGGATCTACTAAGATGTATTGAGATTTAAGGGAAGTGTATTGGTGCCAGTGTATGAAGAAAGATATAGCTAAGTTTGTATCTGAATGCCCTAATTATCAACAACTGAAGGTAGAGTAGCTAAGGCCTGATGGTTTGACTCAAGATATTGAGATTTCTACTTGGAAGTGGGAAGACCGAAAGGCAATTTGACTCCATTTGGGTTGCCATTGACCGGATGACTAGGTCAGCTTATTTCCTACCGGTCAAGACTACTTTTGGTGCTGAAGATTATGCAAGGTTGTATATCCAAGAGTTGGTGAGATTACATGGTATGCCTAGGTCTATCATATTGGATCATGGTACCTAATTTACTTCTCACTTTTGGAGGTCGTTTCAAAGAGGACTTTGTACTAAGGTAAAGTTGAGCACAACCTTTCATCCTCAAACTGATGGATAAGCCAAGAGGACAATCCAAACTTTCTAAGACATGTTGAGGGCTTGTGTGTGGGAGTTCAAAGTTAATTGGTATGACCATCTTTCACTTATTGAATTTGCTTATAATAATAGCTTTTATACTAGCATTGGTATGACATAGTTTGATACTTTGTATGGTAGCAAATGTAGATCATCAGTGGGGTAGTTTGAGTTGAGAGATGGCTTTAATTAGCCAGTATTTTGTATTGGAGGCTATAGAGAAGATGAAATTGATTAGAGAAAGGTTGAAGATGGCCCAAAGTTGCTTAAAGTCCTATTCAAATGTTAGGAAGAGGGACCTTGAGCTTCATGTTGATGATTGGGTATATGTGAAAGTCTCACCTATAAAGGGTGTAATGCACTTTGGCAAAAAGGACAAGCTAAGTCCCCTGTATGTAGTCACTTATAAGGTTGTTAAGCGAATTGGGAATGTGACTTATAGGTTGGAGTTGCCTCCAGATTTGAGCTTTATTCACCCGGTCTTCTATATATCCATGTTGAGGAAGTTGGTTGATGATCCTAACACTATTGTGCCTTTGGAAGGTGTTGAGGTTGAGGAGAACTTGTCATATAAGAAAGTTTCGATGGAAATTTTAGATACAAGTGAAGTGGCTTCATAACAAGGATATGGCTTCGGTTAAGGTGCTTTGGAGAAATCAACATGTGGAGAGTGCTACATGGGAGGCAGATTTGGACATGATGAAATGATTTCCCCATCTTTTTCAATCTACTCAAGCCTAAGGTATTAGGTTCTTCCTTTTCCAAGTGATCCGAAGTCTTTCATTCGAGTTTCATGACATGACATGCATACATGTGCACCAAAATAATTTTATGATATTTTAAATAATTTAAATACATCTTAATATGAGTTTTAATGACTTTATGATTTCCAAATAATGAAAATTTATTATATCTTGTGGTTGAATATTTCATGTTCTAATTCAAGCCTTTCAAGCCATATTCTTATATATTCGAGGATGAATATTCCAAGAGGGAGATGATGTAAAGACCTGGATATTGTATGACCTCATTAGATCTTGATAATGTGGTTCTAAAAAAGTTTTAGACTAGGGTGACACTCCATGGAAGCCCTCATAGTCTGTGTGAGGCTACACGGACCATGTGGAGCCTCCATAGAGTAGCCCTTAGCCTTATAAGAAGTGTTTGATCCTTAACATGAAGTTTTGAATTAAGGCACGCCACACATAGACCCCACACGGGCTGTGTCAGACTTCATGGACCGTGTGGTGGGTTGTGTGGTGGCCTTAGTCTTGAAATTCCATATTTTGGGACCAAGTGTGCTTGTACAACCATGTATACGGTCCGTACAAAGTGGTACGGTCCCTATGACCTCCCATATGACTTTTAGAGTGAAATTTTTCTAAGTATTTAATCAGTGTCTCAAAACATTATCGTGGAAGAAATTTTCCTAAGGGAGCTGGTATGGGCAAGCACACGGATCGTGTGGCTTTGTACGCCCCATGTAGCCCTCTGTATGGGTGATTTCGTTGCAAAATTTGAAGTATGGGATTACATTTTGGATTTTCATCACGTGTATTTTTCCCATGTGTTGGATCACAAACATGTATACGGTCCATATAACATGTCACGAACTGTATAGTCCTCTATGAGATGACATTTTCCAATTATTCAACTCGTTTCATTAATGATATTTTTTTAATTATTGATTATCCTAAGGATCTTTTGTGACTTTCTAATAACCTAAACTTTATTCCTCATATTTAAAATTCTCTCAAGTCTGTCTTAAAGAACTCTAGTGGGAATTAAGCTTGGGGATCAAGGAGAGACTCTTTCTTCACCAAAATTTCTGCTTGGATCTTTTTCGTTAGCTAAGGTATGCGGGTTTGATTCTTGGTTCCATTCAACCAAGAACCCAAACTCTTTTTAAGTAATTTCATGAATTTTAGCTTACTTTAAATATGAGTTTTCAATATTATTGTTTGTTAAATTTAATTGATGTATGAGCTATGTTTATTTATTGATTTAAAGTGAATTAAGCCCTAATATGATGAAATGCATTAAAGTTATGAGGTTATGAAAGTGCATGCCCCCTTTAAAGTTTGATTTGTGCATGGGTAATCTATATTATAATTTAAATGTGAATTTTACTTATGTCTTTACTTGAACTTCACAATGTATTATTGATTTGAGGTTGAATCTACATTACCCATGCTATTTTCCACTCATTCATAGCATATGCATTCATGAGTATTGGATTTATGAAAATCATGAAGTGGCTCAAGACCCAATTATATTTATATATATGATTTGATAGCATTATGGTTAGACAAGAACGTGATCACATAAATATCTATTGTTATTGGCTCTTTGAGCATATTAGGTGCATGTACCATATTGTTTAATGAATGAGCTATTCCTATGCATGAGAAATATGATATTGAACAAAGATCTGAATTTTTAGCCCATGAATGAATGATTATGAAGAATGTTTGGCTTTTAAGCCCAAACGTGCATTGAAATGATTTGAAATGACTATTAGCTCTTTTGAAAGCATGTATATGTATAAGTATTCTCGTGGGATATTTTGACTTAGCATCGATGGATCGAGGACGTTAGGCCTATCCCTGAGGGCCTCTCTCTTTCCTTAAACTATGTGTCAGCATAGGAATTGAAGTCATTACCAAGATATTTAGGTCATAAGAAATGATTATACATTGATATGATATGATATGATAATGAAAATGCTTCTGAAATACAATGTTGTAAGGAAGGTGACTATCCACTAAAATAACGTGGTTCATAAGGTGTGATGTAGATTATCCTTGGCAAGTAATCTTCTCATACCAATGGGAGGTTTTTATCGGACTAGCTCATGTGATAACTGGCATGGTTTGAATTGTCAGTTATAGTCCATCTCCACTATATATGAGCATTTATGTATTTCATGTATCATTGGTTTCATGGCATATCGTATACTATATTTCTTACTATATATCTCCTTCTATATTAGGTGCCCTTGTCATCTGACATTGAATGCATGTTTGGTAAGTCATATGCACTGCATGCTCGCATACTTAGTATATTCAAACATACTAACGCATGCTTTGCCTACATGATCTGACCATATAGGGACTAAGGACTACCTTCATCCACCGTACGACTTCTAGCTTGGATCTTGAGATTTATTTATTGTGGTGAGTCCTATCTTCCAAGGACTAACCACCATTCCTCTACCTATGGTATTTTATTTATGTCATTTACTTTAAGGGTGAGCCCAGGATATGTCTTAGCCCCTTTCCTATCTTATAGCTAGAGGCATTGTTGGACCTCTTATAACCTCCTATACGTTTATTTACTAAGTGTTGTATTTGGAGATTCTACTTATGGATATGACTATCTATTGGTTATCATTATGTTGATTAGTTATGAGATTTGTGATATGGTTATGTGTTATAATGTGAAAGATCCTAAGTCTTGAGTGTCCCCCATAGAGTGAGCCATACTTACTTGCCTCTTAGTATATATGTGATAAGTGTTATGTGGAACGTCCATGTTACTCCCTTTTCCTATAACATCCTTATAGTGTGAGTCCTACTTTCTCGTCCCTTAGAACTATGTGTTTACTATTTGCTTACACTTCCAAACCCATGATGTGAATATGGATACTTTGAGGCTTGTTTGGGAAGTCTCAGGTTCTTATTCGTCATGTCACTCTTAGGCCCTAGGTTAGGTCGTGTTAGAAATATAGTCAAGTAGTTGTATCGAGTGCGTTACTAAGCAGTTTTCTTAAAAAAATTAAATAAATTCACAAAATATTTTTCGAGGCCCCATATAATAAAGGAGAGGATGCAGACAGCTCAAACAGACACGTCATTGGAGAGCTGCCTTCTTCACCCAACTCCCTCACGTGCCCAGCATATGTTAATTTTTTATTTCAATTTTGGTAATATTAATAGATTTTTATACATATATTTTAAATGTTTAAGTTGTTAATTGTTACCACTTATAGTATATCGTATGTTATTTTTATATATTAATTTTTGTTGCACATATAAAATTTTAAGAGTTCACATTATTTGTTTATTTTTAAATACTTCAAATTTTTAGTAGCTGAAGCAGTCAGAGAAATAATTTATTAGGGGTAATATTGTAAAATAATGCAGCTGGAGTAGGCTCATCAATCGACTGCTGCCTTTTAAGAAAATTTACTTTATTGGGGGTAGTATTATAAATTCATAGTTGAAGTAGCTGAAAAATAACAAAATTAAGCAAATGAAGCAGACACATTAATTGGCAAATGCATTTCGAAAAAAATAATTTATTGGGATAATATTGTAAATTCATAGTTAAGTAGGTGAAGAAATAATTAATAGAAATGATATAGTAAAATCAAACAACTTATGTAGGCACGACACGTCAATCGACAATTGCCTGCTTAAGTATGCAGCTGAAGTAGGCATGTCGTTTCAGCACTAAGTGTCTCAAGCAGACATATTGCTCGTCTCGCTCTTGGTTCAACACTAAGTGACTCTTATATGATAAGATAATATTGTATATAGTACTATTAACCATGTTTGTCGCCTTTTTTATTTTGCAGTATAATCAGTACTACTAAGTTATATCTCAAAAAAATAATGTCATTATTCTATACTCCTTTTATTTCTTTAATTGACTTTTGAAGAGTTGAATAGACTAAATGGGTGTTTGGATTGACTTATTTTTTTGATTTTTGATTTTTGACTTTTAAGTATGTTTTAAATTTTGGAAGTGTTGGTAACACAACAAATACAAAAGAAAGAGAGAAAAGTCAAGAGTAGAGGCTCCCCAACTTATGATTTTTGACTTTTAACTTAAAATTCACGTAAAAAATATTTGAATCTGCTTATTTTAGTAATTTTTAGGTTTTCAGCATTTTTTTTAAAGTTTTTAAAGTGTTTAGTGTCATGACCCAAAATGGGGTGTAATGACACTTGCCTAACCTACCAAGGCAAGTCAGCCTAAATCAGTCGATTTAATACACAATACTACGAGCGGAAGAAATAAAGTCTAATAAGTTAGGATAAGCACATAATTATCTAGTCTACAAATCATTCCAGAATTGGTGTCACATGTACAAGCTACTAGACAACAACACTTGAAAGAAAGTACAAGTCTCAATATCTAGTTCTTGAATAGAAAATAACATAAATATAGAATCCTCGGGGGTCTGCTAAAAAGATGAGTAGCTACCTCTCAAGTATCCAGAAGCTCAGTCCGACAGTGAGAAATCTAATTAAAAAAGACCGGGCTCACAACCTATAAAAATGTAGCAAGGGGTGAGCACCAAACAATATAGTACTCAACAAATGGAAACTAAACTTAAAGTAAAGCAATAAAGAACATAAGTATTCCTATCTACCAAACCACATACTGTCGAACTACACACCTACACTCAGACTAGTCCCAGCACAACAACAATAAATATAGGTATACACATTATAAAATACTATCTTTGAGTAATCAGCCAATCTCCAGAGTCAAGTAGACTAATAGCTGTCAGTAATATATATTGTTTATAATCTCAAAACACAGTATCCCCATAGTTCAATCTCCATAATATAGAAGGCTCAAGTTACCAATATATATGACAATCTTTCAATAGTTTAATCCTAACAATGTAAAAGATTCAAATTACCAACATATATCACAATCTTTCAATAGTTCAATTTTAACAATTTACAAGGTTCAAATTGCCAGCATATATCATAAGATTTCAATAGTCCAATCTCAATAATCTACAAGGTTCAAAGCATTTAACACATCAAACATGGTACAAATAACAACTTCCAGAAAGAAATGATATGAAATGGAGCAAATACTATGAAATGTAAACAATGTGATGTAATATCAAATAATCATGATACATGTCTATCCTACGATACATTTTTGTTGATATCCTCAGATTGGAACCCATGGGGGTCTCATATAGATTATGTATCTGCCAAAATATTTTTTCCTTCAGCATTTACTTTCATATCTAGCCAAAAATATTTTCCTTCGACTTTTCTTTTCTTTGCTTTCTTTTTCTAGCTGGAACTATTTTCCTTTGTCTTTTCTTTTCTTTTCTTTCTTTTTTCTAATCAGAATCATTTTTCTTTGACTTTTTATCATCAATGGAATATCAAGAAATACATATTATTATAACACAACAATCACTTTCATAAGCATAAGAATATGCAAGATGTTCACATGAATCATTTATTCATAATTCCTCAGTTATTTCATTCTCCTTCAATATTTGAGTAATCAACAACACATTCCATAATAATCACAATATAACATTATTCAACTCTTTCAATTATCATTAATCATCATAACTTAGGATAATTCATCATTTGAGTTCTTACTTCATAAGCAATTAGTTTCACAATTTCCAACCAACATCCCAACATACACATTTAGCTCAATATTTCATATAAGTGATTCAATAGGCAATTTCATGCAATGTATTTCAAAGTTCAACAATTAAGACATCATGAACAATTACATATTATCAAGAATGGCATCACAAGCTCATTTCATTATATTATCTCATAAGTCCAAGTCAACAACAATGGACATCATCTCATAGTTCAAGCTATACATATCATTATTTCATCCTTTCTATTACCCAAATCACACCTATTAGAATAGTTTACTAACTCCCAAGTTTCACATTGCAAGAAAATACTAAGTTCAATCAACTCAATAAGGGTTAGGGTTTCCTTGCTCCAATCAATGGCTAAATCAATAAAAAGAAAATCGAATTCACAAGTATTCACAATTTCACAATTATTTCATAAGTCAAGGATTCAGAATATGTACAACTACCTAATCCAAAATCCCATGGTTGAAGTCTATAATTATGTAATTCTATCTCATTTCATACCACAAAGCATCCAAACTCACATACATAGGACAATACAAGGTTCAATAATACTGAACAAAAAGTTAGAAGTCCACTTGTATTCATCGAAGACCCAATCAACTTAAATCCAAACTTTTTTCCTCTCTACAATACTCCAAATCATCACAATATCATAGGATGAACCACACAAAAACTAATCAATTGGATAAATGGATCTACTAAATCGATTCTAAAACACCAAACCACTCTCAAGAATGATATATACACATGAAAAGGAGTTAATTGATACCCATGTTTATAAGAATTAGAGCATGAAATCATACATCCTTTGTGCTTTTTGAAATAAGTTTCTTGAACTTATTTATGTTTCTCTTATTTGCAGCAAAGCGGAAAATCAAATAAAGCAGTAGTTTAGGGAAGAAATTTAGCATAGTTGGGACTGAGTTGTGTGTTTTCAATATTTTTACCATTCTATTTCTAATTTATTTATTGAATTCTTTTATTCTAGTTACTGAGAATGAATCAGTTTCCAATTGTAAATTTTTTATTGTTATGAAAAAATTGCGCAATCAATTTTTTGTTCTAATAATAAGAAAAGTATCATTATTTTACCGGCGTAAGGTATGTTTAAGGTTGCATACAAATTATTTCTTTTAGATTCTATGTGTGGGATTACATTGGATATGTTGTCGTAGTTTGGAAGGAAAGGTCATCTAAAAGCCTCTGATTTTCTCCAGTTTAATTTTTATTCACATTTAAATAATTTATTTTTAAGTCTTTTTTATAGAAATGGTATAAAGTCAATTAAAGACACTTTGTTACTTGAAATTATTCAATTTTATCTTTATTAACACTTTTTGGCTCACTTATACTCTCATTAATCAGGTTACATATTCAGTCTTGTCATTAGGAGAGCTTCAATCATGCATACGTCCAAACTATTCTATAAAGGTTTAATTATACTATAATTTTTAATCCTTTTTTATAACAACATGAATAATATTGTCCAAACTATTTCACAAAGTCTAATTATATTATAACTTTTAATTGGAGAACATTTTTTTATAACATCATGAATAATATCGAACAAAAGTGAGGAGCCTTCTGGATCAAACTCATTGCACCAGGCTTGTTTACCGGTTACCTCTCCTATATGATTTGCGAGCTATTGCATAGAAGTGGAGTTTTACCCTGTGTGCATCCAAAAGATAGTGACTACCAGTTTCCCTTTCCATAAAGATATATATATATATATATATATATATATATATATATATATATAA
>JAOTQJ010000011.1:13716862-13765239 GCA_025642045.1 Solanum sejunctum | reverse complement strand
AGCTGCTATCATCAAGCTCAAGTTTGCTTCGAGGCTTTGTACATGTCTAGAGCTTACATGTTTTTATTGCGTAGTTTATTGAGGCGGGGCCTGTCCTGACCCTTGTTTGATGTTTTTCTTTATTTAAAGGCTTTGTAAACTATGTAAAGCACAGTGAAGTCATGTCTCGCACTTTAGATAGTGTGGCCCGAACGACCTAGTAATATGCATTTCCTTTTTACTTGTTATCACTATTTATCTGCTTAAAGGCATGTCAAACATATAAACCCCTTATAATATGTATATGACGCATATAGTTACTGGTTGGTTCTCCCGAGCCTTATCGGCAACGGTTGCCAGTCCGCCCTACGGGATTTTAGGGCGTGATAGTCAAGTCTATAAAGTATTTTTACCCTCTACTATAAGGTGTATGCCCACATGTAGGGGTAAGTATTTGAATAACCTTCTCATGTCATGTTATCATGTTTTTACAAGTCATTCAGTTTATAATTAAATTTATGATTATGTCAAGTATTCCGTGAGATTAAACTTAGCACCAAAAGAGGCATAAGGTGGGGACTCGACCCAAGGGGTCCTTATATAAAGTCTTGATCTGTTAACTATGTGTCACCATAGATTTATATTATTTCCCTAAATGGGCTTACTAGTGGATCCAACTAGGACAAGTTCTCCATTTTGTGGGGTCATGCTTAGTTTACCTTTACAATTAGACCACTCTTTTATTCTGTGTGGAGTGGGCATTAGGATTCTAAGTAGTAGCTCTCTTGGTATTATATGTCGGTTAGGGTCTCCTCCCACATATGTATGGTATATTATACAAGTTTTACTATCGTCATGCATATTTAAATTTAAGCATTGATTATATATGTAATATTTAGTTTATGTCTATTGGTCCTGATTATGCATATTGATTATTATGGATTATGTCCTTTGTTGCATTGTACCCTTCATACTTGGTATATTCAAGTACTAACACATACTTTTTGCCTACACGATCTAACCATATACGGACCAGAGCTCCTATTCATCCTTATCCTCATGGCTAGACGGCTTGTTAGAAGATTTCTATTGGCAAGTCCTCCATTTCTTGGATAACATCCACTTTCCTTTCATGTTTTGTTAAGACTTATTTACTTATGGATATTTATATTTTGAGGGTGAGCACAGGGGATGTCTTGGCCCCTGTTCCGCTTATATTACAGGTGTTATTGGATATATGGCTATGTATGTTATGATCTTGATTCCACTATGTTTATCTGATTATGAAAGACTTCTCTTAGTCCTTATCCCCTTCTATGTGTTGATATTTATTGATAATGTGATGGATGTCCCAAGTCCCCTATTTCCCCCATAGCATGAGTTATACTTACTCCCCCCTTAGACCTTATTTGTTATGTGATTCATGCAAATCTTCTTCTCTATAACATCCTCATAGCATGGGTTCAAAGTCTAGCTTCCCCTTATAATTATTTGTTACTTGTTGTTTAATTATGCTTTTGCAACTAAGGATGTGCAAATAATATGCTTAAGAGGCTTGTTTCGGTTGCCTTTGGGTTTCCCATTCACCGTGTCACGTTTTAGGTGCTAAGCTTGGGCTGTGACACCAATAATTTGACTCGGTCATTGTAACAAAAATTTAAAATTTGATTCATATTTAATATAAATTTTATCAATAAAATTTCATTGTGTACAAATGTCCCTTGCTTCATAGCTTGTCAAGGTACTTGACTTGTCAATCCTATAAAGACAAGCCTTGGAGTACTTGTATGTAAAGCAAGCATTTTTTTTTCACGTAGTTGATCCCATGTGTCACATTTGGAATGACTATACTGATATGTTAAAGTTTTTCCAACTAATACATACCGAAGTCTTTCCGACAACATCCTTCAAACTTGCAAGAGGTTACTTTTCTTTTTGGTCATTTAGCAACCCATTCATTTTGAAGTGCTTACGACTTATGGATCATTATAGCATGTTATTAATTTTGTCATTTTAATGATTTTATTTGGGTTATTGACTACAAGATGGCCATCAATTCCATAAGTTTAATCTAGCAATTTGGACTCGTGATTTCGATATGAATTTTAGGTGTAGCCGTCTTTGACGTCAAACACCCTTTTGATAGCTTCTCCTCTAATTTTACTCGATCACTTCAACAAAATGCAAGGATTCCAAACCTTATCTTCTTATGTAAGCATAGCCTTATCAGGAGGCCTTATTGAAACCTATATAAGAAATCTCTCAAAATTTTCTATATTTGATTGCATAGAACTATTTTCACGATTTTATGTGGAAACATACATATATGTATGATTTTCTTTTCTTGAAATTAAAATTTATCATAACTGCCATATTATTCTTTTCATTGTTTGGTGCAGTTGAAAATTTAGGACAAGATTTAAGGTCATGAAAACCCTTATGACCTAGCCTTGCGTTATTCTTTGATTTCCAAGCTTTCCATATTGGTTTGATGGAAGGTCACACGTTATTTGCTTCTTGTCTTTCAAAATATTATTTTTTTCATATTTGATACCCATAGAAAATACCATAATTTGATCCCTATGAAAAGTTACCATAATTGGATTTTATTTGTAGTATTTCCATAATTTATAGGAATGCTACTTTCCATAGTTATAATTTTCTATAACTCATAGGAATCTGATTGAAATTTCCATATTCTTGATATCTATATATACTCGTGTATTCTTGGTGGTTAAGTATCAATTGCGGCATCATCAAACTCCATTGAGTCTATGTTTTACAAGTAAGTCCCTTCCTTAACCTTGATTTTCGTCACTTTTCCTTTAGTTCCTTTTTACTTTTTTGCATATAATTATATGACCTTTATCCTGCAATATGATGCAATTTCACGATCATAACATGCCTCATCCTCATCTAGAGATAGTGAGTGACCAACAAAATTCAAATGTCAAAGTACTAGTTTGGAGGTTCAACTTTTGGCAACCGGCATCTTATCTCTTGTTAGTGGGTTGCCCGATCAATCTCTTCACCTTAAAGAATAGTCACATATGGGTACCAACGACATCATGGAAAATTTCTCGAGTAAGGCTACCAGCATGAAATTTTCTCTACTGAAATAGGCAATTCATCAAGAAGCCCCTCCGTTGAATCTTCTCGTCTCAAGAAGTGTTTCAGCGATTGGAATATTCTATCTTCTGGCTTCTAAAACGTCCGCTACATAGTTGGAGATGTGCTACCCTGTCACAAGGAGACTTTAGAGTACATTAAGATTTATGAAGCCATATATACTTCTTTGTTCACATATGACTATGACAACAATGTATGACATGCTTTTTGTGAGCTTTGGGGCCCATCTACCAATACACTTTCTACTTTTATTGGGAAACTGTACATATCACTTTGGGAATTACTAGCAATTGGAGGTCTTTCTATGCAGGAATCCTTTTATGACAAAGTTATTGCTTCAGCAAAAGAATTGATCCAGTCAAATGCTCAAGAAAGTTTATTTCTCCCCAAAAGTTGTCCATATTTATTTTTGGCCTTCTACAACTTAGCAAAAGGTGATCTCCATGAGGTGTCCATCTATGCTTAGGTGAATTTTTAGTTTAGAGGATCGAATAGATATTTGGAGCCTCTACAAAAGGTGTCAAAAGCACGAGCCACTAAGCCAAGTTTGAACCATAATCCGTCTGGACACATCAATGTGAATTTCCTTCCATAGACCAATGATGAGAATGCACCCTTTGTTGAGTTAGGCGTGGAAGCGTTGCTTAGAAATATGACTAACATGGCAGCTGTTCTCACTTTTTGGCTCTAGAAATTTGTGTTTCCAAATAAGAAAGTTGGCGACATGTGTGCTAGCATTTTCAAAGCTGCAAGTTTAATGGCTCACGAAGAAAACTTCTCTTTGGCAGTCCTAATTCTTGCAAGTATATATCGTGACTTGAGAGACATTTATACTTCTTCCAGTTTGAGTATGGAAAATATAATTTTCCCTATACACTATGTATATGTACGGCTAAGAGATCATTTTGGGACCCATCATTATGCTGGTCACTCATATCGAACCATACCCTTATGCAAGAGTTTTGGCAAGAAAATGCCTAAATGTTTTAGTTTTGTTCATGCTCCAAAGTTAGTTGAACAGTATATGCTCATTGCCTCCATCACTTGGCACTATTACAAGGTAAAGATTTGCATCTTATTAATAACTATTAACTCTCAAATTTATTGAATGAATTTATCATGGGTCTTCACTCAAGCTATGTCGCCCTTAGGCGTGATTCAGATTTTGTAGTGGAGTCCTCTAGTCCTACGAGATTTATTTGACAAATTTATTTTTGTCAAGATATTCCTAGAGATCTTATGGAATGAACATATGGTGGTACATTGTCAACGTTAGTGCAACTTTGGAATTCCTCTTTTTGACTTGGCACTTCTTCAAAAGTTGTCACACCGATGCACCTATTAGAAGGAGCTCCATTAATGGCTCGTGAGTATGCAGATTAGTGGCTATCTCATAGGACAAATCCTTCAAAAGAAAATCATCATATCATTTTGAAAATTTCAAAGCAAGACCATACATCCGTGTCATTTAAAGGGGCTTTTGATCAATCGAAAGAAAAGCCATATTCTTCTTCTAAGCCTGGGGTGAAGTCAAACGATATTCCACAAGTTATCAAGACCTTAGCCAAGTACAAAACTCTGAAAGAGACAGATATACCTATAAAATCAATATTGAGGTGCCTCACATTAGCCTCAAAGGTGACCACTGTTGCTTCAAAAGTTGACAACAATTCTCACATGCTTACTTCCTTAGGTGGTGTTGATCAAGCCAATGCTTTTTCTAGTTCAACAGAAAGTAAGGATTGTCACTGGCATTGTCCAAAAAGGAAAGCACAGAGCTACATAACACTTGTTGTGATCTAGACACAATTGTCATTGACAATAACACTCTTGTGGTTGAGGATTCAAACTCTGCATCATTGTCTAATTCAGCAAAATGGGCAGGAGTCCTCTTTTTTATTTATTTTTTCTACTTATACTAAATCTTTTTGTAACCAAAAAATATGATTGGTCTCTTTTCTTTCATTCTTTTAATTGGACCTTTAAGATCTATGCGACAACAATCTTGGTGATGATGTGATTGCGGATATTGCTATGGGCTTTAATGATATTGAGGCAGTTGTAAAAAATTCTCAGTCTTCTCTTAAGGACAAAATATCTCCATAAAAAATAGTCTTACCTAGGAAGTTATCTTCCACTTTTTTAAATGACAAGAAACTTTCCCAAGCAAATGACACCAATGCGACTGAAGTTACTACCAATCAAATCATACGTCCAAAGTATTTTCAACCCTCTTTATGGCCATTGCAGCCTAGCGCTCCACCCTTTAATCCACAAGAAACTATTTTTAGTGTCAAATAAACCTTTGTTTCTAAGATATAGGGTATGCATTATGTGGATGAATTACATAATTTTGTTTGAGTTCCTTAGATGGTTTTGCTGAGTTAGAATCGAGTAATGCTTCAACTATATATGAAATAAAAAAGATCAACATTATTGATATTTATACTTTGGAGGATCTTATTGAGAATTTTTTAAAGTCATAAGAAGAGTATGATGCTTTGAGACCATCAAAGATGACTAAAGAATCACATGAGAAGGCCCTTCATGATGCACAAAAATATCTTGATGATGCAAAGTTAGAACATGAAAAGTTGGATGGATCCATAGGGAATCTCCAAGTAACTCTTGCAAATGTGGAGAACGATCTAACCGTCTTGACTTCTAAGAGAAAGAATATCATCGCACTCCTTAGTAGACATCTAGAGATGTTGTCCCAAACTCAAAAGATCATCACCATGACCAAGGGAGAGATTTATACCATTGAGGTGAACCCTACGTTGTCTGATGATGAAGCAAAAAGATTATCCAAACTAGAAGAGGTAGTTGAGACAAGTCGTCAAAATATTCTAAACTTCAAACTGTTTCCATAGTTTAGATTCTTTCTCAGGATTTATTTGTTTATTAACTTGATTTCTACGATGTAGTGATTTATTTTTTCTTAAAGCAATAAAATTATCACTTATCTTTTAGTATGAATTGTCTCTTCTTGAATTCTCTCCTTTTTTTGCTTTTTGATTATATTTCGAATTCAAAATTGACATATTAAGCTTTTCATCTTTGCAAGCCTATGAGAGAAAATTCATAACTGAAATTTGAAATGCCAAAATTATGAGATTCTTTGTGTTGGAAAGATAACTTTTAGATCTTCAATCTCTACAAAAATCATAGCCTTAGTATTTACAAATTTGTACATATTTACCTTTGAAGTCAACTTAGAATCTGTCATACTTGATTTTTCAGCTTCGGGCGCTTGCAGAAAAAAATTCATAACTCGAAATTGGAGCATCCAAATCATGAAATTCTTTTTTTTGTTAAAAAGATAACTTCGAAAACTTCAATCGTTTCAAAATTCATGGCCTCATGATTAATATATTAGTACAGATTGGCCTTTGAAGTCAGTTTAGAATCTTGCATGCTTGATTTTTCTGCTTTTCGCACTTGCAGAAGAAAATTCATAACGTGACATTGGAGCGTCCAAATCATGAAATTATTTTTTTGGTAGAAAGATAACTTCTAAAACTTCAATATGTTCAAAAATATAGTCTCATAATTTATAGATTAATAAGATTTGTCTTCATAGTCAGCTCAGAATCTGGCATGCTTGATTTGTTAGCTTTGTGCGGCTATCGAAAAAAATTTATAACTTGAAATTGGAGCATCCAAATCATAAAATTCTTTTTTTGTTAGAGAGATAACATCTCAGACTTCAATCTCTACAAAAATAACAGACCTGTGATTTATGAATTAGTACAAATTTACAGTTGAAGTCAGCTTAGAATTTGGCATGCTTGATCTTTTAGCTTTGCGCACCTATCAAAGAAAATTCATAACATGGAGTAGTAGCGTTGAGATCATGAGATTCTTTTTTTTTGTTGGAAAGATAACTTCTCAAGCTTAAAACCCTATGAAAATGACAGCCTTAGAATTTATGAATTAATTTTTCAACTTCGCGCGCCTGCTGAAAAAAATCATAACTAGGAGTTGGAGCGTCACAATTATGAGATTCTTTTTTTTGAAAATATAACTTCATGAAATTTAATTTACATAAAAATTACATCCATAAGTCTTATTTATTTATACGAGTGCTTTATTGAAGTAAGCTATGCTCTTTATCTTTGCATATTCTCCTAAAATGACCTAACTTATGCTTGAAGCTTTTGACTCATCCCTCACTTATCCATTTTGGTTGTTTTTATCATCCTAATAATATTTTGGGACTCATCATCTAAAGTAATGACCTAAACTTAATGGTATTCGAGATGAGTCACAACCACCCTTGATTTCTACTACTTTCAAGATTTAGACTATTTTCTCCCATCCTTCTGAAGCATAGATGTATTGAATTTCTCTCAAGAGGTAAAGCAATGGAATACTCTTCAGGATTTGTTGCAATCTTTGTATTTAGTTACATAAGGCTCCTCACATAAAATATTAATATGATGATCATATAATGATGGGTATCCCTTTTTCTTACTCTTGTGACTAGACCTAGAATAATAAATATTCTAGGCTGCCTACATACCTCAATGAAGAATATCAAGTCATAACGTAGTTTAGAAGCTGAGTAAAATTCTTTCTTGCTTTTTTTGTTGTCCTAATTTTTTCCTAGGCCGCCTCTTTTAAGATTTTCAACCTAGCAGACACATTTAATTTTTTTATTTTTTGGGTGTCATACATGACTTACACTCTTGTGGGTCAAGAGTTTGATGCAACTTTAAGGATAGTATTTACCTTTAAGAACTTTCTATTGATAGGACCAATCCACGAGCCATCTGCATCTATAAGCTTGTAGCACCACTTGAATAAGCTTCGTCGATGACATATGGACCATCCCATTTCGAGGTGAACCTAATTTCTGATTTATGAGATGTGATGATTAGTCTTCTTATTGCAAGGACTTCATCACCAACTTTGAAGGACCTATGACGTACCTTTTTATTGAAATCACGAGAAAGATGAGCTTGATAATATTTAAGGCTTTGTTGCACTTTCAACCTCTTCTCATTGAGAGATTCTAACTCTTTAAGGCGTAGACATGTATTTTTTCTTCTTCAATAAGTCCTTCTTCAATGGAAAGCCACAATTATGGTATTTGGCATGCAAGTGGAAGGATTGCTTCAGTTCCAAAAATAAGAGAGTATGAAGTTGCTTGAGTTGATGTGCGATGAGTTATTCGATATGCTCAAAGGACTTATTTCATTCTATCATGCCAATCTCTTTCAAATTTGGAGATGACCTTCTTTAATAAGTTATATAAAGCCTTGTTAATTGCTTCGGCTAGTCCATTTGTAATAGCATAATACATTGACCAATTATGTTACTTGAAGCCAAAAATATTACATATCCTAGCCATCAATTTATTGGTGAACGACTTTCCAATATTTGTTATTATATAATTAGGAATACCGTAATGATAGATAATGTTCACCCTAATGAAGTTTGCTACATTCTCCTTTTTTACTTCTTTGTAAGCTACAACCTCAACTTATTTTGAAAAGTAATCCATCGCCGCTAAGATGTACAGGTGGCCTCTAAAAGATTTTGGTAGTTGTCCAACCACATCTAGTCCCCAAGTATCAAATAGCCAAGATGCAACTGTTGGATGTAGTACTTCAGTAGGCTGGTGAACAAAATTCACATGAAGTTGACATGCCTGACATTTTTGAGCATAATATAAACAATCTTTCACCATTGTTAGCCAATAATATCCCATTATTTTTATGTGAAAGTATAATCTTGGCCAGATTAATGTGACCCACAAACTCCAGAATGTGCTTTTAGCATGGTTTGAGTTTCCTCTTCATCTCTCGAACAACGCAAAAGTACTTCCTCGAATGATCTTCAATATAAAGTATTTTTGTAGCATTGAAATCGAGGAGCACAATGACGAATTTCAATCTTTCTTTTTGGATCTTCTGGAAGTATATTGTAGCACAAGTAATCAATGATGGTTTGTCTCCGATCAACTTTTTCTCAACCTCATAAATATCTACAATATGTTTGATATTTTGCTCTACACCCTCATTCGCATCCTACTCTAGTCTTACTATCCATTTTTGACCAGTAGTGATTTGTGCTTAGTTGGGCAAAGTGAATGTTGAATACAAAGTAGCTAATACATCAACGTTTCTATTTTCTTTTTTCAGAATATGTTTAAGAGTCATATTTTTGAGCCATCCAATCAACTTCTATGCATAATTCTGATAGGAATGCAACTCCGACTTCTTGACTTTGTAATTACCTAATAATTGATTAATCCCCAAAAATATGTAATTGTAATTTCTTCATATCTACTACCGTTTCAAGCCCAAGTATTAATTCTTGATATTCTGCAACATTATTGGAGCAACATCGCATCAAGGTATAGGAATATGACAAGATCTCCTCTTGTGGAGTGACGAATATCACCCTAATACCAGTTCCTTCATGATGTGAGGCACCATCAAAATATAGTTTCCAAGATGGTTGAATATTAACGACTACTGCATCTTCATATGGTAGTTCATCACTTAGCTCCCAATCTTCAAGTATTGGATGGTCTGGTAAGAATTCGGCCAATGCTAATACTTATGCTTTCATAGCTTTCTGAGGAATATATACAATCCCAAATTATTGAAATTGGATATACCATCTTTTCAGTGCATCATTGAAGACAGGTTTTGACATCACAGGTTTAATGGGATTTGCTTTAGAAATAAGATGGACTATGTCAGCTTGAAAGTAGTGTTTCATCTTCTGAATTGAGAAGACTAGGGCCAGACATAAATTTTTGATTGGCAAGTACTTCAATTCATTTGGCGTTATCATTTTGCTCAAGTAGAAAGGATTTTTTTGTCCTTTCACCATTCTCTTGGGCTAAAAGTGTCCCTATTGATCTTTCTTGAGCTAATCTGTAGTATCAATGGTCTTTCAGGAATAGGAGTTGCCAAAATTAGAGGTCTTGTTAAGTAATACTTGATGCTCTTGAAGGTTGTTCTTAAGCTTGTCCCACTCAAAATGAGTTCCCTTTTTCACGAGATGATTAGATGGTTGGCCCTTTCATGCCAAATTTGATATAAATCTCCTGAGATATGCTAGCTTCCCTTGAAGGTTCTTCAATTCATGGATGTTTCTTAGCGTGACCATCTACAAAATCACATATATTTTGACTTGTTATACCCTGATGTCATAAAATGAAGCCAAGGAATTTTACAAAAGTAACACCAAATGCCCAGTTCTAAGGGTTCATTCTAAGTTGATACCTTCGTAGTAGACCAAATACCATTCTCAAGTCATTGAAATGATCATCCTTTTTTCTTGACTTCACAACCAAATCATCAATGTGACATTTAACATTTTTATGAAGGATGTTATTGAAGATATTTTACATAGATATTTGATATGTCACTCCAACATTCTTCAAGACAAATGACATAACTTTGTAGCAATAATATCCTTAGGCATGCAAAATGCGGTAAGTTCCTTATCCTTTGGCGACATGTGGATCCGAATATAGCCTGATGAACCCTCCATAAAAGACATTATCTCATACCCGGTAGTAGCATCTATCATAAGTTCTAGGATAGGTAGTGGAAATTCATCCTTGGGATACACATTATTGAGATCTCTAAAGTTGACACAAACTCAAATCGATCACTCTCCCTTTCTCAGGCTGAGGCCCCTCTCAATGAGTTCTAATTCTAAGAAAGGGGTAGCGCCTTTGTCCATTTTTGTTTTTTACAGGGATGATACTTGAGATCCTTATGGGATACTTAATTTCACATATACAGCCAACTTCAATAAGCTTGTTAGCTTCAGCTTCAATTACAAGAACAAATTTAGGCCTAAAGCATTTGAACTTGATTGAAAGGATGTGTACCATTTTTGATAGCAAGATGATGGATTACTACCTGTGTGTCTAATCCAAGCATTTCTTTGTAACTCTAGACGAATATTTCTTTATATTCTTTTAGTAAGTCAACGTAGGCCTTCTCTTTATCAGCGTCAAGTAAATCATTCACAAAGGTGGGTCTTGGATCTTTATTAGTGCCAAGGTTGACTTTTTTCAATGCATTAACGATTGCTTTTACTTCTTTTTTGAGTTCGGGTGGCACATCCTTCTTGTCTTCATCTTCTTGAGGTTTGCTATCATTAAAAGATATAAAGTAAGACCATAAGTCATCCTCCAAGTCTTCATTAACTTTACTTGGACTCAAATTACACCTTCCACCTTGTGTATTACTATGATATCAAGAGCCAACACTTTCTTCATCTTCATCATGTTGCTTGGTGTAGACCATAACATGTGATTTTGCTTTCTGTACTTCTCCACATGAAACCATAAGGTTCATTTGCTGCCTCATTCTACAAGGGACCAGACTTTTAAAATCCTTAGGAATACTTTGAGATTTAGGCAAAGTAGAAGCTTTAATACCCTTAGAGTTTCTCTAAAGATTATTTTTTTCTTTAGTGGCCTAACCTCTCAAATACGGAAATTCTTGTCATTGAGCTTCCAAGTCGATCAAAGACAGAAGGCCTTTTGTCGGAAGAAACAGGTTCATCATATGCAGTGATATGGTTATTGCTAACCCTTCTAACGAAAATGTGAACCGATGAAGGCCGTTTGTATCCTAAACCTTCACTTTTTTGCCTTATTGGGTTTTTTGATGGAAGATTCCCTATTTTGGATAGTTCATAAGGATCATATCCAACTTTTGCCAATAATCGATAAATAGGATTGATTCCTTTATCTGCACGCTTCTTCGGGAGTGCTTCATTTTATAATGATTTAGGAGACAAATTTTTAAAGTAGTTTTATAGATGACTTTATCATATCAATCCGTTTAACAGGAAGGGTCAATCCATCTAGTGCATCTCCATGCGACTTGAGAGAGTGTCTTTCATTTTCCTTGACCTTTGGAGTGTAACAAACAATAGGTGTCACTATTATACTTTAAGAAGCACCATTTGCATTAGGTACCTTATACAAATTTACAAGCTTTGAGTCCCCCTTGTTTGCAACTTTAATCTTGCCAATAGGCACCTCAACCTTCTTATTTTGGAGTTCAATCACTTTGGTTGCAACGCCATCAACTTTTGCAGCATATCTCTTCAAGTAAAACTTTGCATCAGCAAAGTGTGCTTTGTTTTCACCGAAGGAATTATTATCTGCAACCATACTTTTTATGACTCCACCCTCATAATACTTTAGACATTGGTGGTAGGTAGATGTAACCACTTTGTTCTCATGTACCTAAGGCCTTTCAAGCAAGATGTTATATGAAGTCTTCACATAAATTACATGTAGCCATATGATTGATTGTAACTCACTGACAGTGAAGTCCACTTTGACAATCCCTATAGCCCTTTTCCCCCTTGATTAAACCCTTGAATCATTAAGTGACTTTCAGTAAGATCTGCCATTGAGGTTCCAAGTTCCTTCATTGTGCGAATCGGAAGGATGTTGATCCAAACCCGCCATTTACTAAAATTCTATTTATTCTTTGCTCATGCACAAAACTATCCACTAATAAAGGGTGATTATGAGGTGTGTCTCTATGTAAAAGATCATCATTAGAGAATGTAATTTTGTCCATTCATACGTCCTCGACATCCGGAGATAACTTTGTAAGGTGTTTGTGTGATGGATATGAAAACATTGCATTTTTTGCTTCCTTCTCATCAATATTATAACATAAAGCTTTTGCGCCATCATATTTGGACTTGGTGTGATACCATCTTGGTAGATATTCTCCAAATGTAATCAATTGACTCAACTCTTGGTAGATATTCTCCAAATGTAATAATTGACTCAACTCTTTGTAGTGATGCACTTCATTTCCTCCTCCTTCGAGAGCACAATCAACTTTCTTATTCTAGGCCTTCTCATCATCTTTCCCCTAATGTACTTCTTAGTCAATTCCTTATGTAAACTTGCTTCACGACATCTACAATAAGTCACAATAGTCCATTCATAATCTTCAAGATGATCATCCTGGTCTCTATCCTCTTTTGCTGATTCTCCTTCTACGGAAGCCACATCATTCAGTGTAAAAAGAGGCAACAAATCATCTTTATGAATTGGGTCAAAATCTCCAGCCTTAATCAGTCATATCAAATTTATTTTTGGGACATCATACCCTTCTAAAAATTCATAAGTCATGACTTGATTTGAACTTGATTTCTCATCTTCAAGTTCAATCTTTCCTTCGCGAGCTAAGTCCATGATTTTATCCTTGAAGATGAAGTATTTCTTAATAGGATGACCAACTAATCAGTGGTACTTGTAGTAGTTCAAATCATCATTACTCCCTACTTCATTCAGTCATTTCGTCTCTTGTAACTCAAAGAGTTTCATCTCAAGGTGCTCAACAAAAATTTTCATTTAGTCGTTTCATCTCTAGTTACTCAAAGAGTTTCATCTCAAGGGGCTCATCAAGGATTGTGGCTATGTCTGAGTTAAGAAATGGATAACTCTTCTATTATATTTCCTTTAAGGTCAGGTTTTGATTTGTCTTATCCTCCAATGAGGTCATCTTTATGCTCTGCTTATTGCTTACCTTCATGGTGAACTTCACAGGAGAAGTGTTGACGTTCATGGACACTTTAGCTTTAGCTTCAGTAAGTATCTTTCCCCAATTTCTTGAACTCTTGCTTTTCTTTGCCTTTGCAGAGTTCTTGGATAGGCGGCCTTTCGATTCCGACTGATGCCATACTTAGCTCCATATTATGAGCATGAGTGACCAATTCTTCAAAAGTCCTAGGCTTTATTCCTTGCAAAATATAGCGAAGACCCAAATGCATTCCTTGTATGCCTATCTATATGCCTGAAGCTTCACTAAGTTTATCTTTATAGTTTAAACTTGCATGTCTCCATCAATTCATAAACTCAAAAATTGATTCTTCATTTTGTTGACGTATGTCCGTAAGTTCCACCGTTCTTACGATACATCTTGTTCTATAAAAGCAGTTAAGAAATTCTTGTTTCATTTGTTCCCAACTTTCAATGGAACCAGGTTCAAGGTCTATGTACCAATTAAAAGCATTTTGCTTAAGGGAATGAATAAATTATTTAACGAGGTAATCCCCATATGTCTCAACATTATTGCATGTTTAAACAAAGTGTAACACATATTATTTCAGACTTCCTTTACCGTCAAATTGCTGAAATTTTTGGGGTTAATAACCAGTAGGCATCTTCAAGTTATCAATCCTTGCAAAGTATAATTTTGCATACGTGAGAGAAGATTGTGTGGCAACCTTGTACTTGTCCTTAATGATCCCTATGATAAACTCCTTGATCTAGTTAATCAGAATCATTCCTTCAGAGGAAACATGGATCTCCTTAGCTTGTTCTACTTATTTGCAAGATGATCCACTGTCTCTTGTACTTGCGGATGATTTCCAGGTGTATGACTAGATTATTCATCCATCATGACTTCAACCTTTTTGGTTAAGTTAACAATTCGAGCATCTTGATCTTGAACATACTTGGTCAAGCCTTTAATAGCTCTTGTCAAGCTAGCGAGTTGTTCCTCTATGGAAAGAGCATTAATCACTATCACATTCATCACCATTGTAGACAATGGAAAACAACATCTATTTTTCGAAATATGAGATGCAAATATATTATGCGAAGCAGATTCAATATTCAAAACATCACCATTAGTGAAAGTAAAAGACCTCTTAGAGGTAGATAAACTCAATTGAGCGAGAGCCCTCTCAATCATTTTGGCAACATCATTGTCTTCTGTTGGGGCCTCTGTGGGTGACTCAATGCTTTTTGGAGATGAACCAAGGATAGAAGCAACTTTGAATTGTATTTGTGAGGCTTGTTGTCCTAGCAGTTTGGCTTGGTTTCTCGCAATAGGTCCAATGCTTCCCATAGAAAACATCAAGGATATTCTCTATAGCAATAGAGAATTTGGATCCAATGGCTTTCTCGAATACGGATTTTGAGTTGGCCTTTTCGGAAAACATCTCAAAGTTCTTGGATTTTGATTTGTTTTTGAAGATAAGAGTTGAGAGTTAAAGATGAACCATTGGGCGTGCCAATTTATAAGTGACTAAGTTTAGTTCCTGAAAAATAGCACTCAAGAAAGAAAAATAGTGACAAACAATGATATTTATATTTCACTAATTTGTGCGAAGGTTATAACCTTTATAAAATCTAAAAAGATGTAACCCTTTGATTATTCTACTCATGATATTCAATTCAAAACTTTACCTTATTCTTGAATTGATGAAAAACATGCATCTCAACACTTGGAGATGAAGACTTCTTTATATGCAGAAGACTTGCACATCACCATTAAAGAGTAAAAATTCTATATGTACTTTTGTGTGTCCTTTGGTCTTATGAAGACTCCTTTATATAGGTGTGAGCTAGTGTCTTAGGGATACTTTGGTACAAGTATTTTAAGAGATTTGGACCTTGGACTTGAAGAGTATGAGTTGGGCTCATCTTGTCGACTTAATGGACTGACCCAAATGTAATTTGGGCTTTGTTTAAGTCATATCATTTTAATTTGAATTTCGATACAACCTCATTAACCAATAATTTGACTTGGTCAATGTATCATGAATTTAAGATTTGATTCATATTTAATATGAATTTTATCAACAAAACTTCACTGTCTATAGAGGTATTATCAAACTTTTTTCCATTTATTAAAATGTATCTTTTTCGGTCAAAAAAAATAATGAATGTAAAAAACTTAAAATAATGCACAAAACTAAAAGGAATTATAAGGATAAAAGTTTTTTAAGAGCACTCTATGCATGCAACAAATTTTAAGCCGCTATGGTCATTGATCTTTAAAATCTGAAGATTCTTATAAACATAAAATCTTATTCATCATATTACCAAAAATAACACTTTAAATAAATTCAAAAAACCTCGAAAAAATAAGGTTCTTTTTTTAGGTGTGTGTGTGTACATTGAAACACAACATTGAAGAAAATTTAAAACGAATCTCTCTCTTTTGTGTTTTTGTTGTTATTTATTTGATACTATTATGCATTTAAACTTTGTTTTGAAAAGAAAAAGTAGTAATTCTATTAATATCTCGTTTGGATGGGTTGAAAAAAATAAACTTTTAAAAAGTACTTCAAAAGTACTTTTTAAAATATTAAAAGTTATTTTGAAAATAAATACAAGTACCAAAATCACGGTAAGGTAATCACTTAAGGATTAAGATTACCACTTTTCAAAATAAAAAGAACAAAATTTTGTGTTCCTAATCGAAATTGAGAGGAGTAAACACTTACATCAATAGGATGATCAACTCTTAAGGTGTGTTTGGTATTGATGTTGCTTAAGTTACACATCCGTTTTAGAGGATAAAGTGGTCGCTGTCAAGAAATATAATCTAACAAAGGTTATGGTCGAACCTACAGGGAGTACAAAAACTCAAGAGAATTCACCAATTTGCAATCCAAATGATTAACCAACTTACTTCCCTAAAGGGAAATTTTGCAACAATCAATGAGAAATATAACTAAACTAACTATCACAAGAGAGAAGTCAATATGGAGAGAAATTAGGGTATTATGTTTCCTATGAATCCACAACTCAGCATCACTGAATAACTTAATTTTTTTCTAGTGTATAGCTGCAGGACGACAAGCTATGTTCACCAAGCCCTTTGTTCAAAGGTGAGAGGTGAATTACACTATGTGACTTGGCCCATCTCCATAGTGTGCATTACTAACTCTTACCTATTAATCTGAGTACAACCTTCCCTTGACCTAGTTTAGTTAATTAGATGAGAACATATCAATTGAATCCTGTTAATTAATCTCTTTATTTAAATCCTATTAATTAATCTCTTTTTCTATCCATTACTACCTTGGTCCAGTCATGAAATGCCCCAAAAATGTTCTTCGAAAATGACAATAATTGTAATTTCCATATACCTCTAAATTTATATGTGATATTGAAAAATCCGACTTCATATTCTCGATTAGGAGGCAAAATTGAGTGGATAATGGGTATAACCCAAAATTTAGAGGACCAGTAGCGAAACAAAATTTTGACTAATTTTTCTTATCCAGTGTGCATTTGCAACCAGGCTGCGACACAGATTGGGCACGGGTCAGTGTTATTCTGTCCTTCGCGATGGGTCCATGTCGTGGACCAGACGCGGATCAGTATAAATTTTTTCTTAATTCTTCTGTGTTGGCCAAGGTCATTATTGTCATTGCTTTATTCCTACTTATGCATGAAAACACCTATACTTAGAAATTTTCAACTCTATATCACTCAAGACCCTTTAAAAAAACAAACCTCTCGAAGACTTAACCAAGTATCTCATTCAAATTTCAAGGATTTCAAGCCTAACTTTGGAACTCAAGGATTTTCTTCAAGCTCCAAGTTCTCTTCAAGCTCATCTCAAGAAAACCCAAGTTTGAGGTATGTGAGTTTTATCCATTGGGTCCTTTAACCCATGGAGTCCAATATTTCTTTTTGTGAAAATTTCATTCTTTCAAGTTGTATTATCTATGAGTATCTTTTATTATGGGCTATGAGTATAAATTATGTTGAGGTTTTATGAAATATTGATTAGTTATGCATGTATATCTATTTCAATTATACCATGAATTGATTTTTTCTATTGAGACTATCCATATTTTGACTTATGAAACCATGATCTATTATGAGATTTGATGATGGATTTCAAGTTATCCTATATGAGGGTTTTACTATATATTGGTGGATTAATTTGTATTGAGTTTTCTCATATTATTACACTCTCGAATTGCATGATTTTGAATAAGCATTATACATTCACCAAGTGTTTGATAAAATTCAAGTCAAGAATTCTCAAGTTATTGATGATCTACTACATGATTTACATATCAAGTGAATATATGATGATTATGGGCTTTCAAGTATGCATTGAATTCATGAAAAGTATCTATGATATTAGAAGTATCAAGTTAAGCCCTATTTCAAGATTTTTACCTCTTGTGAGCCATTTATGTTTAAGCAAGGATTCATGTATGATTATGATCTACTATCATGTTTCAAGTTAGGCTCACCATTAGAGGTCAAGCATTTTAAGAGCTACTTATGTCATGATTCTTACAAGTTATTAAAGTTATGATTATTTCAAGTATTCTGTGGGATAAGACTTAGCATCGGTGGATTAGATGTCAGCATGGACTATCTTCAAAGGTCTATACTTCTTTCCTAAAACTATGTGCCAACATAGGATTATTATGATTACCCTTTCTATACAAGTGAATCCATTTAGTACACTTTATGATGAAATCCACCCCAAAATGGGATGGGCTACCATAAGGTGAAATATGGTTTATCTTGGGAAGTTGACCACCTCTTTATCGATAAGGGGTAATCATCGAGATTTCAATTTGTAGCTCTCTTATCTATTGCTTATTACTATGTATTTTAACTATATTGACTTATGTCTTGTTGTATTTCAACCTTCATACTTAGTACATTCAAATGTACTAATGCATACTTAATGCCTATATAATATTATCATGTAGGAAGTGGAACACTACTTGATCATCCTCCATGTGGCTAGTACGTTCCATTGAAGCAAGCTTTTGTGAGTCCTCAAGCCTTGGGACACTATCTTTACTACTCTTGCTATATTGAGACTTTTTTTGTTGAACACTTGTTACTATGAGGGTGGGCCAAGAAAGTCTCTTAGCCCCTCTCCGTTCTATGTTAGAGGTGTTGCTAAAATATTATGATGTATTTATGCTATAAGCTTGACTACTTAGGCTTTTATGATTAACAAATACTTCCCTTAGTCCCATTTCCCTTGTTTTATACCTCTCAATATTGTTTGCTTTGCTTCGACGACCAAGGAAGTGTGATCGTTATGTTAAAAGGATTGTTTTGTTCCTTTTGGGTTTGTATTCATCGTGTCATGTCTAGGATCTAGGCTTGGGTCATGACAAACTTGGTATCAGAGCACTAGGTTGTTAAGAATCCTCGAAATCCAACACACCGCATTGATTAGAGTCTTATTCATGGTTGTGAAGTGCACCACAACTATGAATGAGAGATTATGAGGTATTTCAGGAAATGTTTCAGTTCTTCATTGTCTATATCATGATTTAGATATAAGTATAAGGCTTTTTTCCCCTAACAAATACATTTTGCTCTTGTAGATCATGTTGATTCCAAGAGGAAGACTACGAAGAGCCCATACACTCGACAAGCAATCCGTCCCTCCCGCTCCACAAGCTCCTCAAGGTGGAGGGCTAGGCCAAGATGAGTTCCAAGATACTATTGCAATGTTGACTCATGTTATGACCAACCAAATCAACAAAGGGGTCCAAGCCCTTCATGTGTCTAATCTGGCTTGTAGGGTGAGGAATTTCACTAGAATGAACACTCCGGAGTTCCATGGATCTAATGCAATAAGGATCCCCAAGAGTTCATAGACAAGGTGTACAAAGTACTATCCATCATGGGGGTCAAGTCGGAGGGCAACACAGAGTTGGTGGCCTACCAACTCTAAAAGATGGCTTAAATTTGGTTTGCATAATGGAAGTTGGAGAAGGGGAATGATAATGCTATCCCTTGGGAAGAGTTTAAAGCCATATTTCTTAATCGGTTCTTTCCTATCGAGCTAAGAAAGGCTAAAATGATGGCATTTATGAACCTTAGGTAAGGTTCCATAAGTGTGAGAGGGTATGCCCTTAAGTTCAACCAACTCTCCAAGTATGCTCTGCAATTGGTTACCGAGCCTAGATCAAGGATGAACAAGTTTGAGTCAGGAGTGTCTGACTTGGTTAGTGAGGAGTATCATACTGTCATGCTAGTAAGTGATATGGATTTGTCCCACCTTATGATATGCAAAACAACTAGAAGGGCAAAAGCTTAGAAAAAAAAAGAAGTGGTGAGTCCAAGAGGGCTCATTTTGAAGGTCGTTTCCAAGGTTTCAAGGGTGGTTGATTTCCTCAAGGCCATAAGTTCCAAGTCCAAGGGTCTTCCAATGCTCCTAATAAGAGATTTGCTAATGATAATCCAAGATTCCAAGGTGGTATTAGCGGGATGGTAAAACCCAGATGCCCAAGATGTGAAAAGAATTATAGTGGTCCATGCTTGAGGAATTCTAATGCTTTCTTTGGTTGTGGCGAGATAGGTCACAAAGTGATTGATTGTCATCATGCTCAAAAGAAAGGTAGAGATGGTTATCCACAAGGCCAAGGTGCAAATGCAGGTCAAAGGGGAAGAATAGGCCAACAAAGGGGTGCACCAAGGCAAAATAGATTCTACGCTCTTCAAGGAGACAAAGGGTGAGTGAGGTGCCGATGTCATCATCGGTATGATAATGATTTTAAATTTTGATGTATATGCATTGATTAACCCGGGTGGCACTCTTTCTTTTATTACTCCTTTTGTTGCCACAAAGCTTCATGTCTAGTCTAAAATTCTTGTGTGAACCTTATGAAGTGTCTAGCCCTGTTAGTGACCATTGTTGCTAAAAGAGCCTATAGAAATTATCTCATGTTCGTTTTGCATAAAATCTTGCCTTGTGATTTTGTTGAATTAGATATGGTGGATTTTGATGTCATTCTTGGGATGGATTGGTTGCATGTATATTATGCTTTTATTGATTGTACAACCCGTAAGGTTAAATTTCAATACTCTCATGAGCCTTCCTTGAGTGGGATAGTCGTGATGTGGTAGTCAAGGATAGATTCTTTTCTTGCCTTAAATCCTAAAAGTTGATTTCTAAGGGTTGTCTCTACCATCTTGTGAGGGTTAAGGATGTTGAGTCCAAAGTCCTTCCTACTAAGTCTGTTTCAGTGGTTAATGAGTTTCTTGATATCTTTCCCCATGAGCTTCCCAGTGTTCCTCCCAAAAGGGAAATAGATTTTGGTATAGACCTCCTTTCTGATATTCAGCCCATTTCTATTTTCCCTTATCGTATGGCCCCGACAAAGTTGAAGGAATTGAAGGAGTAATTGAGGGTTTTGTTACAAAAAGGGTTTCATAAGGCCTAGTAAGTCACCTTGGGGTGCACCAGTGTTGTTTGAGAAGAAAAAGGAAGGTCTTCTTAGAATGTGCATTGATTATTGGCAACTTAATTGGGACAAATTGATGACATTTTTGATCAACTTCAAGGGGCTAGCCATGTTTCTACGATTGAACTTCCATCTGGGTATCACCAAGTGAAAGTAAGGGAGTGTGACATTTCCAAGATGGTTTTTTGGACTAGGTATGGGCACTTTGAGTTAGTGGTTATGTCCTTCGGATTGACTAATGCACCAACTATATATATGGATCTTATAAATAGGGTTTGTAAACCCTACCTTGACTTGTTTGTGGTGGTTTTTATTATTGATATCTTGATTTATTTCCATAGTAAGGAGGAGCATGTGGATAACTTGAAGGTGGTCTTGCAAATCTTGAGGGAGGAAAGGTTGTATGCAGAATATGAAAAATGTGAGTTTTTATTGAAAAAGATTGCTTTTTTAGGGCATGTGGTGTTAGGTGATGTCATTAAGGTTGATTCTAACAAAACAAAGGTGATTAGAAATTTTCCTAAACCTTTGACTCCATAGGACATTAGAAGTTTCTTAGGTTTGGCGGGTTATTACCGAAGGTTTGTTAATGGTTTCCTTTCTATTGCTTCTCCCATGACTAAATTGACACAAAAGAAGGAAAAATTTATATGGGCTGCTGAGTGTGAAAAGAGTTTACATATTTTGAAAGATAAGCTTTTCTCCACTCCTATCTTGGCTCTACCAGAAGGGTTGGAATGCTTGTTGTATATTATAACGCCTCAAGAATTGGTTTGGGGTGTATTTTGATGCAAAGTGGTAAGCTGATAGCATATGCCTCTAGACAACCTAAGATGCATGAGAAGAATTATCCCACCCATAATCTTGAATTGGATACCATGATATTTGCTTTGAAAATTTGGTGTCACTACTTGTATGGGGTTCATGTTCATATGTTCACCGCCCACAAGAGTCTCCAACATGTGTTCACTCAAAAAGATCTTACTTGAGAAAAAAAAGGTGGTTAGATCTCCTAAAAGATTATGATATAAGTGTGTATTATCACCTCAGCAAGGCTAATATTATGGCTGATGCTCTAAGTAGGGTGTCTATGGGTAGTCTAGCTCATGTTGATAATAGTGGAAAAAAGATGGCTAGAGAAGTTCATCGATTGGATAGATTAGGGGTTAGGTTAGATGAAGTTGATAATAGGGGTATAGTGGTTGATGATGGTTTTAAATCTTCCTTGATTGAGTAGGCAAAGGCAAAACAAAATCTTTACCCAGCCTTGCTAGAGTTGAAGGCCTTGGTGAGAGATGGTAGAGTGGAGGTTTTTTCCTATGGGGGAGATGGTGCCCTTAGGTACAAAGAGAGACATTTCCAAGTTCATATCAGTATGTCACAGTTTCCAACAAGTGAAGGACGAACATTAGAGGCTAGGTGGCCTAGCATAAGATATAGAGATTTATACTCTATTTGGGTAGTTGTGGATAGAATGACAAAGTTGGCGCACTTCAGACCGATCAAAACCACTTATGGTACTGAAGATTATGCAAAGTTGTATATACATAGTTGGTTAGATTCCATGGGGTGCCCTTGTCTATCACTTCGGACCATGGTGCTCAATTCGCTTCTCACTTTTAGAGGTCCTTTCATAGAGTTCTTTGTACCAAGGTTAAGCTTAGCATGCTTTTCATCCTCAAATAGATAGTCAAGCCGAGAGGACTATCTAAATTCTTAATGACATGCTTAGAGCTTGTGTTTTGGAGTTTAACAATAATTCAGATGAGCATCTCCCACTTATTAAATTCACTTACAACAATAGCTACCACTCAAGCATTGGTATGGCCCTTTCTGAAGCTCTTTATGGTAGGCATTGTAGATCACCGGTTGGGTGGTTTGAAGTGGGGGAGATGGCTTTGCTAGGTAGAGATTTAGTCATGGAAGCCTTGGAGAAGGTGATGTTGATAAGGGAGAGGTTGAAAACATCCCAAAGTATACAAAAGTCCTGTTCTGATGTGAGGAGAAGAGATCTTGAGTTTAAGATTGGTGATTGGATTTACATGAAAGTGAATTTCACCCATGAATGGTGTAGTTCGATTTGGCAAGAAGGGGAAATTCACCCCAAGGTTTGTGGATTCTTATAAAGTGTTGAGGAGAGTGGGTAAGGTTGCATATGAGTTGTAGTTACCTATGTAGATGGAGATGGTTCATCCAGTCTTCCATGTGTCCATGTTGAGAAAGTGTGTGGGTGACCCAAGTGCCATAGTGCCCTTGGATATTGTGGGTGTTGTATAAGATAATTTGACTTATGACTAGGTCCTAGTGAAAATTTTGGATAGAGAAGTGAAGAGGTTGAGAAACAAGAATATAGCTTCCGTCAAGGTCCTTTAGAACCAACAAGTTGAGAGTGTCACATGGGAAACCGATGTGGACATGACAAAGCGATATCCATATCTCTTCCACTCTAAACAAGCCAAAGGTACAAATTTAAGTCGCCTTTATGATTTCAAGTCTTAAGTTTCAGCATTTATATCCTTTTGCATGCATTTATGTTTGTGTTGACAAGCTTGTGGTGATTATTGGCATTTATGTTGAGATTTTTGAGAATGATGTTTGAACGCATTTGTTGCATTCATGTCAGGCTAAAATCTTCATGATTACTTCTCTTATGCACGTTTCTTTGATATTTGAGGATGAATATTTCCAAGGGGAAAATATTGAAATACCCTAAAAATATGCTTTGAAAATGCCCATTATCATAATTTTCTTATATCTCAAAATCGTGCATCATATCAAAATTTGACTTCATATTCTTGATCATGGGGCAAAATTGAGTGAAAAATGTGTATAACGCAGATTTGAAAAGACCCATAGCGAAAAATAATTTTTGCTAATTTTTTTATCTAGTGTACATCCACGACCAGGCTGCAATGCGGACTAGGCGCGGATCAGCATTATTTTGTCCTTTGTGATGGGTCCACATCGCGGATTAGACGCGGACCAGTACTAGGTTTTCCTTAATTTTCCCGTGTCGGTTATGTGCATTGATGTGATAGCCCCATGCCCACTTATGCATAAGAATACCTATACTTAGCCATTTTTTAACTCTATATCATCAAGACGCTCTAAGAAAAAAAACCTCTAGAAGACTTAACCAAATATCTCATTCAAATTTCAAGGATTTCAAGACTAACTTTGGAACTTAAAGATTCTCTTTAAGCTCCAAGTTCTCTTCAAGCTCATCTCAAGAAAACCCAAGTTTGAGGTATGTGGGTTTCATCCATTAGGTCCTTTCACCCATGGAGCCCAATCTTCCTTTTATGAAAATTGCATATTTTCAAGTTGTATTTACCTATGGGTATCTTTTATTATGAATTATGAGTATAAATTATGTTGGGGTTTAGGAAATATTGATTAATTATGCATGGCTATCTATTTTCAGCTTATACCATGAATTGATTTTGTCTATTAAAACTATGCATATTTTGAGCTATGAAACCATGATCTATTATGAGATTTGATGATGGATTTCAAGGTATCCTATATGAGGGTTTTATTGTATGTTTCTAGATTGATTTGCTACAAGTTTTCTCCTATTATTACACTTGAATTGCATGATTTTGAACAAGCATTATACACCCACTAAGTGTTTGATAAAATATCAAGTCAAGAATTCTCAAGTTATTGATGATCAACTATATGATTACATGTCAAGTGACTATATGATGATTAAGGACTTTCAAGTATGTATTGAATTCATGAAAAATATCTATGATGTTATAAGTATCAAGTTAAGCCCTATTTTAAGATTTCTACCTCTTGTGAGCTATTTATGTTAAAGCAAGGGTTCATGTATGATTATGATGTACTCTCATGTTTCAAGTTAGGCTTACCATTAGAGGTCAAGCATGTTTAAGGGACTAATTTCATTTTTTTTATAAGTTATTAAAGTTATGATTATTTCAAGTATTCTATGGGATTAGACTTAGCATCGATGGACTGGATATCGGAGTGGACTATCTTCAAGTGCCTACACGCTTTTACTCAAACTATGTGCCAATATAGGATTATGATTATTACCCTTTATATACTAGTGGATCCATTTAGTGCACCTTATCATGACATCCAACACGAAAGAGTATGGGTTCCCGTAAGGGGGTTACTTCTTTGAAATAGGACGGGCTCTTATAAGGTGAAGTATGGTTTACCATGACAAGCAGACCACCTCTTTACCGATGAGGGGTAAGCATCAGGATTTCAAGTTGTAGCTTGCTTGGTCTTACTTTTGTCGATTGTAGTCTCTTCCAGCACATGTATTATGTTATATGCAATTTGGATGATTTATAAGCATGTTTTATTTTACGCGTTGACCATACATGCTATATTGAGATCTTACTTATCTATTGATTATTACTATGCATTTTGACTACATGAAATGACCCCAAAAATTGTCCGAAAATATGCCTCAAAAGTTTCCGAAATCGTAATTTCCATATATCTAAAAATTCATTCGCAATATCGAAAATTCAACTTCATATTCTTGTTCAGAGGGTCAAATTGAGTGGGAGGTGGGTCTAATCCTAATTTTAAAGCAAATGAATCACCATTTCATTTTCACAAAAATATGATTTCCAGTGAGGTTTTCACGCCCTTGGTGCGACACGCCAAGGGCGCGCTACAATACAAATTTTGCCTAGTTTTCTATCTTGGTCCAAGGTCTTTGGGTCTTGGACCTAAGTGTTCCCATGCATGAAAATGTCTATACTTGACCTTATTTAACCCTCGTGTCATTTAAGACATTCCAAAATATTCCCTCAAACACTTAGATAATATTTCATCTCCTAAATTCAAGTCTCAAACCTTATCTGGATCTTAAGGTTCTCATCCAAGCTTCAAGTCTCCATCTCCAATCTTCTTCAAGGATTCTCTAAATTCAAGGTATGTGGATTTGTTCGATGGATTCCTTTCACCCATGATACCTAACCTCATTTTTACCTAAAATTGCATGATTTAACTCATGGGTCTTGTCTATTATGAATTTTACTGCCCACTATGTTGGGGTTTCATGAAATTATGATTGTTTTAACATGTTTTGATGCTATGAATCTAAGATTTATTGTGAGATTTGATGAAATGCTTTGATGTATATGGCTTAAGTATGTTACCAAGTATCTATTGATGGTTTTACATTGAATTTTCCAGCATGATTTCACTTTTGAATTACATGGTTTTACACTAGCACTACACGTCCACCAAGTGTTTGATAAAATGTCCAAATTATGATTTCTTGAGGAATTAAAGGTCAAATGCATGTCTTATGAGTTAAATGAATATATGATGATGAAATGAACGTATGTATATGGTTTTCTTCTATATAGTTTTGGATGTGACCATTCCCTACTATTGGGTTACGTGTCGGGTAACTATGTCGAGAGGTTTGTACCTTGATAACCATATCGAGGGGTTTGTACCTTGATAACTATATCGGGAGGTTTGTACCTCCATCAACAAGTGTGGTAGGGTGCGACAATCCACCAACCATATCGGGAGGAGGGGTTTGTACCTTGATAACCATGTTAAGGGGGTTTGTACATCGGTTACCAAGGGTGGTGGGGTGTGACAATACACCAAACAATTGATAGGGTTGATACCTCAATCACCAAAGATTGTAGGGTACGACAATCCACTAATATGATAGTGGTCTCTTCTTGCATATGTATTTTGTTCTATATAAGCATGATTTACTATATAGCATCTCACATTCATGTCATATTGTTATATGTTACTCATTGCCTACACTTATGCATTTCGATTATGTTCTTATCTCTTATTGCATTGCATCCTACATACTTAGTACATTCAAATATACTAACACATACCCTATACCTACATGATGTCACCATGTAGGAACCGGAGCCCCACTTGATCATTCTCCTCCGCGTGGCGAGTACGACTACTCTCAATCTCTTTAATGAGTCCTCTATTTCAGGGATGATGTTTATGATCTCATACTATAATCCAAGACTATCTTCTTTATTGATATGTTGACTATGGGGGTGAGCCTGATAGCTTTTCTTGGCCTCCGCTTTATCTATGTAGTAGAGGTGTTGTTGAACATGTCATGTGTAATGTTATGAGCTTTAACACTCTCTTGAATCTTGATGTTTATGATATGAAAGCTATCCCTTAGCCCTGTTGTCCTTATTTTACTCTATTATTCACTTCCGCGACCAAGAATATGTAATGATATGTTAATAGGCTTACTTGGTGTCCTTTCAGGTTCCCCATGCATTACTCACATCTACGCCCTAGTATTGGATCATAACAAACTTGGTATCAGAGCATTGGGTTGTTATATCCTTGGAGTCTAACACACAACGTCAATTAGAGTCTTGTTCATGGTTATGTTGTGCACCACAACTATGAGAAAGAGGATATGAGACATTTAGGAAGTGTTTTCCTTCTTCTTACTCTATGTTGTGCTATAGAAGTTAAGGTAAGGTTTTCCCCATAATGATTGTCCTTTGCTATCCTAGATATTGCCTAACATGAGGAGAAGAAGAGCCCGCACACCCGAGGATCAACTAATTAATAGAGAGCTTCAGGATGCTCTTACTTTTCTTGCATTGTGGATAACCAAGCTAACCAAGGGGTCCAAGCCCCTTATGCTCCTACATTGGCATCTCAGGTGAGAGATTTCATGAAGATGAATCCCCCATAATTCCATGGGTCAAAGGTGAGTGAGTAACCTCAAGAGTTTAATGATGAGGTTTATAAGATCTTGGCTATAATGGGTGTGAGTCAAAGGATAAAGCAGAGCTAGTGGCCTACGATTCAAAGGGGTAGCACAAATATGGTACAATCAATAGAAAGAGGAGAAGGGGGTCAACAATTTGGTACTTTGGAAGGAATTCAAGGTAATTTTTCTTAATTAGTTCTTCTCTCTTGAGATTAGGGAATCCAAATTGGTGGAATCTTTTAATTTGAGACAAAGGTTGATGAGTGTGAGTGAGTACGCCCTTAAGTTCAATTAACTATCAAAAAATGCTCCACACTTGATGGCCAACTCAAGGTCTAAGATGGACAAATTTGTGATAGGTGTTTCTGACTTGGTGAGTGAGAAATGTCAACCCACCATGTTGATTAGTGACATGGACTTGTCCCATTTGATGACCTATGCTGAGCAAATGGAGGTGGAAAAGTTGACGAAGAGGTGGAGTCATGAGACCAAGAGGACCCATTTTGAGTGAAAGGTCCAAAGCCGAAGGGGTGGCCGATTCCACCAAGGCCAAGGGTCTTCTCATGCTTCAAATAGAGGATCTATCAATGACTTTCCAAGGACCAAAGGTATTGGTGTTGTGGTTCCTAATAATGTATGCCCAAGATGTGGTAAGGGTCATAGGATCCCATGCTTGAGAGACACTAATGGTTATAGGGAAGTGGATCACAAAAAGGTTAATTGCCCTCATGATTGCAACAAGGGAAAGAATGTTCACTCTCAAGGCTGGGGTGCCAATATGGTTCCTTTGGGTAGAGGTGGCCGACGAGATGGTGCCCCAAGGTATAATTAGTTTAATGCTTTGCATAGAAGGCAAGGGGTCGATGTGGTGCCCGACGTTGTTAATGGTATGTTAAAACTTTTTGATTTTGATATGTATGCATGGATTGATCCGGGTGCCACTCTTTCTTTTATTACCCCCCTTTGTTGCCAAAAAGTTTTGCGTAAAGCTCAAATTATTTTGTGAGTCATATGAGGTGTCTATTCCTATTGGTGCATCTATTATTGCCAGAAAGGTCTATAAAAATTGTCCCATTTGCTTCTTGCATTAGATATTAACTTGTGGTCTTGTTGAGTTGGCCATGGTTGATTTTGATGTCATTCTTGGGGTGTCTTGGTTACATGCATACTATGCTTCTATTGATTTTAGAACTTGTAGGGTCAAATTCTAATTCCCAAATAAACCCTCCCTTGAGTGGGAGAGTCAAGATGTGGTGGTCTAGGGTAGGTTCATCTATTGCATTATAGCTTGTAAGTTGATATCTAAGGGGTGTCGTTATCATCTTATAAGTGTTAGGTATGTGGAGTCCCAAGTTCTTCCAATAAAGTCGATTTGGATTGTAAATGAGTTTCTTGATGTTTTTCCAAATGTACTTCCCGGTGTTCCTTCTGAAAGGAAAATAGATTTTGGTATAGACCTCCTCCTTGATACTCAACCTATTTCTATTCCTCCTTTTCTTATGGCCTCGGTAGAGTTAAAGGAGTTGAAGGAACAATTGAGGGACTTGTTGGAGAAGGGTTTTATTAGGCCTAGCCAGTTACCTTAGGGTGCAACAATGTTATTTGTGAAGAAGAAAGATAGGTGGACTAGAATGTGTATTGACTTCCAACAACTTAATTGAGTCACCACCAAGAATAGTTATCCTTTTCCAAGTATTGATGATTTGTTTGATCAATTGGAAGGGTCTAGCCACTTCTCTAAGATTTATCTTAGGTCTAGGTATCATCAAGTGAAGATGAGGAGTGTAATATTCCTAAGACGACCTTCCGGACTAGGTATGGGCATTATGAGTTTATGGTGATGCTATTTGGGTTGACCAATGCACCATCCATCTTCTTGGATCTAATGAGTAAGGTATTTAAACCCTACCTTGATTCATTTGTTGTGGTATTCATTGATGATATTTTGATCTATTCTCATAGTGAGAAGGAGCAAATGGGTCATTTGAGGGTTATGTTGCAAATATCGAGGGAAGAGAAATTGAATGCTAAATATGAGAAGTGTGAATTTTTATTGAAGTAACTTGCCTTTCTAGGTCATGTGGTGTCGGGGGATGATATTAAGGTGGATCATCAAAAGATGAATATTATTAGAAATTAGCCTAGACCATTGACCCAAAAGAAAGCTAAGTTTGTGTGGACCGACAAGTGTGAAAAGAGCTTCAAAACCTTGAAGGATAAGCTTGTGTCCGCTTTATATTGTCACTTCTGGAAGGGATAGATGGGTTTGTATTGTATTGTGATGCTTCTAGAGTTGTTTGGGTTGTATTCTAATGCAAATTGGTAAGGTCATAGCCTATGCTTTTAGGCAACTCAAAGTGCATGAAAAGAGCTATCTTACCCATGATCTTGAGCTAGCCACTGTGATATTTGCATTAAATATATGGCATCAACATTTGTATGGGGTGCATTCTGATGTGTTCACCGATCATATAAGCCTCCAATGTCTTCACCCAAGAAGATTTCAACTTAAGGCAAAAAAACATGGCAATAACTTCTTAAGGATTGTGGTATGAGTGCGCATTATCATCCTGGTCAAGCTAATGTTGTGGTAGATACTTTGAGTATGGTGTCTATGGGTAGCCTAGCTCATGTTGATGGTGGTGATTAAGAGAAGGCTAGGGAGGTCTATCGATTGGCTAGGTTAGGGGTTAGGTTAGGAGAAGTTGATAATGGGGATGTGGTTGTTATTGATGGTTCTAAATCTTCATTGGTTGAGAATGTGAAAGCTAAGCAAGATCTTGACCTTGCCTTTTGGAATTTAAGGCATTGGTAAAAGATGGTAAGGTGTAGGTATTCTTTGAAGGGAGAGATGGTACCCTTGGATACCAAGGTAGGTTGTGTTTGCCTTGTATTGATGGCTTGAGGGAGAGGATTCTTGATGAGGCTTATGGTTCTTCCTATTCTATTCACCCCAGTTCTACTAAAATATATAGATATTTGAGAGAGGTGTATTGGTGGGGAGGTATGAAGAAAGACATTGCAAAATTTGTGTCCAGTTGCCATAGTTGCCAACAAGTCAAAGCCGTACATCAAAGGTCAGGTGGCCTAACCCAAGATATAGAGATTCCTACTTGGAAGTGGAAAGAGATTAATATGGATTTTGTGGTTGGGTTGCCCAAGACTAGAAAGTGTTTTGATTCCATATGGGTTGTGGTTGAGAGGATGACAAAATTGGCTCTCTTTCTACCGGTTCAAACTACATATGGGGTTGAAGATTATGCTGGGTTGTACATTCATGACTTGGTGAGGTTGCATGTAGTTCCTTTATCCATTATATCATATCACAGTGCACAATTCACTTCACACTTTTATAGGTCTTTCCAAAGAGGTCTCGGAACCAAGGTAAAGCTTAGTACGGCCTTTCACCCTCAAATGGATGGCCAAGTCGAAAGAATTATCCAAACACTTAAAGACATGCTTAGGGCTTGTGTATTGGAGCTTAAGGTTAGTTGGGATGATCATCTTCCATTGATTGAGTTTGCACATAACAATAGCTATCCTTCAAGCATTGGTATGGCTCCTTTTAAAGCTCTTTATGGTAGACATTATAGATCACCGGTTAGGTGGTTTGAGGTTGGAGAGATGGTTCTATTCGGTTTGTTTCTAGTTATGGATGCTATGAAGAAGGTAACTATATATGATTAGAGAAAGGTTGAAAGCAGCCCAAAGTTGCTAAAAATCTTATGCCCATGTGAGGATAAGGGATCTTGAATTCAAGGTTGGTGATTGGGTTTATTTGAAGGTGTCATCCATGAATGGTGTGGTCCATTTTGGTAAGAAGAGTAAGTTAAGCCCTATGTATGTGGGTTCTTATAGGGTGGTGAAAAGGGTTGGTAAGGTTGCCTACAAGTTGGATTTGCCTATGGAAATGGAATTGGTTCATCCGGTCTTCTATGTGTCCATGTTGAGGAAGTGTATGGGTGATCCTAATACTATTGTGCCTCTTGATGTTATGGGGGTAGTTAAAGACAACTTGACATATGAAGAGGTTCCAGTAGAGATCTTGGATAGGCAAGTGAAGAGGTTGAGGAATAAGGAAGTTGTTTCTGTTAAGGTCCTTTGGAGGAACCAACAAGTCGAAGGTGGTACTTGAGAGGCCGAAACGGATATGCAAAAGCAATACCCTTACGTTTTTCACCGCACTAAAGCTTGAGGTATTGATATAAGTCCTTTATATGATCTCAAGCTTTAAGTTCATCCCTCATGTCATTGCATATGTTCTTATTTAAATTGACAAGTTCATGATGATTTTACACTTATATTGAGATTTTTGAAATGATGTTTTAGTGTTTGTTGCATCCTTATGTAGGCTAAAATTGTGTGTTTTCATCTCTCATATAGGTTTCTTTGACATTTGGGATGAATGTTTCCAATAGGGAGATATTGAAACAACCCCAAAAATGTGCCTCGAAAGTGCCTAGAATCGTAATTTCTATTTATCTCAAAATCCATGTGCCATATCAAAAATCTGACTTCATATTCTTATTCACGGAGTCAAATTGAGTGATGAATAGGTCTAACGCCAATTCTAGAGCAAATGAATTGCAATTTCATTTTCCCAAAAATGCAATTTCTAGTGAGGTTTTTATGCCCCTGGCGTGACGCGCCAAGGGCGATCCTCAGTACAAATTTTGAGCAGTTTTTCTATCTCGCTCCAAGGCCTTTAGATCTTGCGCCTAAGAATTCCCATGCATGAAAATTCTTATACTTAGCTTTATTTCACCTTCATAGCATTCAAGACATTCCCAAATACTCACTCAAATATTTAGACAATATTTTATCTCCTAAATTCAAGTCACAAAACTCATCCGGATCTTAAGGTTCTCATCTAAGCTTCAAGTTTCCATCTCCAATCTTCTTCAAGGATTCTCCAAAATCAAGGTATATGGGTTTCTTTTGTGGGTTCCTTTCACCCATGATACCCAAACTCTCTTTTACCTAAAATTGCATGATTTAACTCATAGGTCTTGTCTATTATGAATTTCACTTCCCACTATGTTGTAATTTCATGAAATTATGGTTGTTTTAGCATGTTTTGATGCTATGAATCTAAGATGAATTGTGATATTTTATGAAGTCTTTTAATGTATATAGATTGAGGATGTTACAAAGTATCTATTGATGGATTTACATTGAATTTCTTAGCATTATTTTACTCTTATCTTACATGATTTTACACTAGCAGTACACATCCATCAAGTGTTTGATAAAATGTTTGGATTATTATTTATTGAGGAATTGAACATCCAATACATGTTTTATGAGTTAAATGATTAAATGATGATGAAATGAACATATGTATATGATTTCCTTCTATATAGTGTTGGAATGTGACCATGCTCTACTCGGGGATTGCACACCGGGTAACCATGTCTAGTGGTTTGTACCTTGATAACTATGTCGAGAGTGTGTACCTCGATTACCAAGGGTGGAAGGATGCAGTGGTCTACCAACTAATTGATGGGGTTGGTGCCTTAATCACCATGGGTGGTAGGGTATGACAATCCACCAATATGATAGTGGTCTGTTCTTACACATGTAGTATGTTCTACATAAGCATGATATATTACATAACATCTCACATTCATGCCATATTGTTAGATGCTACTCGTTGTCTATGCTTATACATTTTGATTATATTCTTATCTGTTGTTGCATTGCATCCTACATACTTAGTAAATTATTACATACTAACACATACTCTATGCCTACATGATATCACCATGTAGGAACCAGAGTCCCACTTGATCCTCCTCCTCCACGTGGCTATTACAACTTCTCTCAAGTTTTTTTGTGATTCCTCCATTTCGGGGATGATGTTTATGATCTCATACTATGTTTTAAGACTATCTTCTTGATGTATACATTGACTATAAGGGTGAGCCCAGTAGGTTATCTTGGCCCTCGCTCTTATCTATGTAGTACAGGTGTTGTTGGACATGTCATGTGTAATGTTACGAGCTTTGACACTCTCTTGACTCTTGATGTTTATCATATGGAACTTGTCCCTATTTTACTCTATTATTGTTGTATTTTATTACTTTTGTGGCCAAGGATGTGTAATGATAAGTCAAGAGGCTTATTTGGGGTCCCTTTGCATTCCCCATTGGCCATGTCACTTTAGGCTCTAGGCTTTGGTCATGACACTAAATTGACTTATGTCTTGTTGTATTGCATCCTACATACTTAGTATATTCAAGCGTACTAACACATACTCTATGCCTGTGTGATAATACCATATAGCAACTTGGGTACCACTTGATCATCCTCCACATGGCTAGTATGATCCATTAAAGTAGGCTTTGGTGAGTCATCAAGTCCAGGGACACTATCTTTACTAGTCTTTTTACACTGAGACTTCTTTTGTTGAACACTTGTTATTATGAGAGTGAGCCCAGAAAGTGTCTTGGCCCCCGCTCCATTCTATGTTAGAGGTGTTGTTGAAATATTATGATGTATTTATGTTATAAACTTGACTCTTTATGCTTTTATGATTATCAAAGATTTTCCTTAGTCCCATTTCCCTTGTTTTATACCTTTTGATATTATTTGATTTGCTTCTGCGACCAAGGATGTGTGATTGATATGCTAAGAGGCTTGTTTAGGTTCCTATTCGTCATGTCACATCTAAGTCCTAGGCTTGGTCGTGACAAGTCAGTAACACTATGCAAGTACTAATGTTGGCCACCACTAGAAAATATGCAAAACGAAGAGAATTAATTAATACATGCATAAACACTTTCCATGAATCATGAATTATCTAATTTTACTTTGTTAGCTCTTCATAGTTCCCACAACCCTAGTTATAGATTTAGCTACTCATGCTATGTGTATATGCAACTATTATAAATTGAGGAGACATAATTGAACATTTACACAGTAGAATGAAGAACAAGCAAAATCCAACTTCAGCAAGAATCACAAGCTTAAGGATGAAATTGAAACACAAGTGTTCTCACAGACTCTCCAAGATGATCTTTTCCAATTTCTCTCTCTAAATAATGAGTTCTCTGAGTACTAGGCGAAAGCTGCTGAAAAATAACCTAAAAATGTATTTATAATAATTAAAATATAAGTCCTAAAAAAATAAAAGAATTGATTGGCACACTATATGAAAGGTGTTTTATGAGCCATATTGCACTCCATGAATTGTAATTGAGGTCTAATACTCAGCTGCTCAAAATTTGGATTTCAACTCTATGACACCTCTCTTTCACTAATAACGTGATTTATCACCCGTAAAGGGGGTTTTGTCTGATGAAATCCTTAAAGTCCAAGTCTCTGATCCTCAAGGCATGAACCATCTTCCATGACTCGTAAAACTTTTTAAAAATTGTCTGCATGTTCGTAAAGGGTCTCGTATATCCCCTCACTGGAATTATCCACAAAACACCCTACAGCCCATAAAATGTCTACAGCTCGTAAAGGGTCTCGTATAACATTACAAAATCAGCAACTTCTGCAATTTTCCCCCAAATCAAGGCCAACCTATAATCCTACAAACATTAACACATAAAACCAACTAACATTGCATTGAGAACACATAAAATTCTACGTCTTAAGCATCAAAAGTGTTGTATTTTGGCAGCACATCAACACCCTCAATTTAAAATTGTTGCTTGTCCTCAAGTGACAGACTCAATCTATATAGATAATAAAATAACACACAGGCCTCAACGCAATAACATACATCATATAAATATTAGACTCATACACCCACACCAACTTTTCAAAATAGGATCAGATAGTTATCTAGAAACCCAATACAAGCTAGCGCATATGACAACATAAGTATGATAAGCAACGGATTATCTGCAATCCACAATCACTGAACAAGTCTACTACTAACAAGGCAATGTAAGTGCCCTTACAGAAAGAAACCTCATATTTGACAATCAATGATGTTTTCATGTTTGACCTAGGGACTATGCAAAATCACTCTCTCACATAGATATTCATGCATAATGTCAATATCATAGGCTTGCCCCTATACTCATGACTCAGACCTACAACTAACTGGACTAAGGTTACTTTAGGATTTTTTAGGCTGGTAACGTGGGCTCAAGGTGCTTTGGTATGATATGATGGGAAAATAGTTACTAAGGTCCTCCTTGACGTTGCATTTTTTTCTATACTTTTGCCCTACCAACTTTGTTGTTTTCACCTTATTCTCCCTTTTTCCAATTTCAAGCTTTACTGGGTGCTTTCTTTTCATTTTTGTTTAGTTTTTTGCCTTGTTTCTACACTTCATTATGCTTTAGCATAAACTAAGGCATCACTTATTTTTCTTGCACCTAGTATATGATTTTCCCTTTTCTTTGGTAACACTAACTCACCCCCTTATTTTTTTCACCTTTACACCATCCACCCTCAACGTAGGCTTTTGGACTATGTTGAGATGCACAATATCCATCCTCAAAACTAGGGCCTCTTTTAGTAGCCACCCTCAACTTAAGCTTTTTACTTAGTTAAGGTGCACAATGTTCAAGGAAGGACCATGACCAATTTCAGAATTTTCCAAATAACAAGGCTAGGTTAATCAGGTATTTTCAGAAAATAGGTGCGTGTTAGGCTCAAATATTAGGAACAAGGGATTATATCATTGTTTTGGTTGGTCACTTTTAGGCTAATTGTACTATTAAGAACAATGGCCTAAGATCTTTTGCTAATCTAATTAATCTACAATCTAACTTAGAGTAACAAGGCCAGTTATAAATCAATACAAAACACACGAATCTATAAAATGAAGCTCACACTCACATGGCACTATATACATTATCAACAAAAGACTCTCAGATCATGTTTTTTATGTTGATATACCCTCACATATCAGAACAGACATTGTCATACCTAAACATGCATGGTTTCTATCGAACTACTTAAACAACCACAACAACAACATACCCAGTAATTTCCCACAAGTGGGGTCTGGGGAGGGTAATTTGTATGCAGATCTTACCGCTACCTCATAGAAGTAGTGAGGCTGTTTCCTAAAATCTGGTGGGTGTCATTTTTCAATTAAAACACAAAATATGCTACATGCCACAAGTATTGGTACTATGTGCTATGAATATTATCTAAACATCCTAAATATGCCCGTTTAATAGAAAGTAAATATCCACAGAAAAATCATAGGCAAGAGTGTTGTACCACCATGCTAGTGAGCGATATAGACTTGTCTCGGCTAATGACATATGCCAAACAATTTGAGGGGGAAAAACTTAGGATGTGAAGAAGTGGGGAGTCCAAGAGAGCTCGGTTTGAGAGTCACTTTCAAGGTTCTAAGAGTGTCCAGTTTTAACAAGGTCATAAAATTCAAGGCCAAGGGTCTTCTAGTGATCCCAACATGAGATTTGCTAATGATAGGGTGTATAACCTAAGGTTTCAAGGTGGCAATAATGGGATAACTAATCCTAGGTGCCAAAAGTGTGGGAGGAATCATAGTGGTAAATGATTGAAGGATTCAAATGCATGTTATGGGTGTGAGAAAGTAGGCCATAAGCTCATTAATTGCCCAAAATAAGCGCAAGTATAGTCATCCTCAAGGGCAAGGTGGTCATGTTGATCAAACGGCTCAAGGTGACTAACAAGGGGGTGCTCCATATCACAATCTTTTCTATGTCCTACAAGAAAGGCAAGGAGTGATAAGGTACTCAATGTTGTTACTAGTATGTCAAAGGTTGTTTATTATGATGTGTATGCATTCATAGATTCGGGTAACACTCTTTCTTTCATTACTCCTTTTATTTCCAATAAACTTCATGTGTGTCGCAAATTGATGTGTGAACCTTATGAGGTGTCTACCCACATTGGTAAGTCCATTATTGCAAAAAAAAGTCTATAGAGATTATTCTGTGTCTATTACATAAAGTCTTACCTTGTGATTTTGTTGAGCTTGATATGATGAATTTTGATATTATTCTTGGGATGGATAAGTTACATGCATATCATGCTTTCATTGATTTTAGGACTCATAAAGTTAGATTTCAATTCCTTAATAAACCCATTGTTGAGTGGGAAAGTTGTAATGAGGTGGTCAAGGGTAAATTCATTTCCTGTCTTAAAGCCTAAAAATTGATTTCTAAGGGTTGCATTTACCATCTTGTAAGGGTTAGCGATATGAAGTCTAAAGTCCTTCCTATTGAGACAGTTCTGGTGGTCAATGAGTTTCTTGATGTATTTCTCGATGAGCTTCCCGGTATTCCTACCGAAAGGAAAATAGACTTTGGTATAGACCTCTTCCCTAATAAATAATAACCTATTTCCATTCCCTCTTACCGTATGGCACTAGTGGAGTTGAAGGAGTTGAAGGATCAATTAACAAATTTGTTGGAAAAGGGTTTCATAAGGCCTAGAAAGTCACTTTGGTGCACCATTGTTGTTTGTAAAGAAAGAAAATCATATACATTGATTACCAGCAACATAATAGAGTCATTGTAAAGAACAAGTACCCTCTACCAAGGATTGACAACCTTTTTGATCAACTACAAGGGGATAGTCATTTTTCTAAGATTGATCTTTGGTTTGGATACTAGCAATTGAGAGTGAGAGAGTGTGATATTCCTAAGATGGTTTTTCGGACTAGGTATAAATTTGTCGTAATATCTTTTGGCTTGACTAAATACACCAGCAATATTTATGGACATCATGAATAGGGTCTTCAACTGCTACCTTGATATGTTTGTGATGGTCTTTATTGATGATATATTGATTTATTCTTGGAGTGAAAAAGAACATTTGATACATTTGAGGGTGGTGTTGCAAATCTTGAGGACTGAGAAGTTGTTTGCTAAATATGAAAAGTGTGAATTTTAGTTGAATGAGGTTGCATTCCTAGGGCATGTGGTGTTGGGTAATAACATTAAAGTGGACCCTAAGAAGACAGAGTTGATAAGGAATTGGCCTAGGCCCTTGACTCCGACAGATATTAGGAGTTTCTCGGGTTCGGTGAGTTACTATCGAAGGTTTGTGAATGGTTTCTCTTCTATTTCTTCACCTATGACAAAGTTGACCCAAAAGAAGGCAAAATTTTTTTGGACTGATGAATGTGAAAAGAGTTTTCAATCTTTGAAAGACAAGCTTATCTTTGCTCCTATTTTGGCTTTACCGAAAGGGATAGAAGGGTTTGTAGTTTATTATGATGCCTCAAGAATTGGTTTGGGGTGTGTTTTGATGCAAAATGGCACGGTTATAGCATATGCCTCTATGCAACTTAAGGTGCATAAATGAAATTATCCCACCTATGATCTTGAATTTGCAGCCATGGTATTTGCTTTAAAAATTTAGCGTCATTATTTGTATAAGGTTCATGTAGATGTATTTATAGATCATAAGAGTCTCCAATATGTGTTCACACAAAAAGATCGTAACTTGAGACAATGAAGGTGGTTAGAACTCCCTATGGATTATGACATGAGTGTGCACTATCATCCTGACAGGCTAATGTTGTGGCCTATGCTCTAAGTAGAGTGTCCATGGGTAGTCTAGCTCATGTTGAGGTTGATAACAAGGAGGTGGATAGAGAAGTTCACCATTTGGCTAGATTGGGGGTTAGGTTGAAGGAAGTTGAAAATGATGGTGTAGTGGTAGTTGATGGTTCCAAATTTTTTTTAATTGAGGAAGTCAAGTCAAAATAAGACCTTGACCCCACCTTGCTAGAGTTGAAGGCTTTGGTGAAAGATGGAAAAGTGGAGGTTTTCTCCCAAGGGAGAGATAGTTCCCTTAGGTACCAAGGTAGGTTGTGTGTTCCTACTATTGATGATTTGAGGGAATTGATTTGGAAAGAGGCCCATAATTCATCCTATTCTATTCACCCTGGTTCCATAAATATGTACAAAGATTTGAGGGAGCTATATTGGTGGGGTGGTATGAAGAGGAATATTCTTAAGTTTGTAGCCGGTTGTCACAATTGCCAATAAGTGAAAGCTGAACATCAGAAATCGGGTAGCCTAGCCTAAGACATATAAATTCCTACTTGGAAGTAGGATGAGATCAACATGGATTTTGTGATTCGTTTGACTAAGACTAGGAAAAACTTTGATTCTATTTGTGTTATTATGTATAGAATGACAAACTCGGCTCACTTTCTACCAGTTAGAATGAATTATGGTGTCGAATATTATAACAAGTTATACATTCGTGAGTTGGTTAGATTGCATGGGGTATCCTTGTCTATCATTTTGGATCATGGTGCTCAATTCACTTCTCATTTTTGGAGGTCTTGGTACCTAGGTCAAGCTTAGCACAACTTTTCATCCTCAAACTGATGCCCAAGTCGCAAGGACTATCCAAACACTTGAGGATATGCTTAGAGCTTGTGTTTTGGTGTTCAAGGGCAGTTGGGATGAACACCTTCTATTTATTGAGTTTGCATACAACAATAGCTACCACTCTAGTATCGGCATGGCTCCCTTTGAGGCTTTTTATGGTAGGCATTGTAGTCCCTGGTTGGATGGTTTGATGTGCGGGAGATGGCTTTATTAGGTTTGGATTTGGTTATAGAAGCTTTGGAGAAGGTGAGGTTGATAAGTGAAAGATTGAAGATAGCTCAATGTAGGCAAAAGTCCTACTTTGATGTAAGAAGAAGAGATCTTGAGTTTAATATGGATGATTGGGTTTATTGGAAGGCCTCTCCCACAAAGGGTGTGTTCGGTTTGGCAAGAAAGGGAAATTGAACCCAAGGTTTGTGGGTCCTTATAGGATTTTGAGGAGAGTTGGTAAGGTTTCTTACGAATTGGAGTTGCCTACAGATATGAATATAATTCATCTGGTCTTCCATATGTCTATGTTAAGGAAGTATGTAGGTCACCCGAATGCTATAGTGCCCTTAGAGGTTTTGGGTGTTGTGGAAGATAACTTTACCTATAAGAGATCCCGGTGGTAATATTGGATAGACAAGTGAAAAGGTTGAGGAACAAAGATGTAGCATCCATCAAGGTCCTTTGGAGGAATTAACAAGTTAAAAGTGGCACATGGGAAGCTGAAGCGAACATGAAAAAGCGATATCCATAACTCTTCCACTCTACTTAAGCTAAAGGTAATAAATTAAGTCCCATCTATGATTTTAAGTCTTAAATTTCATCCCTCATGTCAATTTTGTTTTTGTGCATCCATTCATGTTCATGGTAACAAGTTTATGGTGATTTTTGACATTTATGTTGAGACTTTTTGAAAATGATGTTTAAGTGCACTTGTTCAATTTATGTCGGGCTGAAAGCTTCATAAATATTTCTCTTACGCATGTTTCTTTGACATTCAGAGATGAATGTTCCTAAGGAATAGATATTGAAACACCATTTGTTTGCTTCGGAATGCCTTATAATTGTAATTTTCATATATCTCAAAATCTATATGTAATTTCAGAAATCCAAATTCATTTCTTGATTAGGGGCAAAATTAAGTGGGAAGTGAGTATAACTCGGACTTTAGAAGACCTATAGCAAAATATAATTTTCCCTAATTTTTGAATTTCAGTGGTTGTCTGCACCCAGGCCGCAACACGCCTAGGGCACAGACTAGTCTAAGTTGGTGTTGCATGTCTGGTTTGCGTTGCGCCAGGGGCATGGACCAGTGCATTTTGTGCCCTGCTTTTTTTCCAACTTATTTCAAGGGCATTGGGTTCATAACTCAATGCCTATTTAAACATGAAAACTTACATACTTGGCCATTTTTCAACTCTAAAATTCACAAAACCCTCTCTAAAATCTCTCCAAGACTTTATCAAATCTTTAATTCAAATTCAAGGATTTCAAGCTAAATTTTGGAACTCAAGAATCCATCTCAAGCTTTAGGTCTCCTTCAAGTTCATTTCAAGAGATTCAAGGTTTAAGGTATGTGGGTCTTCATCCATGGGTCCTTTCACCGATGGAGCTCAACCTTCTCTTTTTATAAAAATTGTATGATTTCAAGTTGTATTACTCATGGATATCTATTATTATGAATCATGATTGTAAAAATATGTTGGGTTTTATCAGTATTGATTAGATATACATGAATACCCATTTTGATCTTATACCATGAATTGATTTATATCTAATGAAGTTATGCATGATGTTAACCTTGAATATGAACTATTATGAAATTTGAGATGAATTTCAAGATACCCTAAATGAGTGTTTCACTACAATATTGGTGGGTTGATTTTAATTGAGTTTACTCTTCTTGTTTTACTTTTGAGTTTCATGATTTTGAACTAGTATGATGAACCCACCATATGTTTGATGAAATTACATGATAAGAATTCTCAAGTCATTGGAGAGCTATTGTATGATTTTATAAGTCAAGTGTTTCAAGATAATTATGGGCTCCCAAGCATGTATTAAAATCATGATAAGTCTTAAGCTTTATGATCTACACATGAACTATTGAGGTCTTATGCTAAATTTTATGATCTTGTGAATTGTGAAGCCTACTAGAAGGGGTCATGAACCATGTTGTACTCCTCACCCTCTAGTACAAGGCAAACTTCTACATGAAGGGGACATGAACAATGTTGTGTACCTTACCCTCATGTACGACTTATTATGATGCATTACCTAATGTCTACGTGAAGAGATCATTAACCATGTTGTAAGTCTTACCCACATATATGATGTAATACCATGTACTATCCATTACCTACTAGGAGGGGCCACGACTCATGCTATTCTCCCTACCCTATAGTACAAGGTTTTGGATGAGCTAATCATGTCACTCTATTGTGTTGAACAAGATATGCAAGTTAAATGTTACACAATCATGTTTTATCATTAGCAAAGATCATGCATGTCATATTGAGACTATATTACTATTGATTATGATTATGCATTTTGAATATTATGGCCTATGTCTTTGATGCATTGCACCCTGCATAATTAGTACATTCCAAGTTCTAATACATAATTTATGCCTACATGATATTACTATGTATGGACCGAAGCTCTTATTGATCATCTTCCTTCATATATCTTGTTCGGTTCTTTGAAGAAAGCTTTGATGAGTCTTAAATGCCAAGGACAATATCTAATTTTACTCATGCTATGTTGAGTCTTATTCTTTATGATGGATACTTATTATTATGCGGGTGAGCCTGGGAAGTATCTTGGCCACCGCTCCATTCTCTAGTAGAGGTGTTGTTGGATACTATGTTTGTATTTGCTTATGAGCTTGATTCTCCTTATGTTTCTATGATTATGAAAAACTTTCCTTAGCCCCGCTTCCTCTTTCTATTATTTGACTCTTGTTGTTATTTATTTTTGCTTTCGCAACTATGGATGTGTACATGATATGCTAAGAGGCTTGTTTGGATTGTCTCCGGACTTACCATTAACCATGTCACATCTAAACCCTAGGCTTGGATCGTGACAATGCTGATTAAGTTAATTCAACACTTGACCAAACTGTTGTTCCAGTTGTTTGATAGCAGAGTGAGACTCTATTTTCTAATTAATACTCAAAATTTCTGATTTTATGCCCTTTAGAGTCTCATCCTATGTCTTAGCTTCCTTCAACAGGCGAGCATACATCTCCTCAATTCTAGAACTACTTGTACCTGTGTTACGATTGTGTGGTAGAACATAAGGACCATATCTAAAGCCTTCTCTACAAACCCAATTTGTATCTCTCTCTAGACCCCTCTTCCTATCATAGTAACCTCCGCGGTTGTCCCTGTAAGCTCCATCTCTATTAAAGTTTCAACCTTGGTTTCCTTGATCTTGGCACCAATAGCCTTGTTTGGACCCTTGGGTGTTGGTCTAGAAACCCCCCATCTGATCAGGAACAAAACATGCATATTCATCATAGTATGGCTCCTCATACATGTGTGCATGTGGAGGTTAATGAACCACTGTATTCACTATCTCTTGGTTCTGTTTTATCATCACCTATATACCTATGCGAATCTGAGCAAGCTAATGCATGATTTCTTCATTGATTTTGTCTTGCTCTAGACCCATACTAGCAGCACATGAACTCTTAGTGGATGCTCTATCTCACTGCTTCCATGCGCGATGAGTTTTGACCACTCTTTCCATTCGCTCTATGATCCTTGCAAATAGTTGATCCAAAAACATATACTCCATGATAGTGTCAGCATAGGCCTGATTATTCTCATCAAGGGCATGGTGGAAGATTGCTACCAAAGAATCATTAAGTATTTTCCGATCAGGGATGCTCCACAGACATCTAGAGAACCTCTCCTAAGTATTACTGATTGAATCACTAGGACGTTGCTCAAAGTTATTGATCTTGTCCTTCAACTTAATCTTCTTTAATCTAGGGAAGTACCTCTCCAAAAAGGCCTTCTGCAAGTCTGCCCAACTAGTAATCGAACTCTGCGGGAGCTCAAATAGCCATAATGTTACATTGCCCATAAGAGACAGTGGGAAAACATGAAGTCCCACACCATCCATAAGCAGATTCAGTGTTCCCATCACACTCTTGCAGATGAACTCTATATTGTGTAGGTGGTTATGAGCATCCTTTGATGGTAAGACCACAAATAGCCCATGATTTTGCAACATCTGAAGTACTTTACTCGAGACTGTGAACATTGTGTCTGTCGTTAGTGGTGGCAACCCAATAGATCCTGTCACCTCCATAGTCATAGGATTTAGCTTGTACTAATTCCAATGGTAAGCATTAGCATTGAAATCCTAAAGTTGTGGAGCAATATCCACCAGAGGAGGTGGGTTCTCATTCTAAGCATCCTCATTGTTATTCCTATTCAGAGTTGTACTGGCTGTATTATTTGCGTTATCTTAGGCCATTCTTCTCAGCATTCTGTATATCTTTGGGTCAAATAGAGTTAATGGATTGCCTTGGCTATAAGTTTTGGGTATACACTACACTTACACCCTGTAAAAGAACAAAAACAACAAAAAAAGTAAAATAAGGAAACTAAGGATTAACACTCGAATTACTGATGAATTCACTAAGTCTAGTTGTATTCCCCGACAATGGCGCCAATATCTTAATGTCACCCAAGTTACACCTCCTTTTTAGAAGATAAAGTGGTTGCCTTCAAGAAATAGAACCTAATAAAGGTTAGTGTCAAACCTACAGAAAATATATAGACTCAAGAGAATTCGCCAATTTGCAATCCAAATGATTAACTAACTTACTTCCCTTAAGGGGGGTTTTGAAATAAGCAATGAGAAATATAACTAAACTAACTATCACAAGAGAGAAGTCAATATGGAGAGACACTAGGTTATTGTATTCCCCATGATTTTTCAACTCAGTATCACGAGATAACCTAATTCTTTTCTAATGTATACTATGTAGGGCGGTAAGTTATATTTATCAAGCCCTTTGGTCGAAGGTGAGAGGTGAATTTCACTATATGACTTGGCCTATCTCCATAGTTTGCATTACCAACCTTACCTTTTAGTCCCAGTATAACCTCCATTTGGCCCAATTTGGTTGATTAGACGAGAACACAGTAATCGAATCCTATTAATTAATCTCTTTTCATATTCATTACTACATTGGTCCAATCAGTGACACTAGGTGGGTTCTAATGTCGGCCACCATTATAAAACATGCAAAATGAAGAGATTTAATTAATACATGCATATACACTTTCCAGGAATCATGAATTATCTAGTTTTACTTTGTTAGTTCTTCATGGTTCCCACAACTCTAGTTGTGGGTTTAGCCACTCATGTTATGTGTAGATGCAAGAATTATGAATTGAGAAGACATAATTGAACACTTACATAATAGAATTAAGAACACGCAAAATCCAACTTCAATAAGAATCACAAGCTTAAGGATGAAATTGAAACAAGTATTCTCAAAGACTCTCCAATATGATCTTACAATTTTCTCTCTATAATATTGAGTTCTCTGAGTATTATGCAAAAATTACTGAAAAATAACCTAAAAATCTATTTATAATAATTAAAATTTAAGTCCTAAATAAAATAAGAGAACAGATCCAAGCCTAGAACCTAGACATGACACGGCCAATGGGGAACCTAAAGGGACCCAAATCAAACCTCTTAACTTGTCATTACGCATCATTGATCACGGAAGCATGTAAAAGACATAAAATAAGGATAAGGGCAAAGGTGCTAAGGGATAGCTTGCAAACGTCATCATCAAGAGACAAAGAGTCAAAACTCATAACACCGATACATAACTTGTCCAACAAATACCTCTAAATACATAGATAAGAGTGGGGGCCAAGACAAATTAGTTGGGATCACCCTCATGGTCAAAATAGAACATAAAGTAGAGTGTCTCAATACAAATCAAGGGAAAACATAGGACAAGGTCCCCAAAATGGAGGGCTCACAACTAGCTTGAGTAGCACCGAACTAGCCACGTGGAGGAGCATGGTCAACTTGAGCTCCGGTTCCTACATGGTGATATCATGTGGGCAAGAGTATGCCTTAGTACGTTTGAATGTACTGAGTAGGTAGGATGCAAGGCAACAAGAAATAGGCATCATAATCAAAATGTATAACAATAGACAATAGGCATAATATAGCAATATGGCATGCATGATCAATGCTAGAGTAAAACATGCTTAAGAAAGCCCTTACTCATATAAGATATCATATGTGTAGAATAGACCAAGTTATATTTTTAAGGTACAAACCCCTTGGGGTTAGTGCTAATGTCGCCCCATCACTTAGGTGATAAAGTACTAACTCTTCACTCAGTTGATGAGTACAAACCCCCAACTCAATTGGTGATAATGCCGCCCTATAAACTAGGTGGTGAAGTACTAACCCTTCACTTGGTTGATGAGTACAGACCTCCAACTCGGTTTGTGATGATGCCGCCCCATCACTAGCTGGAGAAGTATAAACTCTTTCCTCAGTTAATGAGTACAAACCCCATCTCGGTTATCCGGGTTCCTAGACCTCCTAATTGGGTATGGTCTAATGCAACACTTTATTTAGAATTCATCATATACACAAGCTCATTTCATCATTATGACATCATAGCCGGATATTATATCAAACACTTGGATGGGTGTAATGGAGGTAAAATACCATGAAATTTAGAGATGAAATCATGCAAGAAAATCTACTGTAAAACGTCAATCCACATCTTGCAACACCGCTAAGACATTCACATCAAAATCTCTCATCAAATCCAATATTAGATCCAAGATTTAGAGCTCAAAATATGCTAAAACAACCATACTTTCATAAACTCAAATCACTGTGCAATAAATTTCTTAATGTACAAGACCCATATGTAAAATCAACTTTAAATCATGCAATATTAGTAAAAAAGGAGCTTAGACACCATGGATGAAAGGACCCAATGGTTCAACACTGCATACCTTAACTTTGGAGAAGCTCTTGATGAAGATTAAATATGGAGGCTTGAAGCTTGAAGGAAATCCTTACTTCCCGATGAGGGTTTTGAGACTTGAATTGGAGTGAGTATAAGGAAATGTTTAGGGTGATATGAGGGTGAAATGTGACTATGTATAGGTAAAAACACATATGAGAACTTTTAGGCCCAAGACTTAGTCTTGGACCAAAGCTAAAAAAATAGTGTCCAAAATAACACAGGGGCGTGTCGTGGAGGCGATGCGAAAACCCTACTAGAATTTACATTCTTGAAATTTTATAATTTCTAAATCGGTTCTTAAATCGGGGTTAGACCCTTCTTCCCCTAATTTGGACCCCCTGAATAAGAATCCAAAGTCATATTTTTGAAATAACGAATGAATTTTGAGATATATAAAAATTAAAATTACGGTCATTCCGAGGCACGTTTTTGGGCACTTTTTTTCTGGTTGTTACAACGCCATACGAAAGGTGTTTTATGGGTCATATTGCATTCCACAACCCATAATTTAGGTTTTGTACTTAGATGCTGGAAATTTGGACTTCACCTCTACGATACCCCACTACGACTCGTAAAGTGATTTACAACCCGTAAAGGCGGTTTCGTCTTATGAAATTCCTGGAAGTCCAAGTCTCTGATCCTCAGGGCACGAACAATCTTCTATGACTCGTAAAACATTCTACGGCTCGTCTGCATGTTCGTAGAACAAACTTCATAAAGCAGCTCCTCACTAGAATTGTCTATGAAATCACCCTACGGCCCGTAGAATGATCTACAGCCCGTAAAAGGTCTCATATAACAGCACAAAATCAAGAACTTCTGCAATTTTTTCCAAAATCAAGGCCAACCTGTAATCCTGCAAACATAAACACAAAAACACATAAAATCAACTAACATCGCATTGAAAATATACAAAATTTCATGTTTTAAGCATCAAAAGTGTTGCATTTTGGCAGCACATCGGGTATGTGGGAAAATACTTTTTGAAAAGTATTTTTCAATTTTCTCATGTTTAATTGGCTTAAATATCTTAAAAATATTTTTTAAATTGATTTATTTTTCTCAAATTTAAGGAAAATGACTTCCTTACAAAAAGAAAAAAAATATTTCCCAAAACCCAAACGCAAATTACAATATGTTTTTCTTATTCCAACCCTATCATGACCCCCTCCCCCCCCCCCCCAAAAAAAAATCAAAAGTTTATTTTTGAAAATTTTAT
>JAOTQJ010000011.1:13703173-13716762 GCA_025642045.1 Solanum sejunctum | reverse complement strand
CTCAATTCACTATAAAGTTTTGGAAGTCCTTCCAAAGGAGTTTAGGGACACAAGTCAATTTGAGTACAGCTTTCCACCCTCAAACAGACGATCAAGCAGAATACATCATTCATACACTTAAAGATATGTTACAGGCTTATGCGTTGGACTTTAAAGGTAGTTGTCTAAACCATTTGCCACCTATTAAATTTTTCTATAATAACAGCTATCACGCGAGTATCAAGATGGCACCTTACGAAGCTTTGTATGGGAGGAAATGTAGGTCATCAATTGGATGGTTTGAAGTGAGTGAAACCACCTTGCTTGGGCCAAATCTAGTATAACAAGCCATGGAAAAAGTTAAGGTGATACAACAATGACTAGAAATAGCCAGAGTCATCACAAATCATATACGAATGCTAGAAGGAGAGGACCGGAATTCTCAGTAAAGGATTGGGTATTTTTAAAGGTGTCTCCAATGAAATAGGTTCTGAGATTTGGTAAGAAAGAAAAACTAAGCCCACGTTACATAGGACAATATCAAATTATTAAAAGGTTCGGGTAGGTTACATATAAACTAGAGCTACCCCAAGAGCTTTCAATGGTTCATCTAGTTTTTCATGTCTCAATGCTTCGAAAATGCATAGGTGATCCATCTCGTATCACTCCTATTGAGCGTGTACAGGTTACAGGAAATCTCACATATGAAGAAGTACTTATTGCTATTCTAGATCGTCAAGTCAATAAGATAAGGAATAAAGAAATAACTTCAATAAAAGTACTTTGGAGAAACCAACAAGCAGAAGAAATAACATGGGATGCAGAGAACGCGATGAAATCAAAGTACCCTCACTTATTTCAAGCTAAAGAGGAAGTCTAACATGCATAATTAGGACACTAATAGGTACGTGTGATTGAATACTTAATATGTTGTCAAACGTTTGTGTAAGTAAAGGTTTAAACTTGGTTAAGCTATCCGATTGTGCTAATATTCGAGGATGAATATTCCTAAGGGGGGGGGAGGATGTAACACCCCACACCTTACAATACTAGTACTAAACAAATGAAACATGACATGGTTTGGTCAAATTAGCGCTAATTATTAAAAGTGCTTGAATCTCATATTAATGGGCTATATGTGTGTCTAATGCTTAAGAGGGTCGAATGCATACATGTTTTGTATCAAATTGAGGAAATTACTGCCTTAAATGAAGTAAGAAAATTGAGGGACTTATAGGATTTCGTAAGCTAGTAGGTGAGTCACCTACTTGCTTAGCTTAAATTTTTTAGCTAAATAGTCAAATTTATCAAAATCCGATTATGAATAAATTCTTTGTTAAGGGTATAAATTTGGCCCATGTTTTAGCATCAGCCATATACTATATTTTCAGCCCAAAATGGATATTAAAAAGGGCCCAAAGACATCACAACCCACTTGACCATTTGGGCTCAAAACTAACTAAGAAAAAGTTGGAAAATATCAACTTGGAGACCTATTTAGGTCCAAGTGTAATGGCCAAGCAGCTGGATAACTAGCTTGATAATGTGTGGTATTAAGTTGTTAAAAATTCAAAAGAAAGGTGCCCAAATTATTCCTATAAAAAGGGGTTATAAGCAGCAAAATTTATTCACTCTTAGACTTGGAAAGAATTTAGCTTTCTCAAAACTTTGGTTTTTTTCTTTTTTGACCTAGCAAACAGCTACAAGGGGACTTTTTAGGGTTCTTGGAGAAGACCTACACCTTGAAGTTAGTGGTAAGTAAGTTATACATGTGTTCAGTATGAGTTTCTTATGAAAAACAAGAAGTATATGCTAGTATGTTGTGTTGGAAATTTGGGACAGCATGTGTTTCGAAAGTTGCTGCATACTTGCATTTTTTCATAGTGACTTCTCTATGGCTTGTGGTCTGTATTATGAATAGAAATTGATGTTCTTAATATGGTTTGAGTTATAAATATTACCCTAAGGTTGCTGCCCTAATTTGGTTTTCATTTAACCAACGAGTTTTGTTGTGCTATCCTTAGGGTAATGTTGACAAAACTTGTGGGTTGTTGGATGGAAGGCTATTAGCTCATACCCTTGATGACTTCTTGAGTGCTGTTATAAGACTATTTTAGGACTATTTTCATGTGTAAATGTTATTGTAACAGTTTGGTTAGAGTTGGAATAGGGTTGGAATTGTCGACGTCGAAATGTAGCAAAGGAAGGTAACGTTATGCATTCTGCTCTGTGGGCTGTTGTAAAGTCGTTATGGCACTAAAACAGGCTATACATGATGTGTACATGAAAATATGTATTAGAACAATATAATTAGGGGCAAAAAGGTTGAAGAAATATGCTCGGGTTTATAAATACCCGCTTATTGCCCGTGTGTTGTTTTTTTGATGTGATTGGGCACCCAAGATGTATCTATTGGCTGCTAATGCTAGTTTTATCACCTATTATGTTCTAGATAAGTATTTGGAATAAGGTAAGGTTATCTTGAGGTAGTAACAAGGTCATACAATGAGGTATGTAAGGCTACTTGATTCCGTATTACTTGGTATGAAATCTAGATCCTCCCTTATCACATAAAGGCACTTGCCAACTCCGACACAACTATTAACCGTGTCTCCACTCTTTGACATATTTATATGCTTCCATACATAGTCATATTCAAATCTGCATACATGTTTGGATACCAAGTTACATGGGTTCTTGTTGCTAAATAAAGTTAACGAGTTGTTTCATCTCATATGCATTTTATTATTTATATAACGTACTCTTTTCCTTGTCATATTGTCTTGTATGATTATCTACATGTCACATGTTACACCTACAGTCCTATAGCTCTAATATTATGACCACCGAAAGAATCATCTCAAAGGTAATTGAAAGATAAAGTATATTATTTATTGATGGGTGGTAGCCCGAGGGTTAGAAGAATCACCTAGCCAGGGATGATCCTATCATGGGTGGTAGTCCAATTGGTTAAGGAAGAACCTAGCCAGGGACGATCCAGATACAGTTTACCACTGATCAGTTGGTCATCTGTATTACAGTTGTGTACATATTATACAGTAAAGGTAAAGTAATATAAAGAACATAAAGCACATGATTCCAAAGTATAACCAAAGGTGGTCTCTAATCTTGCACCAGTTCATGATCTCATTTGAGTTATTACTTCACATATAGTATATTCGACCTTACATATTCAGTACATTATCTCATACTGACGTCCCTTATAGGGGACCTTCATTTTGTGTTGCAGGTACAGGTGCTAGTAGTTCTCCCCAGTAGGAGTACATGATATTCAACTGCTGATACCGAGCTCGAGGTTGCTCTAGGGCTTTGGTGTGTTTAGAGCTTATATGTTTATATGGTACAATTAGTCAAGGTGGGGCCTGTCCTAACCCTTGTTAGATACTTTCCCTTATCTAGAGGCTTTGTAGACTATGTAAATTAAAGTATGGTCATGCCTAGTACTTTAAACACCGTGGCCCCAACAGCCTAGTCATATGCATTTTCTTTTGGCTTATTATCACTGTTTATCTTCTTAAAGGTATGTCAAATGTAGAAACCCCTTATAATATGTATAGAAAGCGCATAGATACAGGTTGGTTCTCCTGAGTCTTATAGACAATGTGTGTCAGTCCACCCTAACAGGACTTTGGGGCTTGACAAACATGCGGGAGGTGCTTGAGCAAAATGAGGAACATGCAGGAGGTGCTAATCAGTATGGAGGACTGTTGAAGCATTGTGCGAATTCTATCAATGTATAATTCTTTTCATTCATCACTCCTTTACACCCAAATCTAGATGATATTTAATCTGGGATTCCTTTATCTTTTCATTCATCACCCCTTCATACTCAAACATAAATATTAATTAATCCATGGCTCCATTATCTGTTCTGATAAGATATATCTGAGTATATGACTTGGAGATGCTATATTTTTCCTGTTGATTTTCATGTTATCTTTATGTAGGCTTCATTTTTACTAGTTATTTCTGGGCAAGTTTGATGTGATGGATATATCATTGAATATTGCCCAAAATAGAAAAATTAACAAAACAATTTTGATATATATACTGTTAGCAAAAAATTTTTGTGAAACACAAAAAATTAACTGCAACCAAAATAAATAAAAGAAAAACATAATTTTATTAATGAATCTTTAGTGAGTACAACTCCGTTGTTCTCTTGCTTCTCTCCTAACGTGTTTTCATGATTCGAGGGCCTGTAGTAGCATATTTCTCGAATGCAGGATAACGTAGACTCCTTGAGATGCATTTAGATCTCTCAGAATGTTAGTAGCCCTTCATCGTTTCAAGTTGATCTCCAGGAAGAACTCTATTGACTACCTCTTCGAAGAGCTATGTAGTTGGTGTTGTAGCTTTTCTCCAATACTTGCAGAATGTCCTCAGAGAATTATGTAACTCTCCTATTTATAGTTATAGGAGTGAGGCAGTCCAAATGTGGATGAACTCTTTGCCTTTTTTTGATTGATTCTTGTATGTCATCAAGCTTATCACAAACACTATGTGATAAGATCAATTTTTGACTGGTTGTTGAACATTGACCAGGATTGCCACATCATGAGAACACATGGAATTTTCTTGTTGGTCTTGAACTTGACTGGAATGCCAAGACATCTTGACACGTGGCATAAGTTTAAGCCTCAAGATGAAATGGAGGTTGGACTTGAAATTAATAAAAATTGACTTATTAATTTATGAAGTCCAAATTAATTAATTTAATCCAAATGATTTCTATAGATGCCCCCTACTTCAAGGCTTGTCGAAGTGTAGATTGGTTAAATTCTAATGACTAGGCTTGAAGTACCCAGTAGAGTCAACACTTTTATGTAGAAACAATGGTGACTCTTTTTTTGTTGAAAGCGATTTCACAATTCGTAAATGATTGACATTTTATGTTGCACATTTAAGAACATAACACTTCCATTAAAACATATTTTTTTTCAATTAATTGAACATTTTACGTTTAGCCCGTAGCCTCGTGTGATTTTTTTTGGGCTAATCTAAGCTGTTAATGAAACAAGAATTAATAAAAAAAACATGTTATAACACTTAGCATTCACGTGGTATTCATTAAGAATTAATCATAAAATGTTGGATAAGTTTTTGGATTCTTATCCAGTGTTTTTCATGTGGGATTCTCCAAGTAGATTTGGATTTGGCTTTCCAACGTTAATTAGGATTTCAAGTCCTTTGCAAAAACAACTTCTTGCGTGGATTCCGTATTGAGATCTAATTGGATTCTTCCTTATTTGAATCTATATAAAGGTGATAAAGTCTCAAAGAGAACACCACAGATTTGCTGCATAAGAACAAGTTCTTGAGAATAAGAAAGCTTCAATTCTGCACAACTTCATGAGAATCCCAATATCTTGACTTAGGGATATCAAGACCATGAGCGGTTTGCAGTGCTGAAAAGTAGACACAAAGGGATACATCTCATGAGTATAGATTATCCCAGGCATTATTTTGAAAACCGCATTTACTTTCTGATTCGCTGGTGATTTCAGCTCTGTGCGCCCTCACAAAAATTGTCATATCTTGATGTTGGAATATTGAAATCAGAAGTTGTATAAAGCATTGGAAAACAGACACAAAGGGCTACATCTATCATGGAAACTACAATCAGATTCCTTATAGATTATTACAAGTAAGTTTTTGAAACCCGAATTAACTTTCTAGTTCGCTGGTGATTTCAGCTGTTCATGACTTCACGATAATTATAACATCTTGATGTAAGAATATCGAAATTGCGAGCCATCTGAAGTGTTGGAAAGTAAACACAAAGGTATGTGTCCATCATGGAAACGATGATCAGATTTCTTATAGATTATTACAAGTAATCTTTTGAAATTCAGCATGTAAATTCTAATCTGCCATTTTTTTCAGCAGCCTCGGCTTCACGAATCTCATCTTTTTGCTAACCCTTTCTCTTCAGTATTCAAACACAGAGCATATTGTTGAATATTTACACAAGAAAGATAAACTTTCATTATCTCCATTCGCCTCATCCGCAACTTGAGATTTCAAACGACAAGCAAGACCCACATGCCAAGATCCTTACTTTGGTAGTTCATCCTCCCGTGATTAGTGCTTTCTCGCTTGATAGAGGATCACCTAAATACTTCCCTCATCTAAACTAGTGGTTAGTAAAGGAGGAAATTGATGTTATTGACTTCAACAAGCCAGTTACTACCATCACTTTTATTCTGCAATCATCTACTCATGGCACGACAACTAATGCTGCTTCGGCCAAAGTTTCTGATAAAGGTCTCGCCACATGGAGCTATCCTTCTTCTTGTTTTAGCAAATTTCAATACATGACTCACTATTGGGAATGGGTGGAGGATGTTCTTAGCATAATAAGGAGGTGTTGGAGCAGATCAAGTTGTATGATGCTATTTTTGCATCCTTATTTACTTACGACATCAATGAGAACATGTTGCGGGCTTTTTGTGAACTTTGGCATTCACAACCAATACTATGTGTGTCGATATCGGTGAACTTTCTATTTCACTATGGGATATCCACATGATTGGAGTACTTTCTATCCATAGAGCATTGTATCATGAAGTCGTGCCTTTGGCCCAAGAGTTGATGCAAGCAAATCTACAAGGTGAGCCATTTCTTCCTAGGACTTGTGCCTATCTATTTTCAACATTTCATCGACTTGAAAGAGGTGCATCTCAAAGGGTTTGTGTCCGTGACTGGTAAGTTTCTGGTCCAGAGGACCAAAAAGGTACCAAGAACTCCCACCACAATCGTCCAAACATCGACTTAGGACAAGAACAAGTCATAATCCTTCAGGCTACAAAGGTATATCTTTTTTACCGCGAACGAAGAAAAGAATGCTCCTTTCATTGAGTTAGGCGTGGATGGACCTCTTAGAGAAGAGACAAATTCCGCTGCTATTCTTGCATGTTGGCTTTGTAAGTTTGCTCTTCCTACCAAGAATTTGGAACACATTCGTCCTCATGTCTTCAGAGTTTCCAGTTTAATGGCTCATAAAGAGAAGTTTTCATTAGCAATCCTATCCTGGTGAGCATTTATAGAGGTTTGAAAGAGATTTTGTCTTCATCAAACTTGAGAGTGAGTGACATAATTTTTCCCATACAATATGTCTATGGATGGATTGGTGCTTATTTTGACTCTTACCATCATAGTCATCACAACAGTGCTTGCATGTGTAAAATTGGTAGAGAGAAAATGGCTAAATACTTTGATATCACAGGTGTACAAAGACTATTTCAAGATGTGAATATTAATCATCTTCACCACTTGGCTATGTTGCAATCTAAAGAGTTATATCTTGAGGATATCAGCTACTTGTCTAGCTCTTGGAGCGATTATTTCATTAGTCTTCGTTTGAGTCACCTTGTCGTCAGGCATAATGACCGCCTTATTCTAGAGCCTTATAGTCCTCATAAATTTAGTCATCAATTCGGATTCGTTGAAGACTTACCAAGTAACTTGATTGAGTTATGATGTAATGACATACTTCAAGAATTGGTACAACTTTAGAATTCTTGTACTCACCTAGGCAGCACCACAACAGTTCTCATTCCATCTTCTCCTGATAGGCCTTAATGACTAGCAGATATGCAGATTAGTGGTTAGATGGTCAAACCAATCCTATTGGACAGAATAAGATCACTTTAAATTGTTCAAAGCATGATGATGCTCATAAATCATCTAAAGTTCGCCACTCTCCATCACAAGATGAAAATAAGTTTTCTTCTTCTCCCCTTGTTAAGTCACAAGAAAGTAAGTCATCTAAGTCTTTGACTTCAAATGGAGTGTCAATGCAGAATGGGAATGGAACTAAGCCTTCTTCATTGACATCAAAATGGTGTCTCACTTCCACTATGACATCAGAAAAAGTTGGCAAGAGAAAACACCTTCCCATCTCATCTGCCAAAGCTACTGGGTGGTCATCAACCAAAACGCATTACAAAGATAAGACATCACTTATCCCTTCAGATGTAGTTATAGGTGCGGATGGAGACACTACCTCAACGGAAGGTAAAGCAGATCAAGATCAATATTGCAATTGCAAAAGGAAGAAGGTAAAAGACCAAGATGCCAAGTCTGACTGGACACAATCAACAGAGACAACGAAATATTTTTCGCTGATTCTCCTAGCTATGGGATGAACTTGCAGAACAAGTACAATCATTTTCTTCCTTTACTTTTTTTTAATGGTTTACCTCCTTTATTTATTTATTTATTTATTCATCCCTTTGTTAACCCTTTCTGCTTTTTTTTTTTTAAGTTAGGTACCAAAGGTGCATCCATTGACACGCTTAATGGCATCCTAGATGAAGGTGGTATTACTAGCCAAGCTATCCTGATATATCTACCCTTCCTCCTTCAAAATCTTCGGAGAATGAAGTAGAACTTGCTATTCCTAATTTTGAACCACAAGAGATGATATCTTCCTTCAAGATGCATTATGTTTCCAAGATGTGGGGTGCCTTGTGCGAGTGGGTAACAAAATTCGTCCTTGATTCCCGAGATAAGTTTTCAAAGATAAAAGATGTTTCAACCTGATTTTAGAAGACATCAAAGTGACTAATGTTGTCAATATGCCTACTTTGAAGGATTCTGTTAAGGCTTTTTTCGATACATATGAGGAGTATGATGCCATGAAGTTGTCTTCATCTCAAAAAATGACTAAAGAATGTCACTAAAAAGTTACTTTTTGATGCACAACATCGCCTTATCAAGGCAAAGGAGGAATGCATAAAAGTCAATGGGCGCATGGAGGATCTTCAGGCAACTCTTGCAAAAATCGATGAGGAATTGAAGATCTTGACCGCAAAGAAGAAGAAGACCATTGCAAATATGGAGGAACAAAATGAACAACTATCTCAACATCAGGAGGAGATTATCACTTTCGAAGGTGAAATTCGTGCCATTGAGTAGAGACCTCCATTGTCAGAAGATGAAGTGGAAAAGTTATCCAAACTGAAGGAAGCAGTCGAACAAGTCACCAACAAATTCTAGAATTCAATCCCGTTCCATAATTTAACTTCTTTCTTAGGATTTACTTATTTCTTTTAGAATTTGCTTATGTTGATGTAGTGACAATCTTCTTTTGATGGAATAAAAGTGGTGTCTTTCTCTTAAATGTATTTATCTTATTCACTTTTATATTTATTTCCAATCGTTCCAATCCTCATGCTTTGTCATTTCTCATCAAACTTTTCAGCCTTGAGCATCCATGGTAGAAAATCAATAACTCGATGTAGACGCATCAAAATAATGAAATTCTTGTATTTAGAGTTCTAACTCATAAAAATACCACATATATAAAAATTATGATCGATAGATCTCTAGATTTATACATATATATTTTCAAAGTTGACTCAAGTTCTGCCTCGCGCAAATTTTCAATTTTGAGTACCTATGGTAGAAATTTAATAACTAAATGTATGAGCATCAAAATGATGGGATTCTTGTTTCATTGGAAGTATAACCCCTAGGAGTACAACATATATAAAAATGACTGACAAATAACATATGGATTTGTTCATATATAGTTTTAAAGTTGACTCAAGTTCTTCCTTGTGCAACTTTTTAGCTTTGAGCACCTGCAATTAAAAAATTAATATCTCGAAGTAGAAGCATCCAAATGATGATATTCTTGTTCCATTGGAAGCGTAACTCGCAGCGGTACAACATACATTAAAATCATAGCCAAAGAATCTACGTATTTATACAAATATTGTTTCAAAGTTGGTTCAAGGTTTGGCTCGCACAACTTTTCAGCTTTGAGCCTTTGTGGTAGAAAATCAATAACTCAACGTAGGAGTGACAAAACAGGGAAATTCTTCTTTAGTTGCAAAGAATGAACTAAGAAAAATTATATACATGAAATTTACAACAAAGTTCATTCCGAATTGATGAGAATGAATCTTTTTGTAAGTTGACTATGTGCTTCGATCGCCAATTCCACATTTTTTTTTGAAAAAAAAATCTATTGAGTTTGGAGTGTCCAAATTAGGATCTTTGCAAATATACCACACAAATGAGTAAGCCTTCAACTCAAAAAGTATTTTCCATTTGATGTCGTGGGTAAGGATGCCCCTAATTTTGAGTAACCTTTTTTTTTTGTAGCCTCAATGAGTTACACAAAATTGTCCCTCTACCGCGACAAGAGTTTAAATTGAGCTTCAAGTTGCCTAATCCAATAATTGTGTATTTTAACAGTCTTTCATATTCTAAAATTTCAAATGTGACCTTTATTTCCCAACTTTGAGTGGCCTTAATAGAAAATTCTTAACTCGACGTGCTGCTCCTTTCGTTACGAAGAGGAATCCAAGAACTACAACATATGCAAGAATTTTCATGCTTTTGTATAGATATGACACTTCTAAAACATATATTATGATGATCGAGACATACTACAAACCACTCCTTTTTTTAACTCATACAACTAAACTTAGAATGATATTCTAAGTTGCGTACGTACCTCAGTGAAGAGGATCAAGTCATAACATAGTTCAAAGAGATATTTTATTTTATTGGCTGTATATAGTTTACACTCATGCGGTCCAGGAGTATCAGGCAACTTTCAGGGGAAGTATTGCTTCAAAAATTTTCCATTGATCGGACCAACTCTCAGGCAATCGTTATTCATGATTTTGTATGATCCATTTGAATATACTTCCTTCACGATGTATGGACCATCCCATTTTGAACTTGTCACCTATGCGTTTGTTGAGGATTATGGGTCTTTGAATAGATAAGACCAAGTCGCCTACTTGAAATGATCGTGGCCTCACTTTCTTATTGAAGGCTTTAGCTAGTTGAGCTTGATAGCATTCCAACTTCTGTTGTGCTCTGAATATTTTCTAGTCCAATGCCTCCAATTCTACTAGACAAAGTTAAGTGTTTCTTTCGACCATAAATACCTCTTGGATTGCCATTCTTAGTGATGGAATTTGCTATTTTAACGGAAGGACCATTTCTACACCATATACCAGAGATTATGGAGTTGCTTGTGTAGCAGTTCTGAAGGTTGTTCGGTATGCCCATAAAGCTTCATGAATCTACTCATGCTAATCCTTCTTATTCTTGGCGATGACTTTCTTTAATAAGTTACCTAGTGTCTTGTTAAAAGATTCAGCAAGGCCATTGGCAGGCACATTGTACATCGAAGACTTGCATTGCTTAAACCTGACTTTTTCGCACAAACTCCTCATAAGATTGTTATCGAAAGGTGTACCATTATCAGTGACTATGTACCTTGGTATGACATACTTGAAAATTATATTTGACTGGATAAAGTCAACAACATTTTCCTTCTTCACTTCCTTCAATGGAATAGCCTCAGCCCATCTCGAGAAGTAGTCAGTGGCTGCTAAGATATATATCTGACCTTTTGATTACTTGGGAAGAGGTCCAATAATATCAAGTCCCCATACATTAAATGGCCATGATGCTATGGTTGGGTGAAGAGGATCAGAGGGTTGGTGTATGTAATTGGTATGGAATTGACATGCTTGACACCTTTTAGCATGCTCTAGGCACTCCATCACCATTGTCGGCCAATAGTATCCCATCCTCTTGATGCAGAAATGAAGCTTGGACCCTGATTGGTGTGCCCCACAAGTGCCAGAATTCACTTCTTCGATTGTTTATCAAGATTCTTCTTTGTCAATGCATCATAGGAATAACCCTTCATACGAACGATGAAATAATATCCCCTCATAAAAAATGAATCGTGGTGCCCTTCTCTTGATTTGGACTCTTTTTCTAACATCTTTGGGCAATGTCCCATATTCAAGGTAGTCAATCAGTGGTTGTCTCCAATCCTCTTCTACAATAACCTCAATAGACATATGATGATATCCAGGAATAACCCATCGATGATCAAGACATCCAGGAATAACCCATCGATGATATACAAACACTTTTGTCGAATCACTTTCTCCAAGTGCCATTGCTGTGGACAAGTTAGCCAAAGCATCATCCATGCAATTTTCTTATCTTGGGATATGATTTAATAATACTTGATCAAAGCTCTCGAGCAAATAAATGGCATATTGATGATATGGCACAAGATCCTCTTTTTTTACCTCATAACATCCCAATAGTTGATTGATGATCAACTTAGAGTCACCATAAATGTCCAACTGTGGAACCTTCATATCCGATGCCATTTCAAGAATAATAATCAAATCTTGATATTTTGTAATATTTTTAGAGCATGTTTCACCTATAACAAATGAAAATTGTAAGATTAGTCTTTCAAGACATATCAACACAACTCCTGCCCCCGCTCCATCTCGATATGAAGACCCATCAAAAACATTATCCATGTCGATAGACCTTCGATGAATAATGCATCTTCATCAGGAAACTCATCTAAAACCTCCCACTCTACTGGAAGAGGATGATCAACAACGAAATTTGCGAGTAATTGCCCTTTTACAACTTTTTGAGGTATATATATGATGCCATATTGGTTAAACAATATAGCCCATCTTGCCAAACGTCTGGAGAAAATTGGTCGAGTCATTACAAACTTTATAGGATAAGTTTGAGAAATCAATTGGATGGTATATGCTTCAAAATAATGCCTTAGCTTCTTTATCGTCTAAAGCGATGCTAAACATATTTGTTCGACAAGCGTGTATTTCAACTCAGCTCCTATCAAAGTCAGACTCAAGTAGTATAATGCTTGTTCTTTATCATCCTCATTCTTCTAAGCCAATAGTGCCTCAAGTGATTGCTCTTGCGATGCGACATAAAGTATCAATGGCCTTCCAAGTGTTAGTGCCCCTAAAATAGATGGATTCAGTTAATACCTTTTGATGCTTTTAAAAGAATTCTAACATGATTGATCCTAATGAAAAGAGACATTCTTCCTCATTAGATGGTTGAAAGGTTGGCATCATCTAGCTAGATTAGAGATGAACCTCCTAATGAATGCCAGATTTTCTTGTAAACTATTGAAGTCCATTGCTGCAGTTAAATTGATTTGTAGGAAGAAGAGATGAAGAGCAGAATCAGTCCCATTGGGCATGCCAAATTTGTTCGCAACAAATTTTTGTGAAATATGGAAAATTAGCTGCAACCAGAATAAATAAAAAAAAAGATAATTTTATTAATGAATATTTAGTGAGTACAATTCCATTGTTCTCTTAATTCTTCTCTCCTAACACATTATCGTGATTTGAGGGCCTGTAGTAGCATCTTTTTTTGAATGAAGGATGACGTAGACTCCTCGAGATGTGTTTAGATCTCCCAGAATGTCGATAGCATTTCGTCATTTCAAGTCGATCTATGGGAAGAACTCCATTGACCACATCTTCAAAGAGCTATATAGTTGGTGTTGTAGCTTTTCTCCAATACTTGAATAATGTCCTTAGAAAAATTTTGTAACTCTCCTATTTATAGTTGTAAGAGTGAGGCAGTCCAAATGTGGATGAACTCTTTGCCTTTTTCTAATTGATTCTTGTAAGTCATCAAACTTATCACAAACACTATGTGATAAGATCAATTTTTAATTTGTTGTTGAACTTTGACAAGGATTGCCACATCATGAGAACACATGGCATTTTCTTATTGGTCTTGAACTTGAC
>JAOTQJ010000011.1:13671675-13691375 GCA_025642045.1 Solanum sejunctum | reverse complement strand
AGTGGAGATTCAGTATAAGCGTTTGTCTCGGTGTCCTATCGGCACCATTCACGGCCCCTGGGTTGGGTCATGACATTTTACTATTCATCTTGGGCTATCAGTATTGTCCATTTACGATGGTAAAATACAATCTAAAGTTACACTCTTAACTTGGACTTTATTCACTATCAGACTTGGACAAATTCAATGTCGGATCTCATCTCCGTTTAGCTAGCAAATTTAAGCTAAGCAAGTAGGTGACTCACCTGCTAGATTCCTAAGTCCTACAAGAACCTCACTTCTTCACCTTGTTTAAGGTTGTGATATCCTCAATTTGACTTAAAACGTATTTACGCTTGACCCTCTTCAGCATTATACATACTTATTGCCCTCTAATTTGAGATTCGAGCACTTTTAGAAATGGTCTCTAATTTGACCAAACCATATCATGTTTCATTTGCATTTTTATTAGTATTATAAGATGTGGGGTTTTACACTAGCGCACCTCAGGAGCGATGCGCCAAGGGTGCGCCAGTGTGTTATTCGATCCAATTCAGTCCGAATAACACATTGGGTCCAAGGGCGTGCCAGTTATTCTCGACGTGCCAAAGGCGTGCTAGTTTTTCAATTCGGTCTATGGCTTTTGGGTAATTGGACTAAACCTTCCCATACATGAAAATACCTATACTTAGCCATAATTCACCTTCATATCATATATGAAATTTCTTAATACTCTCTCAAACCCTTAGACTAATATTTCTCTCAAAATTCAAGTGTCCAAATCACTTCCGGAGTTTAAGGAGTTCATCCAAGCTTCAAGTCTCCATTCCAATCTTCATCAAGAAAGTCTCTAAAATCAAGGTATATAGGTTTCATTTATGGGTTTCTTTTACCCATGAAGCACAAACTTCTTTTTTTTTTTTTTTGTACCTAAATTGCATGATTTCAAGTTGATTTAATTATGGGTCTTACTTATTATGAATTAGACTATGAACGATGTTGGGGTTTCATGAAATTTTGATTGTTTTAGCATGTTTTGAACTATGAATCTAAGATCAATTATGGGATTTGATGAATGATTTTGATGTATATTGCTTGAGGTATTACCAAGTATTGATGGATGGTTTTATCTTAAATTTTCTTGCAGGATATCATCCCTAAATTGCGTGGTTTTACATAGGCACTACACACCCGTCAAGTGTATGATAAAATGTCCGGTTATGGTTTCTTGACGAATAGAAGATCCAATGCATGTCTTATCAGTTAAATGACTTAATAATGATAAAAAGAATGTATGTATATGATAATATCCTATATCATGTCATAAATTGACCATTCCCCACTCGAGGGGAGGGTTGTGACCCCAGGTAACTATGTCAAGCGGTTTGTACCTTGATAACCGGGTTGGGGGATTAGTACCTAAATCACCATGGGTGGTAGGTGATACGACCACCAACCAATTGAGGGGTTTGTACCTTGATAAGCGGGTTGAGTGGTTGGTATCTCAATCACCATGGGTGGTAAGGTGAGACGATCCACTAACCAATTGAGGGTTTGGTACCTCAATAGACTATGAATTCTATAATGATGGTCTCTTCTTGCACATGTATTATATTCTATATAAGCATGACTTTACTTCAAACATCATTTGTATATGCCATATTATTGTTATGCTATCCATTGCCTATATTTATGCATTTTGATTATATTGCCTATCTCTTGTTGCATTGCATCCTACATACTTAGTACATTTAAATATACTAATGCATACTCTATGCCTACATGATATTATCATGTAGAAACCGGAGCTCCTATTGATTCTCCTCCATGTGGCTAGATGGATTGTTCAAGTTAGCTTTTGGTGAGTCCTCAAGTCCGGGGAAAATATCTATCTTCTCTCATATTTATGTTTAGACTATATCTTGTATACTTGGATTACCTATTGTCATTATTATGAGGGTTAACCCAATTGCTTTTCTTGGCCCTCGCTAAGTTCTATGTTTAGAGATATTGTTGAACAAGTTATGTAATAATGCTATAAGCTTGAATTCCTCTTTGACTCCCTTGATGCTTTATGCAATGAAGGTTTTCCCTTAGTCCTATGCCCTTATTTTCATTCTTTTATTGTGTTTAATTGCTTTTGCAACCAAGGAAGTGTAATTATATGTTAAAAGGCTTGCTTGGGGTTCGTTCGGGTTCCCCATGTGCTGTGTCACATCTACGCCCTAGTTTGGGTTGTCACATTTGATTTCAAAATAACTACTACCAATAATGGAAAAATAACCACAAATTCACGAGAAAAGATAATCTTACTTCGTCGATGATACATCTGATGTATTAAATAGTAGTGTACTATACATCTATTATAAAGGCATAAAACTCATACCATAATAAAAACACAACATCACGTAATAGGACATGTCTAAAGAAATTTTGTATAGTAGAATCTCCATATATGTCAATATTATAATTATCACGTAATTTAAATTATTTTATTATGATTTGTAACACTTCTAGATTTCCTCTGCAAGACAAACGGAGTTCTTTCCTACAGGGAGTACTATTATTAGAAGATAAAAATACAAAAAACAGAGAGGTTTATATTACTTCTATGAGGAAGACTTCTGCAACAGTTTGTGATTGATATGTACATAAAACTTGAAACAACAAGGCCTGAATATTTTAGAAATGAACAATAAAATTTTAAAAGAGAGGTGTATTTTTGTATTGTTGATAATGTGAAAGAAGGTGAATACAGGGGAGATAGAATTAGACACAGAATACTACGTTCATCATCTTTTATTAGGGACCCATGAGATATGTGAAGACTCTATATGGATGTAATGACTTTGATTTAGCATTTCAAAAGATTCGATTTGTTCATAACAATGACATATAATCTTGATTAGGTTGAGCTTTAGTAAGAACTGTGCACCAGTCAAACCCCTCAAGATAGACCAAACTTGGTGACTAGAATATTCTGAGCTAAGTTCCAAGATGTAAAAGACCAAATTTTCAAGAAAGCAATATTTGGGATTATAGCGACTTATGTATTCGTGGTAGAATTCCAAAAACGAAGACTACCATACATACTCCTCCTGCTTATATTAAAAGAAGGGCACAAGATTGAATCAGTAGATCAGTATGATAAATTTATCTTTGAAGATATTTCAAACAAATGTCAATATCTCCTCTTGCATAAATTAGTGCTCAGGCATATGATGCATGGTCCATATAGGAACCACCATCCAACAAACCTGTGTATGAAAAATGAATAATACAAATACCATTATCCATGGGTCTACAACAACAAATCAATACAAGTAAAGGATGGATATCCTATTTACAAAAGAAGAAAGGAGAGTACAATAGAGACTACTTGTGGGAATAAAGATGAATAATCAGTGGGTGGATATCCTATTTACAAAAAAAGAAAGGAGAGTACAACAGAGACTGATTATGGAATAAAGATGAATAATCAGTGGGTGGTACCTTATAACCCATATTTTCTTACAAGATACAATCGCCACATAAATGTTGAGGTCTACTCAAAGGTAAAAGCAATAAAATACCTTTACAAGTATATATATAAGGGTCGTGATAAATGTGCCATTTATGTTGAGGCTAATGATAGATAAAAGGTTATTGATGAGATTCAATCTTTTCATAATGCGTGGTGGATTTCACCACCCCAAGCACTTTGGACAATTTATGAATTCAACATAACTAAAATATAGCCTTCGATCATCAATATTCAACTACATCTACCGAAAAAATATTCATCTACTTACATTATTTTAAAGAATCACCTTCAAAATTATACATTAAATTTTAACAATATGAATTCTAGTTATATAACAAATCATAGTGTTTTACTGAAAAAATAAAATTTGTAAAATATCATCTCGAAGGATGCTTTCAACCAAATAATGTTGGCTAAGTATTTCAGGATATGCTCAATCGATACAGAAGAATGGACATACATTTATAGATAGTTCCTTAAGTATTATGTTTGGAATAATAAGGGAAAGACTTAGACAAAAAGAAAAACAAGATTTGTAGTTGGTTGCGTTGTAGTTGGTAAGGCAGATGTACTTTAGATTTATAAACACTATTTAATGTTAAAATTAGTACTAACAATTTATATATACAACAAATCCTAGAGAAGGGGAAAGGTATTATGAGCGGTTATTACTAAACTATGTAAAAGGACCATTCTCATTCTAAGACTCGCTCATTGTCAACGTTAAATAATGTGACACATTCAAAGAAACTGCCAAAGAAAGAGGGTTACTAAAGTCCAACGACATCATATCAGAATGTTTAGGAGAAGCCGTTCTTTTCAAAATGCCATCAGCTCTTTGAAGTTTGTTTGCCACAATTCAGGTTCATTATAACCCAATAGAAGTTAGAAAATTTTGATATAGTTATTATGATGATATGTCTGAAAAATTCAACAGGATGCATGGTAGCTCACCAATGAGATACTACAATGGACCCTAAATAGTATTGATAACTATTTGGGAAGTATAGGCAAGAGCATATTCATATATGACCACCCTAGTGGGGATCAACACTTCCTTGAAGTTGGGCCATCAAAATATAGAGAAATTGATGAAGAAATATCTATGAAAATACATACGGAATATTGTGAAGAACAATCAAAATTAAATCCCAAACACGAATTGATTTTTTCAAAAATAATCCAAAAAATCAATTCTGAAGAAGTTGAAATATTCTTTGTCGATGGACCTACGGGTACTGAGCAAATATATTTATACTGTGCAGTACTTTTCAATGTTAGATTAAGAGGTATGATAATCTTGACAACAATAACCAGTGGTGTAGCAGTTTCAATTTTACCAAGAGTATGCACAACTCACTAGAGGTTTGAGTTACCCCTTCAAATAAATGAGTCAACTATGACAAATATGTCCAAATAAATTGGTGTTGCCAAATTAATTAGAAAAGTAAAAGTGATTATATAGAAAGAAGCTCCAATGGCCAAGCGACAAATAATAGAAACAATAGGCAGGAGCTTTAGAGAAATAATGGACGGTGATAAACCATTTGGTTGGAAAGTCATGATATTTGGAGAAAATTTTCATCAGGTTTTACTAATAATTCCAAAATCAACGAGAGCAAAAACTATTGATGCATGTTTGCTTATGTCATATCTCTGGCCTTTGATAGAAAAGATCTAGTTAATTAGAAACATAAAAAGCAAGAACAGATCATGCATTTAGTGAGTTCTTACTTCGTGTGGGAAATGGAGAAGAATCAATAATAAGAGATAATTTAACTCTCCTTCTACAACAATTGACTGTGAAATATTGTACTGATGGAATTCCAGACAAAAGCTTAATTAGAGAGAGATTTAACAGCCTACAACAATATACTACTGCTGCACAATATGTCAAAAGTGAGCTATCTTAGAAAGTAGAAATGAGCATGTGAATAATCTAAATTATAAGTTGATAGCCATATTCTTAGATAAAAGTATGTCATTTAGTAGCTTTGACATTGCAGAAGATGACACTAACAACTATCATTAGGAAGAATATATAAATACTTTAATGCCAAATGATCTCCCTCTACATAGGTGTTGAGTACAATACAATAGTCAATTACAATCATGTTGATGCAGTTACAAAAGACAATACAACTATACTTTAACATATCTTTGAAATACAAGTTAGAATTAAAGCAGAATGCACCCATCATACTGCTAATGTATTTAGATCTTTCAAATAGCTTATATAATGGAACAAGATGATATGTATAGGCTTTGATAAGAATGTCGTCCATGCAAAAATATCAAGTGATCATTATTCAATAAAATATATCTTTATTCCATGAATTCAACTCTTACCACCTGAAAATGAAGGATATCCATTCAAATTTGTTCGTAAGAAATTTCTAATACTCCTTTGATTTGTAATGACAATAAATAAAGCACAAGGACAAACTATTTCAAATATTGGTGTGTATTTATGAAATATGTCTCTCACATGGTCAATTGTATGTTGCATTATCGAGGAAAATATCTATGACAACAACAGAAGTCCTGGTTCTAACACAATGGGACATACACAAAGAATATCGTCTATAAGAAAGTTTTAGGTATGATTACCTCATAGATACATACATACATATATATATATATATATATATATAATTAGGTTTGGCCTACCCATAAAGAATATCTATTAATTGGTTATTCATTAGTAGTTCTCATAATAAATACTAATAGATATAAATACATCATTATGCATGGTTGTTGAAAAAAATAATTTTTCCACCATAATATAAAAGAATGCTAGATTATATATACAAGAAGATATATTATGTATCATTTATGATAGCTAGATTGTGGACTATTAGAGGTATATCTTAGATTGATTGCATATTATTTTTATTTCTTATTTACAAATTTAGTTTGCATATTCTTTGCTAGTTTATAATTCTAAAGATCCTTATTCATTTTGATTGATTATATTTGTTTTACTTTCCTATCCTTATGGATTTACCATTTTATATAAATATTCCATTCATGATTAATAAAATGAGAACGCATCTCATCAATAAACTCTTTATGGTATCAGGGCTATTCTGCTTCACAGCCAAAATCTTTTCTGGGCAATAATATTTTTCTTCTTATCTGGCATGTCTTCTTTGAATAGAACTTCTGCTTCCTTCCCAACCCCAACAAACGAAACTACGCCAAATATTGTGATATTCCCTAACAACATCATCTCTTTGAACAATAATTGACTAACTTATCTCCATTATGCTGCCGCTCAAGCCCCATTGAAACATACCACTATCAACTATCAATCTTGGAAATATCAATGCGAAACATTGCTCACTGCTAATGATTTTCTTCAGTTTATAAATGAACCACCATACATTACAACCACCTCTATCAATAAACGACAAGACTATCTCATTAGAAGTGTCATCGTTGCATTCCTTTGACTAAAAATTATATCCTTTATTACTGATGATAAAACTTCCTATGCATTTTGGCAGAACCTTAAAATGACTTAAAAATGTATCACGTGCTCACATAATGAGTTTGAAAGAAGACTTGAATACTGTTAAAAAGGATAATCTCCTATAATTGTGTATTTGTAGAAAATCAAAGAGATTTACACCAAACTTATTTAGTTGGTGTTCACACTCCACTGATGAACTCTTTCTTCATGTTATACATGGCCTTCCTTTTGAGTATGATAGTATTACTTCTGCACTTTATGCTCCTGAAATAGACATAATCTTTCAAGAGCTTCATGAAAAGTTGACTGACTTTGAAGCTCATTTGCCTCGACGGTCATCTCAAACTATGACAAGAATCATGATGAACTTTGCTACCAAACCTCCTGTATCTGCTAATCAAAATTCCAATCTAAATACCAATACCTCATGTTCTAATCAAAGAAATTTAACTCTTTCCAATCAAAAGAAAATACTGATAATCATGGAGGCCATTCCAGTGGTCTAATCAACTTAGTGTCACTTGTCAACTGTGCGATACACTTGGCCATCATGTGAATCAATGAAGGAAATTACTTTCTATGTTATCTGCTATTACAAGTAATAAATCAAATGGTCTTTCCAACAACTTCAACCAATTTAATGATCAGCAGCCAAAAGCTAACTTTGCTACACAATCCATCAATGCAGATCCAAATTAGCTTGACGATTTTGGTGCTTCTCACCATGTTATCTAAGACTTACAAAATCTTTTTATTCACTTTGAATATGATGGTAGTGATGATATCATGCTTAGTGATGGTAAATCTTACAAGATTACCCATACATGATCTACTCTTCTACTTTCTCTGCTCCTCTCAATTTAACTAATATTTCATGTGTGCCTCATATAAAAAATAATCTTATCTCTATTTATAAATTGTGTAGTGATAATCATGTTTCAGTTGACTTCTTACCTTACTCGTTTGTTGTGAAGAATTATTGAACGAGGACACCATTAGTAGTAGGGAAGTCTAAAGACAGTGTATATCCATGGCATTCCAAATCTGCTCTGTAACCTATATCTACTGCCCAAGCCAACACTACTTTCATTACCACCACTCCTAACTAGCATCTTCATTTTGGCCATCCCTCTACTCCTACTCTTCGTTATATTTGAAGAATTTGAATATTTTTTCATGTTTAGAGAAATTTTTTCTTTACAATTCTTGTATATTCAATAAAATGCATAAGACTCCCTTTTATAGCCCCTCCACACTAAGTTCTGCTCCTTTAGAGTATATCTATTCAAATGTTTGGGGTGTTGCACCAGCAATTTCTATTGATGATTTTCAATATTATTTAATATTTGTGGATCATTATATGAAATATATTTAGTTATTTTCTCTAAATAAAAAAATTGATGTTTTAATTGTGTTTCTAAAATTTAAACGAATTATGGAGAAACTATTTCAAAAGTTCATTATAGGTTCTTACTCTGACAATGGCGGAGAACTTTTCATCTCTATTCATTCTTTGAAGAGAATGAGATATCTCACTTTTTCACTCCTCCCTACACACTTGAACACAATGTTACTGATGAGCATAGTCATTACCATATTGTGGAGACATATATCACATTATTACGCAATGCCAATCATCCTCTACAATTCTAGTCTTATGCCTTTATCATTGCTGCCTACTAATCAACAAGTTGCCCACCCAAATTTTAGATGAAAATTTACATTATTTTAGATTATATGGTACTCCACCAATCTACAACAATCTTTGTATATTTGTTGCTTATGTTATCCATGGTTGCGTCCTTATAATCAAAATAATTACAGCGTCACTCTACTCCCTGTATTTTTCTAGGCTAATCACAAAATCAGAGTGCTTTTAAATGTTATGATCCTGTAAATTTTCACTTTTATTTATCTTATCATATTGATTTTGTGGAACACTCTTTTCTTTATATGTATCTTGAAATAATAGAAAGTAGACAATAAAATGGCATTATTGACTTTTGGGTTCCCAACCACTTTTTCATTGCTCTTTCATATGAGCAACTATCATTTCTCACCTCCTCTATGGCTCTTGCCACACCATCTCTTGGTCCTACATCTGTCAGCAATGCATCTGATAATAGTTCCTCATCAAATAAATTTTGAAATTCATCTGATCGCCATTGTAGTATGTCTATTTCTCCTTCGTTATTCTCTTTTAGTCCTACCTATTTTGACCCCTCCTTATTTGATAATACAAAAGGGTCAGATCAAAAATCTATCTATTCAACCCTCTTATCCCATGACTGCTTAGTCAAAGAATAACATCCATAAACCCATTCAGAAGTTGTTTTTAAGTAATACTATTTATGACCCTACAGATCTCAATGCATTCAATGTCACACTATTAATCAAACCATCCTAATTATCTCGAACAACCAAATCTTCCACCAAGCCAAAATTATTTTCTTCCCTACCCAAGCCAACATAACCATGCATTATTCATGAAGCTTTAAAAGATCTAAATTGGTAGATGCTATGAATGCAAAAATTTTAGTATTTTAAAGTCAAGACACCTAGTCTCTTGTGTCATATGTCCCTCATGTCAAACTAGTGGGCTCCAAAGAGTATTTTGTGTTAAATATAATTCAGATGGCAGTATTGGGAGTTATAAAGCTTGATTAGTTGCTAAAGGTTATCTTTAATGACCTGGAGTAAATTATTTTGAGACCTACTCACAGTTGCTAACCATACTACATTGGAGTTGTGCTTTCTCTCACAATCTCTAAAGATTGGCTATTTAGCTAATTGGATGTCAATAATGCATTTCTATATGCTCAACTTCCTAGATTTTCAATGAGAAATTTACTCATCATATTTATCAATTGCACAAGAATATCTATTGCTTGAAAAAAGCTCCACAAGTTTGGTATGATGAACTGAAAGCCTATTTGTTGTCTCTTGGTTTTCATCATTCTCAGAGTGATCATTGCCTTTTCATCCATGCAAAATTTAGAGTTATCATCTATCTAGTCATCTATATTGATAATCTCATAATCACTGGTAATTAGTCTCCATATGTTGAAAAATTTATTAAAAAAACATGATACTCGATTCTCTATAAGAAAAATCTCTATGATCTGAATTTTTTGGTGGTATTGAACTCATTTGTTCAGTTGTTGGTCTATTCCTTAACTAATAGAAATATGTATCTGAGATACTTGAAAGAACCAACATAGCTGATGCAAAACCAGTAAGGTCACCTGTAGCTTGTGGTCCATGCCTAGATTCTAAAGAGGGTTCTCCTCTTAACGATTTGTCTCATTATAGAAATATAGTAGGAAGCTTACAATATCTGATGTTTACTCATCCAAATGTTGCTTAGTCAATGAGTTATCATAATTAACAAGCTATCCCATAACAACTCATTGGACCATGGCAAAATGCATCTTGTGCTATATAGTTTTAAATGACCCCAAAAAGTGCTCGAAAATGTATCCAGGAATGTTCAAAATTTTAAATTCTATATATCTCAAAATTCGTGCGTGATATCAAAAATTCAACTTCATTTTCTTGTTCAAGGGGTCAAAATTAGGAAGAGAAGGGTCTAATCCCGATTTAAGAGCAAACGATTAGCAATTTTATTTTTCATAATTTTTCTTATCTAGAATTAATCTGTGATAGTGTTGCGACGCGCAGCTATCCTGGATATGTATTAACTTTACATCTGCGATAGGTCTGCATCGCGGACCTATGTATTTTGTTGCTAGTAATTTTTATCTCAGTCCAAGGCATTTGGATTTTGGGCATAAGTGTTTCCAAACATGTTTTTACCTATACTTAGCCATATTTCACCCTCATATCATCCAAAACATTCTTCAATATCCTATCAAACACTTAACAATATTTTTCATTCCCAAATTCAAGTCTCAAAACCCTCATCTGAAACTAAGATTTTCCTTTAAGGTTCTTCTTCCAGCTTCTAGTCTCCATCTCTAATCTTCACCAAGTTCATCTTCAAGCTAGGTATGTGGGTTTATTTCATGGGTTTCTTTCACCCATGATACCCAAGCTTCCTTTTACTCAAATTGAATGATTTAAAGTTGATTTATAAATGGGTCTTGCTTATTATGTAATTCACTACGCATTATGTTAAAGCTATGTGAAATTGTGAGTGTTTTGCTATTTTGAGCTATAAATCTTGGATCTATTATAAGATATGATGAGGAGTTTTGATGTTTATTGTTTGAGGGTATTGGAAGGTGTTGATTCATGATTTACAATGGATTTCTTGCAAGATTTCATCTCTATATTCCATGATTTTATACTAGCATTACACACCCTCTAAGTGTTTGATAAAATGTCGGGATATGATTTCTTGAGGAATTGAAGGTCTAAAGCATGAGATATGATATGATTGATATTATAACGATGAAAGGAGCTTATGTATATGATATAATCTATATAAAGTGTTGCATTAGACCATGTCCGACCCAGGGGACTAAGAGTCTGGATAACCTTGTCGAGGGTTAGCACCTTGATAGCCAACCAAGAAGCTAGTGGCTTGATAACCGAGGTAGGGGTTTGTCCTCATCAACTAAGGTAGGGATTTGTACTCATAAACCGAGGTAGGGGTTTGTACTCATCAACTATGTGAGGGGTTTGTACTTTGCCACCAGAGTAATAAGGTGAAATTATCATCAACCATGTGAGGGATTTGTACCACACCACTAGGGTGATGGGGTGAAACCATCATCAACCAACCAAGGAGTTTATACTTTGAAAATCTAGCTTGGTATCTTTTACACATATGATATCTTATATGAACATGAGTTACTTGAGTATGTTTTACTTATACATTAATCATACATGCCATGTTATTAGATTATGCCTATTGTCTATTGCTATGCATTATGATTATAATGTCTAAATTTTGTTGCATTGCATCCTACGTAACTTAGTATATTCAAATGTACTAACGCATACTCTTTCCTACATAATATCACCATGTAGGAACCGGAGCCCAAGTTGATCATCCTCCTCCTCCTCCTCCATGTGTCTAGTTTGGTAATACTCAAGCTAGTTGGTGGATCATCTATTTTGGGGACCTTATTCTATGTTTATCTTATCATATATTGAGACACTTTTCTTTATTTTCTATTATGACTACGAGGGTGAGTCTGATTGCTTTGTCCTGGCCCTTGCTCTTATCTAAGTATTAGAGGTGTTTGTTGGACATATTATGTATCTATAGTGTGGTCTTTGACTCTCTGCCTCTTGAGTATGATGTTGTGCAAGCTTTTCCCTTAGCCTCTTTGCCCCTATTCTTACTCTTTATGTCTTTTATATGCTTCCGCGACAAATAATGTATAACGATAAGTTAAGAGGCCTGTTTAGGATTCCTTCGGGTTTCCCATTCGTCGTGTCATGTCTAGGCCGTAGGCTTGGGGCATAACAAACTTGGTATCAGAGCACTAGGTTTATAGATCCTCAGATTCCAATACACCATGTCGATTAGAGTCTTACTTATAGTTGTGAAGCGCACCATGACTATGAATAGGAGGCTATGAGACATTTTAAGAAATGTTTTCCTTCTTCATGTTCTGAGTCATGCTATAGAGTTATGGTAAGTTTTTCCCCTAAAGATTGTTTTTGGCTATGCTAGATTATGCCTAACACTCAAGGAAGAAAGTCCCATACTCCCGACGAGCAACCTACCAATAGTGAGCTCTGGGATGCTCTTACTATTCTTGCCCAAGTTGTGGCCAACCAAGTCAATCAAAGGGCCCAAGCCCCTCATGCTACTACCTCGGGATCTAGGGTAAAGGACTTCATAAGGATGAATCCTCTAGTATTCTATGGGTCAAAGGTGGATAAGGATCTATAAGATCTTGAATATCATGGGTGTTGGGCCGAATGAAAAGGCAGAGTTGGCGGCGTACCGATTCAAAGGGGTAGACCAAATATGGTATGACTAATAGAAGGGAGGAAAGGAATTGGTAATGTGGTGCTTTGGGAGGAGTTCAAATTGACTTCTCTTGATCGATTTTTCTCTCTTAAGCTTAGGGAAGCTAAGTTGGTGGAATTTCTGAACTTGAAATAAGGTGTTATGAGTTTGAGGGAGTATGCCCTCAAGTTTAATCAACTTTCAAAGTATGCTCCTTATTTGGTGGCTGATCCTAGATCTAGGATGAATAAGTTTGTGATGGGGTCTCTGACTTGATAAGCAAGGAGTATCAGTGTATCATACTAATTAACATGGACTTGTCTCAGTTGATGACCTATGATAAGCAAATGGAGGAGGAGAAATTGAGGAAGAGAAGGGGGCATAAGGCTAAGAGGCTCTATTTGAGGGTAAATTCCAAAAGGGTGCTAGATTTCGTCAAGGCCAAGAGTCTTCTCATTCTACTAATAGGGGGTTTTCCAATGACTTCCTTAGTCCTCAAGGTGTTGGTGGTGTGGTCACTATTGATGTGTGCCCTAAATGTGTAAGGAGCCATAGAGATCATGTTTGAAAGGTTTTAATGCATGCTTTGAATGTGGGAAACTTGGTCACAAGAAGGTGGATTGTAAAAGAAATCATGGCAAAGGCCGGAGTAAAAATGCGATTCCATTGGGTAGATGTGGTACTCAAGGTGGTGCCCCAAGACACAATCGATTTTATGCTCTACATGGAAGGCAAGGGGCTGGTTTAGTTTTCGATGTTATTACTAGTATATTGAAAATTTTTAACTTTGATGTATATGCTTTGACTGACCTCAGTGCCACTGTTTCCTTTGTTAACTCTTTTGTTGCTAAAATGTTCCATGTTGACCTCGAGTTGTTGCATCAGTCATATGAAGTGTCTACTCCTATTGGTGCCTCTATTGTTGCTAGAAGGGCTTATAGAAATTTTTCGATTTGCATCTTGCATAATTTGTTGCCTTGCGATCTTGTTGAATTAGACATAGTAGATTTTGATGTCATTCTTGGGATGGATTGGTTGCATGTCTGCTATGCTTCTCAAAAGTATATCTATATCGGGATCAACACTGGCTAGGCTTTTTCTTTCACTCCTTGGGCTACCTCCCGTGATAGGATTAGCTCGAGCTAGGTGATTCTTCCACCCCTAGGGCTACCACCCATCAAAGCAATATACTTTATCTTTCAATTACTTTTGATATGATTATTTTGGTGGTCATAATATTGGAACTGTAGGACTGTAGATACAACATATGACATGTACATAATCACAAAAGACAACACCATAATGAAGGGAGTAGGTTACACAAATAATGGAAATGCATAGGAGATAGAATAACACATAGACTTTATTTAGTAGAAAGAACTCGTGTATCTTGGTATCCAAGTATTTATGGAGGTTTGCAAGTGACTAATATAGGAGCATATAAACATGTGAAAGAGTGGAGACAAGGTTAATAGTTGTGTCAGAGTTGATAAGTGCTTTTTGTGCCAAGGAAGAATCTAGATTTCATGCCAAGTAATATCAAATTAAGTAGCCTTACATACCTCGTTATATGACCTCGTTATTACCTCAAAATAACCTCCCTTTCCCCCAAATACTTATCTACAATATAGTAGGCAATAAGACTAGTAGCAGTAAAGAAACACTTCTTAGCAGCCCAATATCATAAAAACTAACACTCTGCAACAAGCTTATAATTAGCGACCCAAAGGAATTTTTTCAACCTTTCCACTTATAATCATATTTTCAAATAAATATTCTTATGTACATGTACTATACAACTTGTTTTATACCCTTAATAGTCTTACAATAGCTCATTAGTACAACATGTAACAATTATACACAACACACAAATAGGCAGCATGACCTTACGTCCTATGCTACATTACGACATCAACAATTCTAAACCTTTACCAACTTCAACCAAACTGTTCCCATTTATACATAAAAATAGCCCTAAAATAGTTCAAAAATAGTCATCAAAATAGGTGGAGGATGGGACACCATATTCCTCAATCAATTAGCCCACAATTTCTACCAACAACACACTTAGGATAACATGTTAAACCTCGATTATTTACATATAACCAAACAGTGCAGTGACCTTTATACATCATTACAGAACTGAAAGAAATTAAGAAAGCAATCTTCTTTTATAATCAAGCCAACCAATAAGAGAAAAGTTTCCAAATAAACAAGAAAAGTATACAACAATCCTTGGAACACATGCTGTCCAAAAGTTTCAGCATATACCTAACCAACATAGTCTCTGGTTTTTCATTAGAAAACCATACTAAACACATAAATAAACTTACTTACTATTACCTTCAAGTTTTAGGTCTTCTCCACGAACCCTAAAAGTATGATTGTGGCTGCTTTGTAAGGTAAGAAAGTGTAGAGAGAAAGCCTTAAGAAAATCAATTTTTTTTATAAGTTGAAGTGGCTTAAGGGTGCTGCTTGTAAGCTCTTTTAAAGAGATAATTTTGCCTGACTTTCTCTTGAATATGTAGCCGTATTTCATCAAGTTAGTAATGTACCATTTTTCCCCATTCACTTGTTGATTTTTGCCAAAACTAAGTGAAGAAAATTAGGAAAATAGGCCTACCACTTCTGTTAAGCCCAAAGTCCCGTTAAGGAGAACTGGCACCCATTTTGGATAAGGCTCGAGAGAACCAACCTGTATCCATGCATTTTCTATACATATTATAAGGGATTTCTATATTTGACATGCTTTTAAGAAAGTAAATAGAAATAACAAGCCAAAAGAAAATGCATATGACTAGGTCGTTGGGGCCACGTTGTCTAAAGTACAAGATATGACTGCATTTTAATTTACATAGTCTACAAAGCCTCTAGATAAGGAAAAGCATCTGATAAGGGTCGGGACAAGCCCCGCCTCGACTAACTATACAATTCAAAAATATAAGCTCTAGAACACAAAGCTCCGAAGCAACTTAGAGCTTGGTAACAGCAGTTAGATATCATGTACTCCTACTAGGGAAATCAACTAGCACCTATACCTGCAGCATAAAATGCAGGTTCGTCGTAACGGACATTAGTACAAGATAATGTACTGAATATATAAGGCAGGAAATATTGTATATGAAGTATTAACTCAAATGAAACTATATGCTGGTGTAGGATAAGAGACCATCTTTAGTTATACTATGGGATCATATATTTTATGTTCTTTTTATTACTTTACCTTTACGGTATAATCTATACACAGCATATAATACAAATGACCTGCTGATCAGTGGTAAATCTATATTGGGATCGTCCCTATCTAGGTTTTTCATTTTACCCCTTGGGCTACCCTCCATGATGGGATAGACCTTGGCTAGGTGATTCTTTCACCCGTCGGGTTACCACACATGAATAAGCAATATACTCTACCTTTCAATTACCTTTGAAATGATTCTTTTGGTGGTTATAATATTGATGTTGTAGGACTGTAGATGTAGCATGTGACATGTAAATAATCATACAAGATAATATGACAATGAAAAGAGTACGTTACACAAATAATGAAAAGCGTATGAGATGAAATAACTCATGAACTTTATTTAGCAACAAGAACCCATGTAACTTAGTATCCACGTATGTATACAGATTTGAAGGTGACTATGTATAGGAGCATATGAACATGTGAAAGAGTGAAGACATGATTAATAGTTGTGTCTGAGTTAGTAAGTGCCTTTATGTGCCAAGGAAGAATCTAGATTTCATGCCAAGGAAGAATCTAGATTTCATGCCAAGTAATACGAAATCAAGTAGCCTTACATACCTTGTTGTACCACCCATTATTACCTCGAAATAACCTCCCTTTCCTCCAAATATTTATCTACAATAGAGTAGGCAATAAGACTGGTATTAGCAGCTAAGTAACACTTCTTGGCAGTCCAATCTTATAAAAAGTAACATATGGGTAGCAAGCTTGTATTTAGCGACCCAAAGGCATTCTTTCAACCTATCCACTTATAATTATATTTTCTAATAACCATTCTTATGCACATATAGTATACAGCTTGTTTTACACCTTAAAAGACTTACAACAGCTCACAAGGCACAACACATAATAATTATACACAACATACAAGTAGGCAGCATAACATTACGTCCCTTTGCTACATTACGACGTTAATAATTCCAAACCTTTACCAACTTCAATCAAATTGTTACCACAATATGTATACATAAAACTAGTATCAAAATAGTTTTAAAATAGTCCCCAAAATAGGTGGAGGATGTGAGACCATAGTCCTCAATCAATCAGCCCATAATTTCTACAAACAATACACTTAGGATAACATGTTAAACCTCGATTGTTAACGTATACCAAATAGTACAACGACCTTTATGCATCATTATAGAACTGAAACAAATTAAGAAAAACAACATTCTTTCATAATCAAGCCAACTAAGAAGAGAAAAACTCCCAAATAAACAAGAAAAGTATACAACAATCCTTGGAACACATGCTGTCCAAAAGTTTCAGCATATACCTAACCAACATAGTCTTTTATTTTTCATGAGAAAACCATACTAAACACGTAAGTATTCTTACTGACCTTTACCGTCAAGGTGTAGGGTTTCTCCAAGAACCCTAAAAGTCTCTTTGTGGCTGCTTTGCAAGGCTAAGAAAGAGTAGAGAGAAAACCTTATGAAAACTGATTTTTTTTTCCCAAGTTAAAAATGACTTAAAGATGCTAATTTTTTAAGCCTTTTTAAAGAGACTCTTTGGCTGACTTTCTCTTGCGCTTTTGTTTACATATTAACACATATATTTAATCTAGTGATGTAGCAGCTTGTCCCTCTCACTTGGGCCTAAATGGGTCTCAAAGTTGATTGGTCTTGGTTGTTCATTTTCCTAATTTTTTCCACTTAGTTTGGGCCCAAATTAACAAGTGAATTGTGAATGTACTTGGGCTCTTTTTATTATTCATCTTGGGTTGTAAATATTATCCATTTATGATGATAAATGTGGGCTCATGTCACATCCTTAACCCGGACTTTATTCATTATCAGACTTGGACAAGTTCGGTGTTGGGTTTCGTCTCCGTCTAGTTAGCAAGTTTAAGCTAAGCAAATAGGTGAGTCACCTGCTAGCTTCTTAAGTCCTGCAAGCACCTCAATTCTCTCACTTTATTTAGGATCGTGATCTCCTCAATTTTTCATAAAACTTGTATACATTCGATCCTCTTAAGCATTAGACGCACATATCGCCCTCTAATATGAGATTCAAGCATTGGGCGCTAATTTGACCAAACCATATCATGTTTTATTTATATAGAACTAGTACATATAAGATGTGGGGTATTATATCCTATACACACACACTGAACCCCCTGAACATATGTCAAAGGTGTAGCCTAGCAGTCTAAGAGTTTAGAACTTGCGTTGACGTCGCGCGTTTGAGCCTGACTAAGGGCATTGTTTTAGACAAAAAGGCTAGCAAATTTGGAAGCTAATTTTTAATTAAAAAAATATGACCCAACCAACGTTATATTGTCATAGATTATTTTTATATTTTAAATTTCTAATTTAAAAGTCAACAAATAAAAAAAAACTCTTTTTCTAGGGATTTTAAGATTTTACTTTTGCTTTTGTCTCATATTTCATGGTTTTCCACTTCCATTCTTCGTTCCCTGTGACTTGCCTCCTTCTCCAACTTCCACCAGCAATCAGTCATCGCTGGTTTCTGCTGCTCGTCGAATATCTTCTTTCTTTAATCTCCATTCAACTACTCATAACAGTAAGTTCTTGGTATGATTTTTTTTTTAATTTTCAGAATTTTATATATTGGGTTTATTATTTGTTGATGTGCTCTTTTATTTAGATGATTTAACTTAGACTAATTTTTTGAATTTTTCATATGAATATTTCAACTATATTCATTGATTCCATATTTATGAAAGCTCTGTATTTTTTTTTTGGCTAACTTAGAGTAATTTTTTAATCATTATTAGTTATTAAGTGTTTAGTTCTTCTAATTCTAACTAAATTCTTAATTTACAATTCAATCTCAGTATTCAATGAAGAAGTATTTTACTAAAGTACCAAAATAAACTTAGCCTCTCATTATCATAGTCAATCTAACCAAGAAGGAAATGTTAATCATTCTGAAGTAGCAGTGCATTCTTCTCATTAGTTTGACTTGAGCTCTTTAAAATTTGATCCTAGTAAAAGAACTCCAATACTAAATTATCATCCAAATCATCATGATATTATTATAAGAGCATACCTTATGAATGATCCTTGTCAACCTCGTCTGGAGGTGCATGAGTATCCTCAAACAAATTTTTCTGGATCAATACATCATTTTAATGATGAATCGTTTGATGATGTATATCATGATTAGTTGGAGTATAGTGTTAGAAAAGATGCAGTCTATTGTTTGTATGTATTATCTATTTAAAGATCATAATATTTATCAAGGAGGGGGTAAAGTATTTTCAACTACAAGGTTTTAGAGTTTAAATAAAAAGAGTGATCTTGACAAACATTTTGGTTTACCGAATAGCATACATAAATAGTCAAAAAAGTGTCAAGATTTATTACGACAAGGACAATTTATTCAATATGCATTGGAGAGACAATCTAATTAACTTAAGTATGGATATTGGATTCACTTAAGTGCTTTGATTGATATAGTAAGACTTCTCATAACTTGGGAATTTGCATTTCAAGGTCATGATGTGTCACAGCCCAACCCCGGGGCCATGTCTCGTGCCGATTAGGCACTTAAACCAATATTAAATCGCAAAATCACAACT
>JAOTQJ010000011.1:13648536-13666871 GCA_025642045.1 Solanum sejunctum | reverse complement strand
AGACACTTATTGACTACTGGAATCGACTCAATAAGAAAGACTTTAGACTCAATATCCCCCAACCCTTATAATATCAATTTGGGCCTTAAGATAAGAATTGAATCTATCCTCAAATACTATTTCACAACTTCCCAATTAAGTACGGATTCATTATTAAATTGGAAACTAACTCTACTAGTTCTATAATCAATGGAAGAATGACATGCATTTAACCAAACCACCCCAATAACTCTAAACCCCCTATGCCAAGTTCAACAAAATCACAAGACAAGACTTTATGTAATAAGGACATGGGAAAATCCCTTATGGACTTTTCTATAAACAATAGACTCACCAATGGGGTTAGACACCTAAGAGGTTTACATAGCAATTTGAGGCACACATGAAACTTACTAGCAACAACAAGAATAATAAAAGAAATAGTGTCTGCCAGGCCTATCAAAACATTCACATCACAATCAAAAACCTTTAACACACTGGTAGCGACATTGGGCACCATATCTGCCCCTTGCCTCTCTTGAAGAGCATAGAACCGATTAAGTCATGGGGAATTACCTTATTGACCTTTCTGAGATCTTTGACAAATATGACCACCTTTACCCCTTTTTCGAGCATATGGATAATTAACTAGCTTGTGACCCTCTTCACCATAACCATAACAAGCATTGGGTTCCTCAAGCATGGACCACGATGGTTCCTCCCACACCTTTGACACTTGGGGTTAGTTCTTCTACCATTGCCACCTTTATATTGAGCCCTTCTTTTTCATTCATTTGAGGCCACCGAGAAATATCTCATTCATTTCCAATACCATCACACTTGAAACAACTCTAAGGTCCCACTAAACACTCCCTTTGATGCTTCCTGCCAAACTCTTAACAAGTAACGAAATAGACCCTTTCCTTTTGTACCTGGGCACCGGTAGTCTTGAAGAATATGAAACACCCTCAATTTAGTATCTCTTAATATTTATTTTACCTCTCTTATCATTTTTAATTCAGTGGTGTATTAACCTAAAAAATAGGGCAAACAAATGTGCCTTAAAAGTGCCTAGAATCATAATTTCCATATATCTCAAAATCTGCGTGTAATATTAAAAGTTGACTTCATATTCTTGTTCAAGGGGTCAAATTGAGTGGGAAATAGGACTAACACCAATTTTAGAGCAATTTTATTAAAATTTGAAACTTCCTAAATGCAATTTCTAATGAGCTTTTCGTGTCCCTAGCGTGACATGCCAAGGGCGCGTACTAGTGTTGTTTTGGTCCAATAACGTGAAAATACCTATACTTAAGCCACTTGCACCCCTCATATCATTCTAAGCATTCCCCAATACTCATTCAAACACTTAACCAAATATTTTACTCCTAAACTCAAGTCTCAAAACCATTTACGAATTCTTAAGGATTGTACTCACGCTTTAAGTCTCCATCTTCAATCTTCGTCAAGTTCATCTCCAATGCTAAGATATATGGGTTCCTTTCAAGGGTTCATTTAACCCATGATAACGCCTCCTTTTACTTAAATTTGCATTACTTAAAGATGATTTCCTGATGGATCTTATTTCTTATGAAAATCGCTGCACATTATGTTGAGGTTCATGAAATTGTGACTGTTTTGCTATGTTTTTAGCTATGAAACCTAGCCCTATTGAATGTTTTGATGAAGGGTGTTGATGTATTGCTTTAGGATGTTACCAAGTATATATTGATGGTTTTATTTACAATTTCTAGCATGATAAAATGCTTGAATTGTATGCTTTCACACTAGCACTACAAAACCTCTAAGAGTTTGATAAAATGTCTGGTTATGATTTCTGGAGGAATTGAAGGTCTAATTCATGTTTTATGAGTGGAATGACTATATGATGATGAAATAAATGTATGTATATGAGTTCTATATAATGCTAAAGTGAATGGGCGTATATGGTATTCTCTACGTAGTGTTTGAATGTGATTATGCCCTACTCAGGGGTTACGGATCGGGTAACCTTGTCAAGGGGTTCATACCTCCATAACCTATTGGGGGTTTATACTCTGGCACCAAGGGTGGTTGGGATTAACTATCCATCAACCTTGTTGGAAGTTTGTACCCATCAACCTTGTTGGGAGTTTGTACCCATCAACATATCGGGGGGTTTGTACTACGGCACCATGGGTGGTAGGGTATGTCGATCCACCAACCTATCGGGGGGTTTGTACTCCGGCACCACGGGTGGTAGGGTGCGATTATCCACCAATATATTTGATAGGGGTTTGTAACTCAATCACCAAGGGTGGTAGTGTGTTACAATCCACTAATACTTTAATGATCTCTTCTTAGATATATGTTATTGTAATGATCCAAAAGTACTCAAAAACATACCTCGGAATGCCCAAAATTTTAATTTTTACATATCTCAAAATCCATTTGTTATTTTGAAAATTGACTTCATAATCTTACTCAGAGGGTCAAAATTAGTGGGAAAGGGTCTATTCCCAATTTTAGAGAAAATAATTATCAATTTGAATTTTCATAATTTTTAATTTCCAGGGACGACCTGCGAAAGCATCGCGACATGCAGCTATCATGGACATGAGTTAATTTGGCCTCCACGATAGGTCCCAGACCAATCTATTTTACTACTAGTGATTTCTATCTTGGACCAAGGCTTTGGGATCTTGGACCTTTGTTTTCCCAAACATGTTTTTATCTATAAATAACCTTATTTCACCCTTATATCATCCCAAACATTTCCCAATCCTCCCCAAAAAACTTAGCCATATTTTCACTCCTGAATTCAAGTCTCAAAACCCTTATCCTAAGCAAAGGTTCTCCTTCAAGCTTCTTCTTAAAGCTTCAAATCTCCATCTCCAATCTTCACCAAGTTTATCTATAAGCAAAGGTATGTAGGTTTCTTTTATGGGTTCCTTTTACCCATGGTACCCAAGCCTCCTTTAACTCAAATTGAATGATTTAAAGTTAATTTACAAATGGTCCTTAATTATTATGAAATTCACTATACACTATGTTAAAGCTATTTAAAGTTGTGACTGTTTTTCTATGTTTTGAGCTATAAATCTTGGATCTATTGTAAGATTTGATGAGGAGTTCTGATGTATATATCTTGAGGGTGTTGCAAGGTGATGATTGATGGTTTTACATTGGATTTTCATGCATGATTTTATCTCTACTTTGCATGGTTTTACACTACCACTTCACACCCTCTAAGTATTTGATAAAATGTTCGGATTTGGTTTCTTTAGGAGTTGAAGGTCCAAACCATGAGATATGGTATGAATTACCATTTGATGATGAAATGAGATTATGTATTTGATATACTCTATATAAAATGTTATATTAGACCATACTCGATCCGGGGGGGAAAAGAGCCCGAGTAACCATGTTGGGTGTTTATATTCATCAACCATTTAAGGGGTTTATGCTTCGTCACCATGTTGGTAAGGTGTGATTACCATCAACCATATGAGGGTTTCATACCACAAAACCACCAAGGGGTTTATACCTTAAATAGGTAACTTGGTCTCTTCTACACATATGATATCCTATATGAGCATGAGTTCTCTAAGCATGTTTCACTCGAGCATTGATCATACATGCCATATTGTATATTATGCCTATTGCCTATTGATATGCATTTCGAATTTATAACGACTGTTTCTTGTTGGATTGCATCCTACAGACTTAGTATATTCAAATGTACTAATATATACTCTTGCTTACATGACATCACCATGTAGGCACCGGTGCCCAAGTTGATCCTCCTCCTCCACGTGGCTAGTTCAGTTCTATTCAAGCTAATTTGTGAGTTCTCTACTTTGAGGACCTAGTTTATGTTTCTTCTATTCTATATTTAGACATTCTTCATTATTATCTATCTTGTCTTTGAGGGTGAGCTCGGCCACTTTGCCTTGGCCCCTACTCCTATCTATGTATTAGAGGTGTTTGTTAGACATGTTAAGTATTTATGACATGAGGTTAACTCTTGTATTTTGACCATGATATTTTATAAGCTTTTACCTTAGCCCTAGTTTCCCCTTTATATTATCTTAGATGATTGATTTATTGCTTCTGCGACTAAAGAAGTGTAATGATGCTTTATGAGGCTTGCTTAGGGACCCTTCGGGTTTCCCTAGCTGCGTGTCACATCTAGGCCCTAGGCTTGGGTCATTACAAACTTGGTATCAGAACACTACATTTATAGATACTTAGATTCTAATATACTGCATCGATGAGAGTCTTATTCATGGTTGTGAAGTGTGTTATGACTACGAATTATAGGCTATGAGATATTTTTCCCTTCTTCATGTTCTAAGTCATACAATAGAGTTGTGATAAGTACCCCCCCTAACAATTGTTCTTTGCTATGCTAGATCATGCCAAACACTAGAAGAAGGCGGGCTCAAACTCCCGAGGAGCACCCTACCAATGATGAGCTCCAAGATGTTCTTACAATGCTTGCCCAAGTGGTAGCCAACCAAGTCCAATAAGGGGCGTAAGACCCTCATGCTACTATCCTAGGAGCTAGGGTAAGAAATTCATGAGTATGAATCTTTAGCTTTCCACGAGTCAAAGGTGGATGAAGATCCACAAGAGTTCGTTGATGAGGTCTACCAAATCTTGAACATTATAGGTGTTGGGCCGAATAAAAAGGTAGAGTTAGCAGCCTACCAACTCAAAAGTGTAGCCAAAATTTTGTATGAGCAATGGAAAGGTGAGAAGCGAGTTGGTAATATGGTGCTTTGGGAAGAGTTTAAATTGGCCTTCATTAATCAGTTTTTCCTTCTTGAGCTTTATGAAGCAAAATTGGTAGAGTTTATGAACTTAAAACATGGTGCTATGAGTGTAAGGGAGTATGCCCTCAAATTAATCAACTTTCAAAGTATTCTCCCCATTTGGTAGTCGATCCTAGATGTAGGATGAATAAGTTCATGATGGGGGTCACCGACTTGGTCAGTGTAGAATGTTGGTCCATCATGCTAACTAGTGACATGGACTTTTCTTGGTTGATGACCTGTGCCAAGCAAATGGAGGAGAAACAATTGAGGAAACAAAGGGGGAAAGAGGTCAAGAGGGCTTGATTTAAGGGTAAATTCCAAAAGGGTTCTAAATTTTGTCAAGGTCAAAGGCCTCCTCATGCTACTAATAAGGGTTTTGCCAATGACTTCCCTAGGCCTCAAGGTATTGGTGGGATAACTCTTTTTGATGTGTGTCCTAAATTTGGAAGGAGCTATGGAGGCCATTTTTGAAGGGTATTAGTGTATTCTATCAATGTGGGGAGCTTAGTCAGAAGAAGGTAGATTATCCAAGAAACCATGGAAAGGTCCGGGGTGCTAATGAAGTCCCATTGGGAAGAGGTGGTCCTCGAGGTGGTTCTACAAGGCACAACCAACTTTATTCTCTACATGAAAGGCAAGGGGTTGGTGAGGTCCCTGATGTTGTTACCTGTGTGTTGAAAATCTTTGACTTTGATGTGTATGCTTTGATTGACTTGGGTGCCACTCTTCCCTTCATTATCTCTCTTGTTACTAAAAAGTTCCATATTATTCCCGAGTTGTTGCATGAGTCATATGAAGTGTTTACTCCTATTGGTGCCTCAATTATTGCTAGGAAGGAATATAGGAATTGTACTATTTGTATTTTGCATAAGTTGTTGCCTTGTGATCTTGTTGAATTAGACATGGTAGATTTTGATGTAATACTTGGGATGTATTTGTTGCATGCCTACAATGCTTCTATTGATTGTAGAACCCGTCGGGTCAAGTTTAAATTCCCTAATGAACTCATCTTTGAGTGGGAAGGTCAAGATGTTGTGGTCAACGGTAGATTCATTTCATGCATTAAAGTCCATAAGTTGATTTCTAGGAGATCCTTTGTATCATCTTGTGAGGGTTAAAGATATGGAGTCTAAAGTCTCTTCCATTGAGTTGGTCCCCATTGTAAATGAGTTTCTTGATTTCTTCCAAAATGATCTTACTGGTATCCCTCCTAATAGGGGGATAACTTTTGGCATAGATCTCTTTCTCAACACTCAACCTATCTCCATCCCCCTTATAGTATGGACCTGTGGAGTTGAAGGAGTTAAAGGAACAATTGAAAGATTTGTTGGAAAAGGGATTTATTAGACCTAGTCAATCACCTTAGGGTGATTCAGTGTTGTTTGTAAAAAGAAAAGAATTGGTCACTTAGAATGTGCACTAATTACCAGCAACTCAATAGGGTCACTATAAAGAATAGATACCCTCTTCCAAGAATTGATGATTTGTTTGACCAATTTCAAGGGGCTAGCTTCTTCTGTAAGATTGATATTCAGTCCAGGTATCGTCAAGTAAGGGTGAGGGAGTGTGACATTCCTAAGATGGCTTTCTAGACTAGATATGGGCATTATGAATTTGTTTTGATGTCATTCGGGTTGGCTAATATGCCAGCCATCTTCAAAGAACCTAATGAATAGGATCTTCAAATCTTACCTTGATGCCTTTTTGTGGTCTTCATTGATGATATCTTGATCTATTCACATAGTAGAGAGGAGCATATGAGCCATTTGAGTGTTATGTTGCAAAGATTGAGGGAGGAAAAATTGTATGCTAAATATGGTAAGTGTGAATTTTAGTTAAAGGAGGTTACATTATTGAGTCATATGGTATCGGAGGATGGCATAAAAGTAGGTCATAAGAAAACTGATGTAATTAGGAATTGGCCTAGACCATTGACCGCATCGGATATTAGGAGCTTCTTGGGTCTTGCACCTTACTATTACAAGATTTGTGAATGGGTTTTCCTCCATTGCTTCCCCTAATACCAAATTGACAAAAAAGAAGTTTAAGTTTGTATGGACTGATGAATGTGAGAGAAGATCTCAAACATTGAAGGATAGGCTTGTGTCCGCTCTTATATTGTCACTACCAGATGGGCTTGAGGGTTTTATTATGTATTATGATGTATCTAGAGTTGGTCTGGGTTATCTACTAATGTAAAATGGTAAGGTCATAGCTTATGCCTCTAGATAACTCAAGGTACATGAAAGGAGCTACCCTACCCATGTTCTAGAGTTAGCCACTATTGTGTTTGCATTAAAGATTTCACGTCATTATTTGTATAGGGTGCATATTGCTATATTCAACAATCATAAGAGCCTCCAATATGTCTTCACTCAAAAGGATCTCAATTTAAGACAAAGTTGGTGGATATAACTTCTCAAAGATTATGACATGAGTATGTATTATCATCTGGGTAAGGCAAACATGGTGACGGATGCTTTGAGTTGGGTGTGCATAGGTAGCCTAGCTAATGTTGATGGTGGTGATAGGGAGATGGATAGGGTGGTGCATAGATTGGCTATACTAGGGGTTAGGTTTGAAGAGGTTGGTGATAATGGTATTGTGATTATTGATGGGTCTAAGTCTTCTTTGGTTGATAAGTTGTAGAAAAACATGATCTTGACTCATCCTTGTTTGAATTGAAGGCCTTGGTGAAAGAGGGCAAAGTAGAGGTTTTCTCCCAAAGGGGAGATGGTTCCCTTAGGTGAAAAGGTAGTTTGTAAGTGCCTTTTACTGAAGGTTTGAGGGACAAAATTCTTGATAAGGCCCACAATTCTTCTTATTCTATCCACCCCGGTTCCTCCAAAATGTATCAAGACTTGAGGGATGTGTATTGGTGGGGAGTCATGAAGAGGAACATTGCCAAATTCATTTCAGATTACCATATTTATCAACATGTCAAAGTCGAATATCAAAGGCCGAGTGGCCTAACCCAAGATATAGAGATTACCACTTGGAATTGGGAGTTGATTGATATGGATTTAGTGGTTGGGTTGCCCAAGACTGGAAAATGTTTTGATTCCATTTGGGTGGTGGTTTATAAGATGATGAAATCGGCTCACTTTCTATCGGTTAAGACCACATATGGGTTGAAGAGTATGCAAGGTTGTACATCCATGAGTTAGTGAGCTGGCATGGGGTTCCTTTATCCATCATGTCAGATCATGGTGCACAATTCACTTTATACTTTTGGAGGTCTTTTCAAAGGGGTCTTGGTATGAACGTTCACCTTAGTATGACCTTTCACCCTCAAAAGGATGGCCAAGGGGAAAGGAGAATCAAACCCTTGATGATATGATTAGAGCATGTGTGTTGGATTTGAGGGGTAGTTGGGATGACCATCTTCATTTAATAGAATTCACATACGCAATAGTTATCACTCTAACATCGGTATCACTCCCTTTGAGGCTCTCTATGGGAGACTTTGTAGATTACCACTGAGTTGGTTTGAGGTTGGAAAGGTTGCTTTATTAGGATAATATCAGGTTTTGGAAGCTCTTGAAAAGGTTAGGATGATTAGGAAAAGATTAAAAATGCCCAAAGTCATCAAAAATCCTATGCCGATGTAAGAAAGAAATACCTAGAATTCCAAGTGGATGATTGGGCCTAATTGAAGGTTTCTCCAATGAAAGGTGTGATTCATTTTGATAAAAAGGGGAGTCCAAGGTGTGCTTCGTTTTGATAAAAAGGGGAAGTTTAGTCCAAGGTGTATTGGTCCTTACGAGGTGATAGGGAGGATTGGCAAGGTAGATTATGAGTTAAAGTTGCCAAGTGAAATGAGTTTGGTTCACCTGGCATTCCATGTCTCTATGTTGAGGACATGTGTTGGTGATCCTAATGCCATTATTCCTCTTGATGTTGTGGGTGTTTTGGAGGACAACTTGACTTCTGAGGAGGTTCTGATTCAGATCTTAGATAGGCAAGTAAAGAGATTGAGGAACAAGGAGGTGGCATCCGTTAAGGTCCTTTGGAGGAACCAACAAGTTGAAAGTGCTACATAGGAGGTCAAAGTGGACATACAAAAGCGGTATCCTTATCTTTTGCACTCCACTCAAGCCTAAGGTACTAATCCTAAGTCCCCTATGTGGTTTCAAGTCTCATATTTAATCCCCTAAGTCATTCATATGCATTCATGTTTAAGTTGGCAAACTTATGATGATTTTACACTTATGTTGAGAATTTGATAATTGTGTTTTACATGTTTTATTGCATTCTTGTTGGGGATGATTTGTTGATGATCACTCTTATCTTGTACATCTTTTTTACATTCGAGGATGAATGTTCCCAATGGGGAGATGTTGTAACGACCCCAAAAAGGGGCTAGAAACAATCATTAAAATGCTCGGAATTTTAATTTTCATATATCTCAAAATTCATTCATTGTTTTGAAAATCTGACTTTATATTCTTGTTCAGGGGGGATCCAAAAGTAGGGGCAAAAGGGTCTAACCCATGATTTTAGAGCAAATGATTAGCAATTTCAATGTTCATAATTTTCAATATCTAGAGATAATCCGCGATAGCATCGTGATACACAACAATTGTGGACATTTGTTAATTTGGACTCCGTATCATGGACCTATGTATTTCACTGGATGTGATTTCTATCTTGGTCCAACACTTTGGGGTCTTGGGCCTAAGTTTTCCCAAACGTGTTTTTACCTATACATAGCCTTATTTCACCCTCATATCATCCCAAGTATTTCCCTATACTCCTCAAAACACTTAGCCATATTTTCAGTCCAAAATTCAAGTCTCAAAACCCTCATCCTAAGCAAAGGTTCTCCTTTAAGGTACTTCTTCAAGCTTCAAGTCTCTACCACCAATCTTCCTAAGTTCATCTATAAGCTAAGGTATATGGGTTTCTTGTATTGGATCCTTTTGTCAACGATAATCAAGCCTCTTGTTACTCAAATTGCATGATTTAAAGATGATTTACAAATGGGTCTTGATTATTATAAAATTCACTGCACACTATGTTAAATTTTGGTAAAGTTGTGCCTTTTTTCTATGTTTTGAGATATAAATCTTGGATCTTTTGTAAGATTTGATGAGTTGTTTTGATGTATATATATTGAGGGTGTTTCAAGGTGTTGATTGATGGTTTTAAAATGGATTTTCTTGCATGATTTCATCTCCAATTTGCATTGTTTAACACTACCACTTCACACCCTCTAAGTGTTTGATAAAATGCCCAGATATGGTTTCTTAAGGAGTTGAAGGTCCAAAGTATCAGATATAATATGAATGATAATATGATGATGCAATGAGCTTATTAGACCATACTCGATCCGACGGGACAAGAGCCTGAGTAACCATGTTGGGGGTTTATACTCATCAACTATGCAAGGGGTTTATACTTATCAACCATGCGAGGGCCTTATTATGTATTAAGACACTCTTTTCTATTGTATATTTTGTCTATGAGGGTGAGACCGGTTACTTCATCTTCACCCCCGCTTTTATCAATGTATTAGAGGTATTTGTTGGACATGCTAAGCAATTGTGATATGAGTTTAACTCTTGTATTTTGACCATGGTATTATGCAAGCTTTTCCCATAACCCCAGTTTCCCCAGTCTCTTATCTTAGATGCTTGATTTATTGCTTCCGCGACCAAGGATGTGTAATGATGCTTTCTGAGGCTTACTTGTGGTCCCATTAGGTTCCTCTTATACCGTGTCACGTCTAGGCCCTAGGCCTGGGGCATAGAGTTATGTTCTGTATATGTATGTTCTACTTTAAGTATCATTTACACATGCCATATGTTAGTATGGTATTCATTTCTTATGATTATGCATTTTGCCTATGTTGCCTATCTTTTGTTGCATTGTATCCTATACACTTGGTATATTCAAATGTACTAACGTATAGTATATGCCTACATGATGTTAACATGTAGGAACCAAAGCATCGTTTGATCCTCCTTCTCCTCCACATGTTTTGTTCTATTGTCCTACAAACTTGTTGGTGAGTCCTCCACTTTGGGGACGTTGCTTATGAACTCTAGCTATGTATTGAGGCTACCTTTCTTTTATTATGTCTTGACTATAAGGGTAAGCCCAATTGCTTTTCTTGGTCCCCACTCATATCTATGTAGTATAAGTGTTGTGGAATATAATATGTATCAATGTTTTGAGTCTTGACTCTCTTGTTCCTTGATGTTATGATATGAAGGTTTATCCTTAGTCCTAATTCCCTTGTTTATGCTTATTTCTCATTGTCATTTTACTTTCTTTCACGACCAAGGATGTGTAATGATATACTATGAGGCTTGTTTGGGGTTCCTTCGTGTTCCCTATTAGTCGGTCACATCTAGGCCCTAGGCTTGAGTCCTTACAAAGATGGTATGAAAGCACCAGGTTGTTAGATTCTCGGAGTCTAACACACCACGTTGATTAGAGTCCTATTAGTGGTTATGTTGTGTACCACAACTATGTGTAGGAGTCTAAAAGGCATTTTGTGAAATTGTTTCCCTTCTTCATACTCTAAGTCGTGCTATAGAGTTGAAGTAAGCTTTCTTACCCTAACGTTTATTCTTTGCTATGCTAGATCATGACTAACATGAGAGGGAGATGAACCCAAACAGCCAAGGAGCAACCGGCCAATAGAGAGCTTAGGGATGGTCTCACCTTTCTTGGACAAGTTGTGGCTAATCAAGCCAATCAAATGGCCCAAGCCGCTCATGGTTCTACACCAGCCTCCCAGGTGAGAGACTTCATGAGAATGAATTCCCCTAGAATTTCATGGGTCAAATGTGAGTGAGGACCCTCAAGAATTCATGGATCAGGTTTAGAAGATATTGTCTATTATGGGTGTGAGGCCAAAGGATAAGGTACAGCTGGCGGCTTACCAACTCAAAAGGGTAGCACAAATATGGTACAACTAATGGAAGGAGGAAAAGGGAGTCAAATATGTAGTACTATGGGAGAAGTTTAAGGTGACCTTCCTTAATCATTTCTTCCCTCTTGAACTAAGGAAAGCTAATTGGTGGAATTTATGAATTTGAGACAAGGGTCCGTGAGTGTGAGGGAGTATGCCCTCAAGTTCAACTAACTTTCAAAATATGCTCCACATTTAGTGACCGACTCAAGATCTAGGATGAACAAATTGTGATACATATGTCTGACTTGGTTAGTGAGGAGTTCTGGTCTGCCATGTTGATTAGTGATAGAGACTTGTTATGTTTGATGACCTATGCCAAGCTAAGAGTGGTCGTGAGGCTAGGAGGGCCTATTTCGAGGGTAAGTTCCAGAAGGGTGGCCGAATTCACCAAGGCCAAGGGTCCTCCCATGCTTTTAATAGGGGATTTGCCAATGACTTCAAAGGGATCCAAGGTGTTGGTGTTAGGTGTGGTAAAGTTCATAAGGGCCCATGCTTGAGAGATACTAATGCATGCTTTGGTTGTGGAGAACAAGGTCACAAAAGGGTGGATTGCCCTCCAAATTGCAACAATGGAAAAGAGGTTGTCCACAAGGTGCTAATGTGGTCCTTTGGGGAGAGGCGGCCAATAAGATGGTTCTCCAAGGCACAATTGCTTTTATGCTTTGCCAATAAGGTGGATGAGGTCCTCGATATTATTATTGGTATGTTGAAAATCTCTGACTTTGATGTGTATGCATTGATTAGTTTGGGTGCCACTCTTTCTTTTTTCACCCTCTTTGCTTCCAAAAAGTTCCTTGTTGACCCTGAGTTGTTGCATGAGTCATATAAGGTGTCTACTCCTATTGGTACATCTATTATTGGTAGAAAAATTTATTGAAGTTGTCCTATTTGAATCTTGCATAAAATATTGCCTTGTGATGTTGCTTAGTTAACATGGCCGATTTTGATATTATTCTTGGGATGGACCGGTTGCATGCATACTATGATTCCATTAATTATAGAACTCGTATGGTCAAATTCCAATTTCCAAATGAACCCATCATTGAGTGGGATAGTCAAATGTGGTAGTCAATGGTAGATTCATCTCTTGTATTAAAGCCCAAAAGTTGATCTCTAAGGCGTATATTTACCATCTTGTGAGGGTTAGGGACGTGGAGTGTAAAGTCCTTCCCATAGAGTTGGTTTCGGTTGTAAATAAGTTTCATAATGTCATCCAAAATGACATTCTTGGTGTTTCTCCTAAAAGGGAAATAAACTATGGCATAGACCTCCTCCCCAATACTTGACCCATTTTTATTTCCCCTTCTGTATGGCCCCGGTGGAGTTAAAGGAGCAATTGAGGGACTTGTCAGAGAAGGGGTTCATTAGGCCTAGACAATCACCTTAGTGTGCACCAGTGTTGTTTGTGAAAAAGAAGGATGGGTCCCATAGAATGTGTATTGACTACCAGCAACTCAATAGGGTCACTATCAAGAATAGGTATCCTCTTCCAAGATTGATGATTTATTTGACCAATTGCAAGGGGCTAGCCATTTCTCTAATATTGATCTTCTGTCCGGGTATCATCAAGTAAAGGTGAGAGAGGGTGATATTCCCAAGATAGCCTTCCAGACTAAATATGGACATTATGAGATTATTGTGATGTCTTTTGGGTTGACCAACGCACTAGGCATCTTCATTAAAATGAATAGGGTCTGCAAACCCTACCTTGATTCTTATGTTGGTGTATTTATTGATGATATTTTGATTTATTCTCATGGTGAGGAGGAGCATAGGGCTCATTTGAGGGTTGTGTTGCAAAGACTGAGGGAGGAGAAATTGTATGCTAAATATGATAAGTGTGAACTTTTGTTGAGAGAGGTTGCCTTCCTGAGACATGTGGTGTCCGAGGATGGTATTTAGGTGGATCATAAGAAGACCAGTGTGATTATAAATTTGCCTAGACCATTGACTCCATCACATATTAGGATCTTCTTGGGGTTAATGTCTATTATCAAAGGTTTGTGAATTGGTTCTCTTCTATTGTTTTCCCTATGACAAAATTGACTCAAAAGAATGCTAAGTTTGTGTGGACTAATGAATGTGAGAGGAGCTTCGAAACCTTGAAAGATAATCTTATGTCTACTCCTATATTGTCACTAGTTGATAGGCTTGAGGGATTTGTGGCATATTGTAATACTTCTAGAGTTGATTTGGGTTATGTGCTAATGAAAAATGGTAAGATGATTTCCTATACTTCTAGGCAACTCAAAGTGCATGAAAAGAACTACCCTACTCATGATCTTGAATTGTCCACCGTAGTATTTGCTTTACACATTTAGTGACATTATTTGTATAGAGTGCATATGATGTGTTCACTGATCATAAGAGCCTCTAATATGTCTTCACTAGGAAAGATCTTAACTTAAGGGAAAGAAGTGGCTAGAACTTAATGATTATAATATGAGTGTGCATTATAATCCGGGTAAGGCAAATGTGGTGGCAGATGCCTTTAGTAGGGTGTCCATGGGTAGCCTAGCTCATGATGAGGGTGGTGGGAAAGGTATGTCTAGGAAAGTGTATCGGTTGGCTAGATTGGTGGTCGGATTAGAGGAGGTTAGTAATGGTGATGTTGTTGTGGTAGATGGTTCTAGGTCTTGTTTAGTGGATAAGGTTATGGCAAAACAAGATCTTGATCCCTCCTTGTTAGAATGGAAAGCCTTTGTGAAAGAGGGCAAGGTGGAGGTTTTCTCCCCAGGGGGAGAGGTGCCCTTAGGTACCAAGGCAGGTTATGTGTAATGTGTGTTAATGGCTTGATAGAAAAGATCATTAATAAAGCCCACAACTCTTATTATTCTATCAACCCTGGTTCCACCAAAATTTATAGAGATTTTAGAGAGGTTTATTGGTAGGGAGTCATAAAAAGGGATATTGGCAAATTCATTTCAAGTTGTCATAGTTGTCAACAAGTCAAAGCCGAGCATCAAAGGCTAGGTGGCCTAACCCAAGACATAGAGAATCCTACTTGAAAATAGGAGGTGATTAATATGGATTTTGTGGTTGGGTTGCCTAATACTAGAAAAGGTTTTGATTCCATTTGGGTTATGGTTGATAGGATGACAAAATTGGCTCATTTCATACAGGTTAAGATCACATATGGGGCTGAAGATTATGCAAGGTTATACATCCATGACTTGGTGAGGTTGCATGAGATTCCTTTGTCTATCATATCAGATCGTGCTGCTCTATTTACCTCACATTTTTGGAGGTCCTTCGAAAGGGATCTTGGTACTAGAGTTAAGCTTTCTATGACCTTTCACTCTCAAATGGATAGCCAAGATGAAAGGACCATTCGAACCCTTGAGGATATGCTTAGAGTAGGTGTGTTAGAGCTTAAAGGTAGTTCGAACGATCAACTTCCATTTGTTAAGTTTCCCTACAACAATAGTTATCATTCTAGCATCAGTATGACTTCTTTTAAGGCTATCTATGTTAGACATTATAGATCACTAGTGGGGTGGTTTGAGGTTGGTGAGGTGGCCTTGTTAGGACCAGATTTGGTTCTGGAGGATCTTGAGAAGGTTAGGATGATTAGAGAAAGTTTGAAAACTACCTAAAGTCGCCAAAAATCCTATGCCAATTTGAGGAAAAAGGATCTTCAATTCCAATAGTGATTGGGTTTATTTAAAGGTGTCACCCATGAAGGTTGTGGTCCATTTTTGTAAGACGGGAAAGTTGAGCCCAAGATATGTGGGTCCTTATAGGGTGATGAGAAGGGTTGGAAAGAGAACTCATGAGTTGGAATTGCCTAAAGAAATGGATTTGGTTCATTTGGTGTTCCATTTGTCTATGTTGAGGAAGTGTGTGGCTGATCCGAATGCTATTGGGCCTCCTGTTATTATTAGTGTGATTGAAGATAATTTGACATATGAAGAGGTTCTGTTAAGACTTTTGACATGTAAGTGAAGAGGTTGAGAAACAAAGAGGTGGCTTCGGTTAAGGTCCTTTAATTTGGAGAAATCAACACATGGAAAGTGTTGTTTGGGAGGCCCAAACGGACATGCAAAAGTGATATCCTCACTGTTTCCACTCCACTCAAGCCTAAGTTATTGACATAAGTCCTTTATATGATCTCAAATCTTAGGTTCAGCCCTCATGTTATGGCATATGTTCATGTTTAAATTGACAAGTTCATCATAATTTTATACTTATGATGAGATCTTTGAAATGGTGTTGAAGTGCAATGTTGCATCTCTATGTGGGCTGGAATTTTCATATTTATATCTCTCATATATGTCTCTTTGACATTTGGGTATGAATGTTCCCATGGGGTAGACATTGTAATGACCCCAAGAAAAAGTGCCCAAAAATATGCCTCGAAAGTGCTCGAAATCGTTATTTTCATACATCTCAAAATTCGTGCGTGATATCAAAAATACAACTTCATATTCTTGTTCAAGTGTCAAGTTGAGTGGGAAATGGGTCTAACCCCAAATTTTGAGCAATGTATCAAAATTTGAAATTTACAAAATGCAATTTCTAGTGAGCTTTTCGTGCCCCTGGCACGACATGCCAAGGGTGCACACTAGTGTTGTTTTGGTCCAATTTTGACTTTGGTCCAAGATTTAAAAGTCTTGGACCAAAGTGTACCCAAATGTGAAAATACCTAAAAAATAAAATTTCACACTCATACCATTCTAAGCATTCTCAATACTCATTCAAACATTTAGCCAAATATTTTTACTCCTAAACTCAAGTCTCAAAACCATTTTTGGATTCTTAAGGATTGCACTCAAGCTTCAAGTCTCCATCTTCAATATTCATCAAGTTCAGCTCCAAAGCTAAGGTATGTGGTTTCCTTTCATAGCTTCCTTTCACCCATGATACCCAAGCTTCCTTTTACTTAAATTTGCATGATTTAAAGAGGATTTCCTTATGGGTCTTATTTATTATGAAAATCACTCCACATTAGGTTAGGGTTTATGAAATTATGACTGTTTTGCTATGTTTTGAGCTATGAAACCAAGCTCTATTGTAAGATTTATATAGCCTGAGGGTGTTACCAAGTATCTATTGATGGCTTTACATTGGAACTTCTAGCATGATAATACTCTTGAATTGTATAGTTTTACACTAGCACTACACAACCTCTAAGTGTTTGATAAAATCTCCGGTTATGATTTCTTGAGGAATTGAAGGTCTAATGCATGTCTTATGAGTTGAATGACTATATGATGATGAAATGATAATGAAATGGATGTATGAATATCAAGTCTATATGATGATGAAGTGAATGTACGTATATGATATTCTCTATATAATGTTCAAATATGACCATGCCCTTCTCGGGGGTTGCGGACCGGGTAACCTTATCAAGGGATTCATACCTTGATAACCTATCGGGGAGTTTGTACTCTGGCACCACGGGCTGTAGGGTACAACTATCCATCAACCTTCTTAGGGGTTATCCATCAACCTATTGGGGGTTTTGTACCCGGCACCATGGATGGTAGGGTGCGACGATCCACCAACCTATCAGAGGGTTTGTGCTCTAGCACCATAGGTGGTAGGGTTCGACGATCCACTAACCTATTAATGAGGTTTATACCTCAATCACCAATGGTGCAGGATATGATGATCCACTAGTAGTTTAATGGTCTCTTCTTACACATATTCTATGTTCTATATAAGCATGTTTTACTTCAAGTATCATCTGTACATGCTATATTGTTAGTATGTTAATCATTGCTTATGATTATGCATTTTTCCTTTGTTGCCTATCTTATTGTTGTATTGCATATGACATACTTAGTATATTTAAACGTGCCAATGGAAACTTTATGCTTACATGATGTCACCATGTAGGAGTTGGAGCACCTCTTGATCCTCCTCCTCCTCACATGGCTAGTTCGATCATCCTACAAGCTTGTTGGTGAGTCCTCTACTTCGGGGATGTTGCGCATTAAGACTACCTCTCTTTTGGATATGCATTAACTATGAGGGTGAGCCTGATTGCTTGTCTTGGCCCCCACTCTATCTATGTAGTAGAAGTGTTGTTGGACATAGTATGTATCTAAGTTATGAGTCTTTACTCTTTTATTCCTTGATGTTATGAGATGAAGGTTTATCCTTTGTCCCAATTCCCTTGTTTATGCTTATTTCATATTATCATTTTAGCTGACTCATGTTATGAAGCTTGTTTGGGGTTCCTTTGGGTTCCCCATTCGCCTGTCACGTCTAGGCCCTAGGCTTAGGTTATGATGGGGGGCACCCTCCTATTGGTTAGAATGAGCGTTCATCGCTTTAGCCAATAGGCATAACGCATTGAGAACCTCTGCATTTTATAGGTCGTCACCTTTTCCACCACCCTGAATAGCTTGATACATTTCCTGAAATGTAACAGTTAAGAATTAGGAATAAGCCTTAGAGGAGTTAACTTTGTCGTATGACATAGATCACGAAGAAGTGAAAGATTTCCTAAAATGCCTCACAACCTCCCATTCATAGTTTTGGCTCGCTTAACAATAATGAATAAGACTCTAATCCATATGGTGTGTTAGATTCCTAGGACTATTAACTAAGGGAAAGCATTCATAAGAATAAGAGAGTAAGAATAGTCAAGCTTGATGAACATAATCAAACTATGACATATT
>JAOTQJ010000011.1:13591939-13648436 GCA_025642045.1 Solanum sejunctum | reverse complement strand
CAAAATTGCTCAACTTCACACATAAAAGTGATTTCAAGGAACTTGCTTAATTTCTCATCATATACATCACTAAACAGTCTTCAAAATAATTTTTAAAGTGATTTCAGAACAATAGAATCCATAGCTTTCCAACTATTTAACTTTTGGTCAAACAAACACTATTCATGGATTTTTGAAGACTCAAAAGTTATGGATGGAGATAACTTAGGAAAATTGTGGCAAGTAATGAACATAGGTCCTATTTAGGCTTTTTCACCGAATGTTACAAGCATTTACACCCTCCAATAACATACATTCTAATAACATACATTCTTTTATTCTTTTAACATACTCAACTATTTCACATTTTTAACAACTTGCGGGTTCTATATACCATTTTTATAAAAGTACCAAGGAGTGGACATAAGATATATTTGGACCCAAATTGAAGGAAAAGGAACTTTTCAAACATAAGACGTTGACCCAACTTAACTAATCCATGCCAAGAGGTAGAAATCTTTACATACCTCGATTCCTTCTTGCAACTACCTCTAATGCAAGACCAATCCAATTTATGCTTTCGGATGTCCCACGTCTACACGAATCACAATAGCGCCAATGATTAATAACCATAGCGGGTCTTAAATCCTAACTTTCTAGTTCCAAATTTTTCTAATAATTTTGGCAGTATCTCCCCTTAAAATACGAAGCCTCGAGAATTCATATCGTCTCAAATAATCAGTTAACAACAACAACAACAACCTACAACATCAATAAATCTTCCCCAATACCATCACAACATCAAAACACTACAAAATGCTATTGCGACAAAGTTAGCAAAACAGGGCAGCATTTATACAAACACATATCTACCATATTCAATCCTTCCTATATACTCCAAGAATCATAATACGTAAATCCAATGCCCAACGCAACCCCCAACATTAAAACATAACATTATACCTTCAATGGGGCTCCAATTCAAGTTAACCTTCATGTAAACATTAATATAATTTTCCCAACACTTCTTTCACCCCACAAAGATTATTTCCATGACAAATAAACATAAACACATAACTACAAATTCATATATCATCATATGCAACTTGTCCTCAATTCCAACCCCAAATTCGAAATTCATAATTCAACTAACAACTAACCTTTTTTCATGTTTTACCTTCATTATAACGCACCTCTAACACACCCACAAGCTTTAATTAACATAAATGAGGCTAGAAATTAACATACCTTTCAAGCGCCTTACTAGACCCTAACCTTCCTAGCCGTCGAACCAAGCATTTTCTTGACCAACTAACGCCTATACGCCACTTATAGGATCTAATATACCAAACTTGAAGCGTCAAATAAGCAAAAACTCAAAAAAAATAATTTTTTCCTTCACTGTAGCTGGCCGAACCCTCCCCTGTTCCTCTCTAAAACTTTTTCTAAGGAGAAAGGAGCTGCATCACCTACTTGGTGAATTAAGGCTGAGAATTCCTCATTAGGTCAGCCAAATCACACTATAAAAAGGGGTCAAAGTAGCTCCCAAAAGTCATTTCTCAACTTGACCTCACAAAAATCAAATTTGCTCTCTAAGTTTCCTCTCAACTTTTCTCAACTTTGTGAAGCAGCCAAACGAATCTTTTAGGGTTCTTAAGGAGCCTTTAAACCTTCAAGACAAAGGTAAGTATTTATAGTTTTATATTTAGTTTAGTTTAATCATGAAAAACAAGAGATAGATACTAGTTATGCTTGCTGAAATAGTTGGACAGCGTGTGGGCAGAAAGTTATTGCACACTTGCCTCTTGTTTTTGTGATTTCTATATGGTTCATGAGTTGTATTATAAAGTAACTTGGTGTTATTAACATGGTTTGAGCTATAAACATCATCCTAAGGTTGCTGCCCTGATTTTGGTTTCAGTTAACAAGAACGTTTTATCGAGTATCTTAAGTTTCATATTGATTGGAACTTGCGGGTTGTTTTATGTAAGGCTATTAGCTCATGTCCTTCATGACTTCTTAAGTACTGTTATAAGACTATCAATCTCAGATAGAGCCAAAGATTGACTATTTTTTTGGCTTTGGAGTATGATGGAATAAAGCAAAATGGCTCTTTAAACTGTCTGCGCTTCTTTCATTTGTAAAGTAGCAATTAGTCAATGCAACTTTCGACGCTCCTCATGGGTCATCTGGAAACAGCCGCTTTATGTTTTTAAACATAGGGGTTAGGCTGTGTACATCTAATCCCACCTACCCTGAAATGAGTAGGAGCCTTTTGAGGCACTGGGTATGTTGATGTTGATGACGTTATATGTGTACATATTGCTGGAACAGTTTGGTTAAAGTTGGAATAAGTTTGGAGTTGTTGACGTCAAAATGTAGCGAAGGAAGGTAACGTTATGTTGTCCATTTTTAGATTGTGCAGAATTCTGATATGATGTGCTTTGTGGGCTATTGTAAGACAGTTATGATATCAAAATAGGTTGTATATGATATGTACATTCTAATGTGTATTAGAAAATATGATTAGGGGAGGAAAGGTTAAAGGAATACGCTTGGGTTTATAATCACCCGCTTATTGCCTATGTATAATTTTCTTACGTGATTGGTATGCCAAGGTATATCTATTGTCTATTAATGTTAGTTTTATTACCTACTATGTTAACAAGGTCATACAATGAGGTATGTAAGGTTATTTGATTTCGTATCACTTGGTATGAAACATAGCTCTCTCCTTGGTACATAAAGGCATTCACCAACTCTGACACAACTATTAACCATGTCTCCACTCTTGTACATGTCGATATGATTGCATACTTAGTCACCTTTAACACTGCATACATGCTTGGATACCAAGTTATATGAGTTCTTTTTACTAAATAAAGTTCACAAGTTGTTTCATTTCATATGGATTTTATTATTTACGTAACGTACTCTTTTCATTGTCATGTTGTCTTATGTGATTATCCACATGTCACATGATACATATATAGTCCTACAGCTTCAATATTATGACCACCAAAAGAATCATCTCAAAGGTAATTGAAAGATAAAGTATACAATTTTTGGTAGGTGGTAGCCCGAGGGGGTGAGTATAACCTAGCCAGGGACGATCCTATCAACTCGGGGTAGCCCGAGGGCTTGAGTTTAACCTAGCCAGGGATGAACCCGATACAGTTTCACCACTGATCATTTGGTCATTTGTTTTATAGTTGTCACAGATTATACAGTAAAGGTAAAGTAATATAAAGGACATAAAGTACAAGATTCCAGAGTATAACTAAGGGTGGTCCATATTCTGCCACAGATGCATAGTTTCATTTGAGTTCTTACTTTATATACAGTATATCCTGCCTTACATACTCAGTACATTATCTCGTACTGATGTCCCTTATGGGGGACCTGCATTTCATGTTGCAGGTACAGGTGATAGTAGATCTCCCCAGTAGAAGTACAGGATATTCAGCTTTTGTCACCAAGCTGCTTCGGGGCTTTGTATATGTCTAGAGTTTACGTATTTTAATTGCACTGTTTGTTGAGGCAGGGCCTGTCCCAACCCTTATCAAATGTTTTTCTTTATTTAGAAGCTTTGTAGACTATGTAAATTAAAGTTTGGTCATGTCTCATACTTTAAATACCGTGGCCCCAACGGCCTAGTCATGTGTGTTTCCTTTTGGCTTGTTATCACTGTTTATCTTCTTAAAGGCATGTCAAACACAGAAACCCCTTATAGTATGTATAGAAATCGCATAGTTATAGGTTGGTTCTCCCAAGCCTTATTGGCGACAGGTGCTAGTTCACCCTAACAGGACTTTGGGGCATGACACATAGTGTGTCCACCTCAATATACTCCAAAAACATTAAGAAGTATTGCGATCATCATTGCATATTTACCCAACAAAATTGAGGGTTGAATCCACAGGGAACAGTTGTTCAAGATTAGATGTATTAATTTGAACTAAATGATTATAGCATTAATAAGAGTGTTTACAACTAACATGTATCTTATAAATGATTGCTAGATTTGAATTAAAACAAATGATTAAGAGACATGTCATGGGTGTGTTAAATGGGATAATAATTCAATAAATAGGTCTTACAACTTGAATGATGTGTCAATTGAATATGAGAAGACTAGAATGCTTGTAACCACTATTTCTGAATAGAAAATAGTAGCGTTTCACATGAACCTATTATAACTTCATATGTCAAATTGCACTAGAACACACTTGGCCTAAGCAATTTATAAGCAAACCATCTAATACCTTAGTTGTTGAACCCGAATCAGGCATTCAACCAAAACTCATAATATTTCATGCTATCATACTCATTACCCACTCCAATCATTAATAGTTAATACAATAATTAAAGATGTAAACATAACTATGAGTTTACAACCTCAATATTTCAGTTAAACATACAATGAATATGAACTCACTTCAATCAACAATAAAACATTCAAAATAAATAAGACTCAATCATAAATCAAGTACCCATGCTAATTACGCTCCCCCTAAGATTAAGGATTTTTGCTAGACATAATTAAAAGACAAAATTGACTACCATATTATCTTCCATAGCGATGGGTAAAGAGTAATTCAAGGAATTAGAATAAATCTATTCACTTCTTGCTCTAATTTCTCTCCCCCAAGCTTCATTCTCAAACCCTCTTCTAAAAGGATGATGTGTTTTTCTATCAAGAAGGAAGGTTCAGTGTACTACTAATTTTATTCTCTAGCAATGTGTATAAATTAGTCCTCCAAATGGACCTTTTATACTTTATGTAAAATTAGCTGAGTTTGAGCATGATTCACTGATTAGTATTTAAGGTCACCATTTTTGAGTATTTTGGTGATTCGACGAATATGCACTTGATCGCCATTTAAAGCACCTGTTGAAGGCCCTGGTATCTAAGATATTATGTGATATGACTATGCATCACTGATCCTATTTGGCGATCCATTGAACCTTTACCAACGTCGCCTTTTAGCTCAAAATTTCAAGGAGGTGGACTCTGCAACATTAGGTGGTCAGTGTCACCCTTCGATGATCCGCTAAATTAGTCAGCGACACCAATTTTGACCTCCTTTTATGTACTTTTTCTCCTTCGTCCTATGTTATTGAGTTTTGTCCTTTCATTCATTTTCATCCTCAATCCAAGAATCAAACACACAAAGTAGTAAACATATGAGGCACAATAATACATTAAGGACAATGCTTTCTTGCTTTTTAGGCTCTATATGAGTCCAAAATATGGACTCATTAACACCCCTAACATGAAATTTTGTTTGCCCTCAAGCAAATCAAATATCAATCTATTCAAAGCACAATGCTTACAAATAGGGCCATAAGGAGCAGCACATTCATTCCCTGGTTTGTTGTTAATCTTCAATGCTTCTACAAACCACTCACACAATTTTGAAGATTCAAGAGATGACTAAAGATTCCTCAAGACAAAGCTATGCTCATAATTGCTAATGTTATTGCTAATCACTGCCCAAAAACATCAAAATTTGTCGTCACAACAAAGAAGATCCTTATGCACACAAGATTATGACATTAATTTCAAGGATCTATCAACATTTACACTCCCAAGTAAGAAATCACATGTAAATTTCTACCCATAGGCTTTTCATTATTCTCAATCATATTCACTTAATTTCATCTGAATTAGGATCACATGACTTTGCTAGATTTGTAATGTAGGCTAAAGGATAGACTGGATAGAATTTGGATATAAGTAACTCATCCCTCTTTGAAAACTAAACACAATTGTTCACTCTCATGAATCTTTTACTTTCCTTTCTCTTACTCTCCCAAATGACATCATTTTGAGTTGAATTTCAATCTTAACTGCCCCCTATATAACTAGTTTTCAACAAATTTTTGGAGGGTCCTATTTTTCAAACAATCCTTTTTTCCTTCTTGTTCAAGCATTTTCCTTTTTTTTCTTTTTCATCATGCATGGACTCCTCCACATCTTTCTTGTTGCTTTTCCTCAAACTTTTGAATGGGAGACATCCCTCTCTTACCAATAACCCCAACTTTGGACTTCGGACACATCTTTCATCAATTTAAGCTCAAGGAGGGAATGGTGTTCAACAAAAGGGGAATACCTTTCCAATCAAAGGTCAAGGATAACAAGGTTTCCAAAGAAAGGCCCAGGATCAACGGGGCATTCTAGGGATGCAACTAATGTTAATAGAGGCTATTTAGTCAAAGTAGATTTAGAAGAAACTAAAAAAGGACTAAGGCCATCTCCCTAATCCGAATTTAACTAAAATACACTTTAATACAAACCAGGAAAGTTCTAGATATCCACAAGCATGCCTTTCAACAATTACTTCACCTCTCATGGGAAAATGGATCCCAAATTTAAACAATGGCTAGAAAACACATATTCACTATTTTTTGATCAATGCATATCCTAGCTTGATACTTACTTACTCAACTCAAGATGCTTCTAATCCATGTAAAAATCATTTTTATATAATATATGCTCCTGATCTATAGCACTATCCAAGTCAAAGATATTGGCAATCAATACTCAGATTGCTAAGGTCTTTGAGACATGACAAAATTCTTTTTAAATGGCTTTTCATATATGCATCGGTGTTTTGCCAAGAATCTAAGGACATCATCAGTATGCATTTTTCACCAGACATCCATCCAAACAAAACTAAAACTGAAGTTACTAACTATTACAACTCAAAATAAAATATATTTACAAACAAAAAGCGAAGGATTGTCTTAATTAAACATAACAAAAACAAACAAACAACCAAAACTCATTGTCTCAACCCAATCATAACATAACCAAATAAAAAAAAATAAGTCAACATCACATTATCAAATCTTATTATCATCAAGCAATGGGATTCTAAGTGCTCACCCCTCCCAGAAAGAAAATATTATCCTTATTGTATAAGAATAACATCAATAATGCTCAAAAGGAGTGAGAAATAGAATCTCCATGATTACTCATCATGCAGTTGCGGTGGTGCTGGTGGTGGTGGAGCTAAAGAAGAGGTAATGGGGGAGTCCATGCACTAGTCTTAGGGTGCAATCTCTGAAGTAGGTACCGGAGTAGTGGACTCCGGCTCAATCTAAGGCATGACATACTCTGGATCATTTTCACTAAACATGCTCAACCTAATCATGGATATATCTTGGAGAATCAGTGATTCTTTAGTGACTGTGGTTATGATATCCTCCTCTCTTACAATCAACTCATAATGACCCGAAAAAAGGGTTCAACTCTGAAGGCTTCCTCATTTGTCTTTGGGGAACCTATTTGTATCATTTACTTTAGTCCCCTCACCTAGAAAAACACATGTCATAGCCTCAAGGAACACATCCTTATCAACCTCTAGTAGCAAGTCCATCATACCTGATTAGTCTATATTTTAGACTCCTTCTGGGCTAGTTCGCAAAGAAATTTTATTCTTAGTGTGCTATTATTTCCAATCTCTAACGAATATGCATTTTTTATGTCAATAAATGGAACTAAAAGTGCACAAATGTAAAATACTTGATAAATCTTGGAAAGGGAGCAAAAGTATCAGTGAAAAGCGATATCGCCTACATACTCAGCAATTCACCGAATAGTTTGAGAGATCACCTAGCATTGCAACAACCAAGGTTCAATCCCAAGCTAGGAAAGTAGTCAGAATTGATGTCTCCAAACATATTTAGTGCACCATTGAATGACTAAAAAGACCATCTAAAGTTTTAGTACTCAAAGCACTAAACCATGACAATAAGGCAATGAATAGGAATTTTGGCAAATTGTCAAATTGTATTGGCAGAGTGAAGAACCATCTCCTAATGTTGCAAAGTAACAAGCTCAAAGAGGATGCAGAAGAAAGTGGTCAAGTGCATATTTGGTATATCGCTGGAGTGCTCGGCGATGGTTAGCCTTGACTATCTAATGAAAATACGTAGCACAAACTCTCACACTTTTGCATAAACTATTTTAGAAAATTAGAAAAGACATTGTACATATCATTCTTCTTAGTTTTACAGAGAGAATGGTACATAGAATATTTCTTCTTTAAAGTACAGCGGTTGATAGGATTTTTCGCTATTGGGGAAGCAAAACTTGAGTAGATTGGCTGGTGATAATCAACTATTCTCTATTCAATCTTGTTACCCATGACTTTAAATACTATTTTTGGTATTAAATCTCCGATTTCTATCATGTATGGCTAAAACCCTCATGTTGGGGTATTCTATTGATATGGGTTCTTGATTTATTTATTTAGTTTTTGGTATTTTGACTTATTTATGTTGATTTGACAGAATTTACGTTCATTTTTATGTTTAATATATAATTTAAAGGTTGCAAATTTGGGATTTAATTTAGATCTCTGACTATTTCTTTACCTGGAAATATTAGAGTGTGGAACAGACGTAATAGATGAAAACCTTTTGGTACTTTAGTTGAAGTGCATAGCCATGGATTCAATGGCCAAGGTATTAGCGATTCTACTAATACTTCTTAGGCCAAGCGTGTCCTCGAAAGTCTACATATGATATCATAATTGAATCATATGAAACACTCGCGTGTCATAACTAAACATAAGTTACAAGTAACCTAGCCTGTTCACTCATTATCAACTCAATTAGTCAATATTTAGGCCCAGCTGGTAGATTGATTCCCATGTTTGCAAATCCTTAACATCTTTCCTAAATTATTGGTCAATTTGTTATTTAAATATTGTGTAGTTGAACCCTGAATTTAATTTCTGCAAACCCCCAAATCGTACAAGTGCTTCGTCCAATAAACCACTTCTATTTGTGAACCATGATTCCTATATGATTCGGCCCCAACCTCTCAGTTAGGTTATTATACTGATGATGATCGCCCCTGATTTTTTGAGTAATCGGGTTAAGCAACATCAATAATGGCACCGTTGTCATGGAATCGGTGAGTTCATGACTGAAGTGTTTGTTGAGCTTTGTTCTTGTAGTTAGAGTTATTTTTGCTATTTTTTGTTGTTTTTGCTATGGAAGAATAGATGTTAACATGGCGGATGAAAGAAGTGTTTAGGGTGAAATCATGGAAGATATAAATGACCTCCAAAACATCAATAGGACCAAGTAAGCATCGTAGGGGCAATGCTATTGCCTTCAATAGCTGTAAATGTTGAATTCAAATTCACTAATACAATGCTAAAGTTACTATGTCTTAGTGGATTATACAAAGGACAAGTATGTGAGGATCCCTATGACACCTTCGAAACTTCATTGACATTTGCTCACCATTCAAGTATTGGCGTATCACGCAAGAAGTTGTTAGATTGAGGAATTTCCCTTTTTCTAGAATAGGAGAGGTCATAAAGTGGCTACCTTAGCTTCCCTGAGGTTCAATTACATCATGGGAAGAATTACAGAATGAGTTCATCGAGAGATTCTTCCCTCCTTCACGAATAATTAAGCTGTGGAGGAGCATAGAAAATTTTAGAAGGGTTAATGATGAACCACTACATGAAGCGTGGGAGCGATTTTGAAAACTTTTACTTCAGTTGCCAACTCATGGGATCCCTAATCATTTGTTGCTATAATACTTCTATGTAAGTCTAAGGAGGGCTTATGAAGTAAATGTTTGCAACATTCTTTTAGTAGCTAGATGGAGTAGCTAAAATGAGGAAGGTATGGTACACCCATAAGGATTATGCTTCCTCTATTAAAGGAGGAATATCTAGAGAGCAATTGGCTAAAGAAAAGGAGCGTGATGAAGTCATAAGAAGAATGGTGAAGTAGCTCAATCTTGTAACACAATATGTGACTATAGCACAACAAATTAATGTTGTACAAGCTATAGGTGTCTTGCCCTATCAATGTGAGCCAAGTAAAAAAGATCATGAAGAAGAGGTGTATTTCATTAGGTAAAATTATTGGGTTCTCGTTGGACCTTTCAATAGTCACATGGGAATCAAGGTCGAAAAGTTAGAATTTATTAGGCTAATGGTTAGTGGATGAACAAACATATGCATTGTCATGGTGAAGGACAAGAGGGAGTCATTTCATCTTAATAGTGTGCAAGTTAGACAAGTTGCAGTTAATGAGATGCTTTCTCGGATTTTAAACAAAGTAGAAGACTCAATTAATATGTTGAACGAGATGAAATTGAGATTCACCCAATTAAACCATAGTGGCATCTCATGCAATTTTAATTAAAAGTTGAGAAGCTTGTTTAGAATTATTCTCAGCCCAAATGCATAGCCAAACAAGAAGCAATAATCAGATATGTATCGCTATCACTACTAGAAGTAGCAAACCTCTTGAATCTAGCATGGGATCCAAAACCTCTTTATTTGGGAAAATCAAGGAGTGTAAATGAAAAGATGAGAAGAAAGTGAATAGGAGCAACATCATTCTTGGTAAATTGGAGAGTGTATGTGGCACCCAAGATGGGGGTAAATTGACAGAGGCTAAATGAGAATTGGTTGAAAGTGGTTACTCCTTATAAGCCATCCATGAGAGTTATAACTTTCCCTCATAAGTAGGAGAATAGAGGTGACGAAGCTAAGTTTTAGAAATTCCTATCCATATTCAACTCTTTGACAACTACTATTCCATTAGTTGAGGCTCTCAACAAAATGCCAGCATATACACAATTCATGAAGAGGTTAGTGGCTAAAAAGAGAGCCCTAGAATGTGAAATGATCAAAATTCGCATAGCTATTGTGCCATTTTAACAAGATATGTGGCTGCAAAGAGAGATGATCTAGGTGCATTCAGAATACCATGTACTATTAGAACATGTGAGTTTGGTAGAGCCTAATACGATTTGGGGGCTAGTATAAATTTGATGCCTTTGATTGTGTTTGAACAACTTACTGTGAATACCCTAGCCCCAACATCCATGAAGCTACTTATGGTCGATCGGTCAACCAGCAGATAGGTTAGAATATTATATGCTGTCTTGGTGAAAGTAAATAAGTTCATATTTCTAGCTGATTTCATAGTTCTGGATTGTGACATAGATATTGATGTGCCTGTTATTCTGGGTCGACTATTTTTTGCCACAGGTAGGGCCTTAGTGCATGTTGAAAATGAGAACCTAAAATTTAGGGTGAATGATGAAAAGGTAAGTTTCAATATTGGTAAATTATTGATAAGGCCTGATGACTTTCAAGTAAATACCATTGTTGATTTGATGAATGAAGTTGTGTGAGATCTTCAACTCAATGGAAGAAATTATGTTTTATTATATGAAAATAGATGTGAATGGTTATGATGAAATAGTGGCTGCAGTGATGGGTGCTGGAAGTCACTTAACAAACCCTGCTAAACTTGACATAGAATTGAAGAACCATGAAATGCAGCCAACAAAGTAATCTATTAAGGAACTACCAAAACTCAAGTTGAAAAAGTTACCAATTCATTTGTAATATATCTTTTTGGGTGAGAATGATACATTGCTAGTGATTGTAGTAGTAAGGCTACATGAAGAGCAAATTAAAGCTCTTGTCAAGGTGCTTAAGAAACATGTGAAAGCTATTGGTTTAATGATCACTAACATTGTGGCCATTCCTTCGGGAATTTGCACCTACAAAATTAAATTGGTTGAGGGATGCAAATCTAGTGTTGAGCATTAGTACCGACTCAATCCGCTTATGTAAAAGGTGGTCAATAAATAAATAATAAAGTGGTTAGATGCTAGTGTGATATACCCAATTTCTGATAACAATTGGGTAAGTCTAGTCCAATATGTTCCAAAAATGGGAAGTATGGTTGTGGTTCCCAACGAACAGGCGCAGTTGATTTCGACCAGACCAATCATCAAATGGTGAATTTGTGTGGACTATAGAAAATTGAATGCCTTAATGTAAAAGGATCATATCCCATTACCCTTTATAGATCAAATGTTGGAAAGATTGGCTGGAAGGGGGTGGTACTATTTCCTTGATGGACACTCCGAGTTTTCTATCTCCCTTGAAGATCAAGATGAAAACACTTTTCTTGTCCTTATGGTACATTCACTTTCAAAAGAATTCCTTTATGGTTATTCATCAAACCACGAGCCCATTCTACTATTCATAGTTTTAGACCCTTCATAAATGGCCCTTAGAATTGGTCAATGTTTTCATCCAGGCCAACCCCATCCATGAGCAGTTAATCAATTGCCTTGTTTATAGACTTGTTTAGGACTCGTGGTTTGAACCATAGTCTATAAATGTGACATAAATATTTGACCTGCAATATGTTCAGTCCCACTTCTTGTGAAACTTCTAACCACAAGACTTACAGGTTCTTACAAATGCTTGGCCTAATGAAATCCCTTTCTCAAATCTTCCAATTAGTTCTTCAACTCTGTTGGAGCCATTCAGTAAGAAGGAATAGAGATAGGTTAGATATTATCGAGAATCTATGTCAAAGTCTACATCACTTTTGAGAGAAATATAGGGTAAATCTTTATAAAATATATCATGTAACAATCCGACTTAGGTCCTAGAGTCACACGACGAATGAGACACCTGAAGGCACCTCACCCATGCCATTTTTAATATCTTAAGCATTCATAGGCATATATTAATAACATTTGTAGAATAATAATGGTGGGGCACGGGTCTATGGGCATTATATGACAATGAAGCAACAAACAAAAGCATGTAAGGAAACATATCTTTGTCCATTACACATACCAACTAATACATAGATGAACAGAACCAGTAATGATCGGTTTGCATCAAATACAAAAGACTCCATAATTAAATAACATAGAATGTAAAAGACTCAATAGGCCAACATATTATAGTGTCTCAAAAGAAAATACAAAGAATGGAAAATGGTTGAGTCCTGAACTAACAGCTCACCAAAATAAAATACTAGTTTTGAACGCCAGAAACTAGCCGTGAGATAGTAGAGGTGTACCTATCCCTACATGGTTAAATTATGCAAGCAAAATATGTGCTAATACATTGTACTAAATATATGAGATGTAATATAAGAAATGAAATTGTAATGTCATTATTCATAAATAAAACATATAGATATACATGAGGTAGTAAGATACATATTTATGAGCTCAAGCGTACACAAGGAATATCACTTAGTATGAATAAGTGTTAATGCATGAGAAATCACATATAGAGGACATCATATCATTGACTCATCAACTTTTGGGAGAATACCTTAACCGACATTTAAGACCATGCAAGCTACTACATGAAATCCAATATAACCCCCGTTGGCACGGGAAAACCACTTATCGGGTGGAACTCCATCACTTCGCATGCAGGAATGGCATATGTAGATACACTAGCCTAGCCTACAAGGGCTCCTATAGTGGCACATAGCTAGAGGACAATGAGATTCAAATCTACTAGGTCACGCCTTAACTAACAAAATGAGCCCAAATCTCAAGACCCTCTCAGTGTTAGGTCATCCCACAAAATCTTTAAATCATATACATACTCATTTTATGATTATAAGTAGCAAGTTATAAGAATAACTCGAAAATAAGGAACCACCAAGTGGGAATTGTCCTTTTATCTTGGGGACCTTATTAAATATTTTTTAGGACAATTGTCATCATGGTTATATCTTTGAAAAATCATAAAGTTGAAACCCATCCTTAATGCCCTAATCATCATTATGAAATATGCAAAGCTTTACTTGAAACTAGGGGGCTAAGCTTTTAAGCTGGAACAATCATAAATAACATAATCATGCATAAATTATGAAAGTATACTTATTTAAACAGGCAAAACAGCCCATAAACTCATCATTAGGGTCATCATTACTATCTTAAATACATGTAAATACTTAGTTAAAAAATCATAGGATATCATTGATACCATTTAATATCATAAAGTATCATAAATTATTCATTGACATGCATATTTACTTGAAGGAACTTAAAGAAAAGATAAAATACATTGTGAAGGACTTTGTAGGTAAAAGGAGACCCACAAATAAAACTCGCGTACCTTGTTAAGCTTGGGGAAAATAAACTTGAAGCCTTTGGGAAGAACCTTGAAACCCTAGACCTTCTTGCCTTGCCTTGCCTTGCCTTGCCTTGCCCTGCCTTTTAGAGAGCATAATGCCTTAGGAATTTTAAGAATTGGAAGAATCAAGAGATTGGAGGTTCTTTAGGGTTTAAGGTCTGATTTAGGCCTCTTTAGATCCAAAAGTGACATAGTTTAGGAATAGGATTTGTGGAAATAACAAAACTACCCTTCATTAAAACTATCAGATGAAGTCTATGAAAGGTTATTTATAGGCCATGGATTGAACCACCGACTGTAGTCCCTCTCCATCCTGTTAACTTTTCTAGAACTTTTGAAACTATTTTCCTAACCAAAACTATGAAACCATCTTATACAATATGTATATAGACTTACGAATCGTGGTTGGATGCATAGAATCCTTCCACATTGAGTCATTTGTCCTCATTTACTGGACCTCATTTACGAAGGGCTACTATGAGACATAATATAGTATATGGTCCTTCCTGTTAGTCGTAGGTTAATTTCTAGCAAACCCCAAATTTCCTTCAAGTTAAGTCCCTCATCCATGAATCTATCCACAGATCGTCATATTTTCTGCAGGTCGTCACTGGGTGTATGGTTACCCCACACTTGAAAACTTTTTCAATTTCCTAAAGCTCATGTTTATGGACTGAGTTATGGGTCGTAAGTCCATCTACGGGCCATAAGTCACCCCCTTACACTGACTACATGTCATTTTCTATCTAACTCTTTCCTGCACTCATGATGACAACATCTGATGTTCACGCTTTAACAAGAAAGCAGTCATCGTCAGCAATTAATCTAACCGAAGATTAGGATCTAATCCACAAGGAATACAGGGCTTGACTACAAGACTTCAGTACTATTCATTTCAAGCATCAATAACTAAAATCTCTAAATTGGGGGTTTTGTGATTCAAAAACAAAATAAAACAAATACTAACTATAATGCGAGGAAACACTAAATTTTGTGGACAACTTAGGAATTGTGTTCCCCATATTTCGTCGACTCGATTACCCTAGATAACATAACTACATTTGGTGATCTGTGTGCAAGATGGTAACTTAGGTTATTCCAGCCCTCTTTTGAAGGTAAAGGTTGAATTTCACCGTGGCGCTTGGTCGGCAACCATGGCGTGCCAGCTAACCATTACCAATTGTCCTAGTTAACCTCCCCTTGGTCAGGCTTGGTTGATTAGACGAGAATACATCAATTGAATTCTATCATCTATTTCCCTTTTTCTATTCGTCACTACCTTGGTCAAGATCGTGATAGTAGGTAGGGTTAGGTGTTGTCCACCACCAAACAACAATAATAATGAAGGAAAACAAAAATTACATGCAAAACCCCAATCATATAAATGTAATAAACCTAGGTTATTTGAAGTCAACTACCCATGGTTCCTACAAACCCAAGTTGTGGGTGCTTAGCTACTCATGGCTAAGGTAGAACAAGCAAAATCGCACATACAAGACATAAATAAGAGTTTTACCAACTACAATGAAGAAAATAGGCACCACAAGTTGCAAGTCCAAGCTTGATTGATCAACAATGAGTGCAAGATAATTTTTGCAATCCCCAAAATAGGTTTTCCAAGAGAGAACTATAAACTACTCTAAGAACCTAAGAAAAGAGTCAAAATGTGATTATAGATTGTGTACTGGGTGAACCCCTCTCTAAAACCAAACTTAAACTATACATAGTATTTACAAAATAACCTTAGAATAAAGATAGAAAAGGCAGCTGGTAGCTGATAAGTCTCACAGTTATGACTCATAGAATGACTTACGAGTCATAGTCGAGGTCTCCTATCAAGTTCTTGGCATCTTGGACTAAACTAGTATGACCCATAGGTACGAGTCGTTACTTGAGATACGACTCTTATATTCCTCTCATAGTTTTAGAATTTGGTTTTTGATCTAATATCTTGGCTCTCTGATTCTTGCTACGAGTCCACCTATACTAGTCATAGTGAGGCTTACGACATATGCGATGGCTTCATAAGGGTGACCTCCACTTAGCAGATTTCTAAATTTTTGATCTCTATTTCTTCCTATAACACCACCTTACGACTCGTAGCTTGGGCTACAATTTGTAAGTGTGTTCGTATGTCCTAAGCTTTAGCAAATTTTGCAACTTTTCTTCAAAATCATGCCAACCTAACTTTTCTGCAAGATTCACATAAAAATACATCAAAACCATAAAAAATCACTTTAAGAACTCACAAAATTCCTTGTTTCAGGCACCAAATGTGTTATGTTTTGACAGCACATCAACACCCTCAACTTAGAATTGTTGCTTATCCTCAAGCGACGACTCAATCTACGTAGACAAAGAGAAATCCATAGCAGTTATACTAATGGCATATATAATAGCTCCTTTGATTCAGGTACCTAACTACTATTTTCAAAATAAGATTGCAGAGTTATCAAGCAAACAAGAACATAATGAGATACTAGGCAATATCACTATGACAAGCTAAGGAGCACCAATCGTCCACTATTGCTAATATAGTCATATGTTACTCAAGTAGTGCAAATACCCTCAGTGGAAAGAAGTCCCTCATACTCACTCAAAAGCATTTAGAATTTAGGGACTGGGAAGCATTCTCACGCTTACAATGAAAATTCAATGCATATTGACTAACACCATAGCCTTGCATCTATACTCATCTTCTGTCTTGGTGAGAAAGTGGAGTTGGATCACTTTAGGACTTATAGGATTGTAATAGAGGTTCAGGGTGCTTTGGTATGGTATGTTAGGCAAGTAGTGACTAAAAGTTATCCTTGAACCATGTTTACCAACACTTTTTGCTTTCATGATCCAACCCCTTTTATTCTCTTGTTTTGAACTTTTGTCGAGTGCTTTCTTTATCTTTTTCAGTTGTACTTCGATTTCAGACTTACTTTTCCTAGTTTTTTCTCAACTCAAGGCACTTTTCTTTTCTTTTTCTTCACTTGGTTCATGCTTTTTGATTTCTTTCTTGATTTCTCAACTAACTACCTTATTATTATTACTTTACCACCGCAAGGGTCACCTGCAACTTAGGCTTTTAGCCTCAAGTGAAGTACACAATATCTATGCCTCAAACCAGGGCCACCTACTGCAGCCACCCTTAACTTAGGCCTTTAGCCTCAATCAAGGTTCACATGTTCAAGGATAAACCAGGGCCAATATCAGGTATTTCATCAAACAAGGTTAAGCTAGCAAGGTATCAAGAAAGAATGAGTACATGAAAAGCTCAAAAGTTTGGAACAAGGGATTCACTCGCTGATTTGGTAGGTCATTTAGGCCAAAAGTGGTTTCACTCAAATAACAAAGGCCTAAGATCTTTTCCATATCCACCACATCACCAAAAAAATTTTAGAGTAACAAGGCAAGTTCTAGGTCCATACAAGACACATGAATGCAGCAAAATAAGCTCACAACACACATGGCAATTGCATCCACAATCAAGTATAGACTCACAGGTCATGTTATCAGTCTTAGCTTACCTTCACAATATCATAACAAATATTGCCAGATACTCAAAAATGTATGAATGCATCAATAATCACAACCTCAAAAATTTTGAGGGTATCTAATTTTTCATCAAGATATTTAAATACATCTAAAAATTATGTATATGCCAATAGATAACACTACTATGAATTACCCATTATCTACACTACCTAAGTTTAACAAAAAAGTAAACATCCATAAGAAAAAAAAAACACGGCAAGAAAACCTTGGAATCAAAAATAGGGGAAGTTATGGACTTGAAACTACTCAAATTTCACCTTAATCCATAACTTCTCACACCCCACCAAAATAGGATACTTTGTTCTCAAAGTAAAGACAAGAACAAAAACAGAACATGATAATATAGAAATATATACATACATCTATTAAAAACCAAAAATTAACATCTAAAGTATAAGTAAAAATAACATCCAACATGACAAAATGAGAACTGGGGTCAAGAGAAGTCAAATATCATAGTGCATCAAGCACCAGTCTCTGGCTAGTCTATGGGGTCCTGGGGCACCATCTCCTCTCCAGTAATGTGATAACTACCCTCTCCCTGTGGGGTGAGCTATGCTCGATCTCTTTGAATAGCCACCAACATCGACTCCTTCACCACCTACTCATGTAAGAGCTCTTCCTCCTATCTCAACTTCTTCAGGGTCGGCTTTGGGTCATCACTATGCTTAAGGAGCCTCTTCCCACAGGTGTTTTGATGGTCGATGAGTAATCAAATGCCTCATCACCTACCAGTGCTATCTCTGGCGCTGGAACAGGCGTTGTCAACATATGTAATAAGTCGGCCTTGAACTTGGCCACTCCTCGGTAACTGCCCTCGTGTTAGCAAGCCTTGATCCCTCAATCCTCTTGTGGACTCTAGTTTCAAGTGCATCGACTTGGGCATCCATCACTCAGACTCTCTCATCAACTAAATCTTAGGAAAATACCTTCATTCTCTCCTTGGAGTCCCAAAAATTTTGATTAATTAATAGTCATGCTGACAACTCACGTAGCTTGCCCTTTGCTACAGAAACACTGTAATAAAGCCTGAAATGCAATAGCAGAGAAAAGAGGGTCAACCTGTAAAGTAGATGTTATTGGTGATGGAGTGCTAGAGGATGGTGTAGACTCTATCCCAACTGCTGGTGTAGACTCTACAGTACCATAGTAGTGCCGGTAGTAGTTGGAGGTGAACCTGGAATCTGAGGCCCTACCCTAAATGGCTCTAGGATAGTTGGAGCAGTAGCTCTCTATATGGCTATTCAATTTTCATTATCCTTGATTCGGCTGGGGTCTATCGTACGCAAAGCCTCTATATGGGGGTCCAAGTAGAGAGAAACCCGCGCACCAATTTCCTTGCATAATTTGTGAATCATAATGGGGATTGGCAATGCTTCCTGAGTGTGGACCACTGACTCATGGATCAGTTCTAATATAACACAAGCCCAATTAATTTCATACTCTAGCAAGATGCTTTCCAACAACATAGCCCTCTCTAATGTGATCATATTGTCTGTGAAAGTAGGCTTGATGCGCCATCAAATAATAGACCACCAAAACATTGCCCTAAATGAGAGATATGCCTTCAAAATATGCTTGCCATGTTGTGTAACTCATATTGGCTCAATACCTTCCTCACAAATGTGACTCGCTATCCACCTCAATAACTCCGTTCTCAGCCCGGCATCATTCTAATTAAATGATTTCCGCATGTCTGCCATCTTATGATCATATTATGTTGTGAAGTGTGGAGCTCTATTATTAGGTTTGAATTGTAACCTTTGAATAGTTTCTGCTGAGATGTAGACCTCACCCCTTACCATGACTACACTAAACCTCAGTGCATTAATGGGCTTCATGAGCCTCGGAAGGTTGCCACGTACAGTAGCGTAGGAAGAGGCATAGAATTCTCGGACTAGGTAAAAGGTATACTTCCCTAGCATTTGTGATAACCATCCCAACCCATAGTGGTTAATATCAGCTTCTAAACTTGGCACGCCTTTCAACCCTGAGTCTTTCAACCTTGCTTCCTCATGAAATCTCCTCACGGATCTCCATCGCCTCTTAGGTTCCATTCCCTTATCATAGATCTCTTTTATTCCAGGAATATACCATCTTATGTTTTGCGAGTCGGTGGAGGTGATAGTGTAAGCAGAATCAACTGGTTGTGGAGGAGTAGTCTCTTTTGGATAAGCCTGAGACACTTCAAGGGAAACAGAATCAGGAGTGGAGTCATCATCATCTGAACAATTTTCTTCACCCTTCTCATTAAAGTGGAGAAGCTATCCACTTCCATCGATATTCTAGTTGAGTGTGATCATCTCAAGGGCACGTTAGCCTTAGTGTCAGGGTGCACATTCATCTTTTCAATGATTGCTCCTCCTCGGAGGACTCATCCCTTAGGCAATGACCTGAAACAAAGGTAGAACCTCTTCGACCTCTTAAAGATATTATTTCTGAAAAATTATCGACATGTTAAAGCATGATTCGCATGATGTTTTGTGTCACGAGCCAAGCCTAGGGCCGAGATATGACCAGCTAATGAGGAACCCAAAGGAACCCCAAATAAGCCTCTTAGCATATCATTACACATCCCTGGTTGCAAAAATAATTAAATGACATTTGAAGAATGAAAATAAGGACAAAATAGGCTAAGAGAGAACTTGTCGTAATATAGAGGCAAGAGATAATAGAATCAACTCATTGCATAAATACATCGCTTTGTCCAACAACACCTCTACTACATAGATAATGGTGGGGCCAAGATAAACAACCGGACTCAACCTCATAGTTATAAGTATATGATAAAGTAAAGGGAATCTTAATTAGTGTGAGAGAATAGTCCTTGTCCCAGGAATCGAGGACTCAACAAAGGCTAACTTGAACAATCCATCTAGAAACAAGAAGAATAAATAGGATCTCCGGTCCCTACATGGTGATATCGTGTAGGCAAGAATATATGTTAGTACATTTAAATGTACTTAGTATGTGGGATGAAATGCAACAATAAATATGCATCATAATCCAAAATGCATAACAATAGGCAATAGGCATAATATAGCAATGTGGCATGTATGACCAATGCATAAGTAAAACATGCTCAAGTAAATCATGCTCATATAGAATATCATATGTGAAGAGGAGACCAAGCTAGATTGCCAAGGTATAAACCCCTTGGGGTTGGTGATTATAGCACTCATCACCTTAGTGTGTGAGATACAAACCCCTTATCAAGGTTAGTGATGATCGCACCCATCACCCTAGTGGTTGAGCATTAAACCCCTCAACTAGGTCCCAAATTGGGCATGGTCTACCACAACACTTTAGATAGTATTCATCATGTACATAAGCTCATTTCATCATCGTATAGTCAATCATATCATATCTCATGCTTTAGACCTTCATTTCCTCAAGAAACCATAACCAGACATTTTGTCAAACACCTTGGGGGGTGTAATGAGGGTAAAAGAATATGCAATTTAAAGATGAAATCATACAGGAAAATTAGTGGTAAAACCTTTATCAACACATTGCAATACCCCCAAGGCATTCATATAAAAACCCTTCATCAAATCCAATATTAGATCCGAGATTGGAAACTCAAAATATGCTAAAACAACCATATTTTCATAAACTAAAATCACTGTGCAGTAAATTCCTCAATATACAAGACCCATATGTAAAATCAACTTTAAATCATGCAATATTAAGTAAAAGAGGGTTTAGGCACCATGAGTGAAAGGACCCAATGGTTCAACACCACGTACCTTAGCTTTTGTGAAGTTCTTGAAGAAGACTTTAATGGAGATTTGAAGCTTGGGTGAGATCCTTGAAGAAATTCTTGAGATTGGCCTTGAGTTTGGGACTTGAATTTAGGGTTAGAAATGAGTCTAAGAGTTTGGGGAAATATTGGGGAATGTTTTTGGGTGATGTGATAGTGAAATAAGACTAAGTATAGATAAAAAATATGTACGGGAACCCTTGGGTCAAAGACTTGAAAGTCTTAGACCGAAATCAAGAAAATAGGGACAAAATAACACTGGTATGCGTCGCGGAGGTGACGTGGATGCTCACTAGAAATTTGCATTTTCTGTACGAATGAGTTTTACAAAAATGGGCATAAATCCTTCATCTGGACTCTTAATGAGGTGAAATGAAGTGCTTTAGAAACCCAATTCAAAGAGCTTTAAGTTGGTATGTTGTGGTTCACCTAGTTCTTTGTATGCTAAGAGATATGTCCATTCAAAGTTGACCATCCTAAATAGCATTTATTGCAATTCAAATTTTGATATGGGTGCTCTAAAATTCAGGTTAGTCCCATTTAACACTCAATTTTACCCTGTAAACAAGAATATGAAGTTGCATTTTTTAAATAACAAATGAATTTTTAAATATATGAAAATTACGATTCCGGGTACTTTCAAGGCATATTTTCGAGCACTTTTTGAGGTCATTTCATTTTGTTTAAATAAAATAAGTAACAAATGAAACAATCAAACAAGAACATTAAAATTACTTGATTAAAAATAGACTAAACCAGGTGCAGGGCTGCTGCAGATACGAGGTGCAGGTACATCTTTAGGGAGGCCCACGAGTCGTACTACAGCCTCATTGAACTAAGAAAACAGATAAAAAATGCATTATGAAATCAAGTATAAGGCATGGGTACGACTCGTAGGGTTACCTATGATTCATAATCTTGACTCGTATCTCATTTTAGAGACAGTTTGAGAATTCAGATCTGGGCCACGAGACCACTATTACGACTCGTAACTAGTGCTATGAGTCATAGGTGAATCTAGCATGGAAAAAGTTAAGGCACCATGGATGACTATTGCGTTCTACGAATGGACACTATGACTCATAGAGAAAGCTACGACTTGTAGTGAGTCTTCGTAGCAGAAAACAAAGAGCTTGTTGGGTGTCTCTAACCTTTCTACGTAGACCAACAACAAATTGATAAATCATCTGAGGTAACAAAGACAAAGCCATAGGCGATACAGCAGTAGACATAAGTACCCTTCATTACCAAACCCTTCAAAACAAAGCATGATTTTTTCCTTAACAGTTCAAAATTCCTATAAGATTATCAACATAAATGCACACTGAAAAGAAAACTATAACCCCCTTAGCCCAACAATTTCAGTCCCATATGATCTTCATAATGAACCATAAAATACTCAACAAAAGCACATAGTCATAATATTTGATATCGAATTCACTAATCAATGATAGAATTCAAGACTCGACCTTTTACAAAGACATAAACAATTATATACCATATTCTTCTTACTATCGCAGGCACTTTTGCATGGTTATGCTAATTATGAGCCCGAGGACTTAATTCATTCATCCATAAGAAAAGGATTTTTTAGAGACAAACCAAAGTTAACTATGAGAATTTACCAGATGAATGCAAGATTATGTGATGAGAAGAAGAAAAGTTGAAAGAGTTCTTGGTGCACAATTTACTTGCTAGGGAATTTTAGTGGGTGAAAGATATAAATATGAATGAAATAGTGAAAGGGAAAGATGGAGGAGTTATAAACTTAAAGGGTATACTTCATGAAGGGACATGAAGAGCCAAGAGACATTAGTCTCTTAAAATTCAAAACGGTTCGCCCTTTAAAATTCTGCAGATTAGTCTTACGAGATTCCAATTATGAGTCATATGAAGTCATACAACTTGTAGGTGATGATCTCATAGCAGACCCAACATTTATAAAAATTACAACTTCATACCTGAGCACTATGAATCCCACTTACGACTCGTAGGGGATTGTACGAATCATAAGGTTGTCTTATAGTGTTTATGCCAGCTTCTAGTACTTACTGTTTCTCTCTGTGAGTCATTATTGTGAGTCGTAACATACATTATAACTTGTAGAACTGCTCATAGAAGCTTCATCCAAGCATAATCTTTCCATTCTTCAGTTCCTGGTTTGTTCCTTCAACCTATTACTTGAAGTACACCAAAATACAAGTTGACACAACTGGTTCAAAGTCTTAGCAGTCTTAATAAAATATTAACTACCACTAAAAAGGCTACAAAAATTAAAATCTCAAGATAAATGTAAACACAAAAGATGCTTAGGTTGCCTCTCAAAAAGTGTCTTGTTTAATGTCGTGGCTCAACTTTACCTTTATGGATAATCAGACTTCTCCATGAGTTCTATTGCTGCTCCTTCTACTCTTTTTTGTTCATCTTGCACTGCATCTAGTTGCTCAGCAAGCTGCTCTATCCTATCACCAAGACTTTATATTGATATTGTTTGTTATTGCACTTTGTAGTTATATTTAAGGACATCAAACTTTATTTCTAGGACGATATCATCTTGCTCATTAACCTTGGTCAGGACTTGTTCAAGCATATGCTCAATCCTTATCAGCTTATCAGTACTACAATGCTGGTGTGGTAACCTCATAAAATGTGCAACAATTTTGCTTTGGGTTTACTTGAGTTCCCATAGATGCACCAGTAGATTGTATGATTTTCCCTTGAAGGGATTAGTAGACTTGGGCAATTACAGATAGCTTGTCCATACTCCCAGTGATCTCATTAAATGGTCATCTTACGAACTCCCAACAGTCTCCTCCAAATAATGTGTCAGCCTGCCTTTATTGCTAAGAGGTTAATACTCGGTAGAAGCTAGCCGCCAATTCATCATCAGTCAGACCATGGTTCTGATTTGCTACCAAGCACTACATGTATCTTTCCTAAGCCACTACCAATGGTTCTCCTGGTATTCTTTTCAAGTTACAAATACTGATCTATTTCTTTTGCTTGTTGGACTCTTTATAGAAGTTCATGAGGAAGACTCTCTGTATTTCCCCCCAATTAGAACAAACATTATGTGGGAGAATTGGCCATCATTCTGCAGCTTCACTCCAGAGAGTCATCGGGAAAACCTGAAGAGCCATGGCCTCCCAAGCAGGATGTATTGTCCCAAGGACTACCCTCAACATTTGAGTGAATTTTTGTAGATGGATTTGGGGATCTTCGGACTCTTGACCATAAAATAGAGTGGCCTCTACAAAGTTTCCAACAAGTCCTTCATAATGTAGGACTTTTGTTCAGTCATAGTGCCAGCCAACCTGCACCTAAAATCAACTAACAAAAACAAATAGAAAAAGTAAAATACAGGAGAGTTCAGAAATCAACACTAGAACTAACTAATAGTGAAATAAAATCAAACCCTAGTTGTATTCCCCGACAATAGTGCCATAATTTTATGATAATAACATCTGATGTTTATGCTCTATTAAGAAAGCAGTCATTGTCATCAATTAACCTAACTGAAGGTTAGGATTAAATCCATAGGGAATACAGGGCTTGACTACAAGAATTCACTACTAATCATTTCAAGCATCAATAACTAAAATCTCTAAATGGGGGGTTTTGTGATTCAAAACAAAATAAAACAAACACTAACTATAATGCGAGGAAGCACTCAATTTTTGGGACAACTTGGGAATTGTGTTCCCCTTGGTTCGTCAACTTGATTACCCTAGATAACATAACTAAATTTGGTGATTTGCATATAGGATGATAAATTAGGTTCTTACACCCTCTTGTGAAGGTAAAGGTCGAATTTCACCATGGCGCTTGGTCGGCAACCATGGCGTGCCAACTAAACTTTACCAATTGTCCCAGTCAACCTTCCCTTAGTCAGGCTTGGTTGATGAGACGAGAACACCTCAATCGAATTCTGTCATCTATTTTCTTTTTCCTATTCGTCACTACTTTGGTTAGGATTGTGATAGTAGGCGGGGTTTAGTGTTAGCCACCACCAAACAATAACAATAATGAAGGGAAATAGATAATACATACAAAGTCCCAATCATAGAAATGCAATAAACCTAGGTTATTTGAAGTCAACTACCCATAATTCCCACAAACCCAAGTTGTGGGTGCTTAGCTACTTATGTCTAAGGCAAAATAAGCAAAAATGCACATACAAGACACAAATAAGAGTTTTACCAAGAACAATGAAGAAAATTGGCACCTCAAGTTGCAAGCCCATAAGCTTGATAGATCAATAGTGAGTACAAGGCAAGATTTGCAATCTCAAAAATGGGTTTTCCAAGAAAGAACAATAAACTACTCTAAAAAACTAAGAAAGGATTCAAAATATGATTATATATTGTCTACTAGTTGAACTCCTCTCTAAAAACCTAACTTAAACTACATATAGTATTTACTAAATAACCCTAGAATTTACATAGAAAAGATAGCTGGCAGCTGATAACTCTCATAATTACGACTCGTAGGATGACCTATGAGTCGTAGTTGGGGTCGTATATCAGGTTCTATGCATCTTAGACTAAACTAGTATGACCCATAGGTACGAGTTGTTGCATGAGATACGACGAGTATATTCCTCTCGTAGTCTTGGCCTTCAGTTTTGGTCCAACATCTTGGCTCTCTGACTCTTACTACGAATCCACCAATACGAGTTGTAGTGAGGCTTACGAGTCATATGATGGACTCGTAGGGGTGACCTCCACTTAGTAGATTTTTGAGTTTTTGGTCTCTGATTCTTGCTATTACACCACCCTACAACTAATAGTCCACCCTACAACTCATAGTTTGGGTTGCGACTGGTAAGTCTGCTTGTATGTCCTAAGCTTCAGCCAAATCTGCAATTTTTTTCAAAATCATGCCAACCTAACTTTTGGCAAGATTAACACAAAAACACAGCAAAACCATAAAAAGTCACTTTAAGAACTCACAAAATTCCTTATTTCAAGCACCAAATGTGCTATATTTTGACAGCACATCAACTCATAGGCTCCAAACTAAAGGTCGTTACATATCAAGAAATTAAATCATAATGGCAACAGACTCTAGAGCAAGAGACTCAAAGTTGACATCCCTAACATTCATGATACGATAGATATACCCCTTGGAAATTATGTTTTGGTCCTTTATATAGGAAACAAATCTACCTTTGAACATTGAGTCACTACCTACCCATTCTAGAATCAGCTCATTCAGGAATTAAAACTTAACCTTATGGGTTCTATGGTCTATAGGTATACGAAGCATGCAACCAATCCATTCTAAGAATAATACCAAAGTCAACCATATCAATTTCAATAAGATCACAAGGAATGACTTTATGTAACATTGACACGGGACAACTCCAATAGACTCTTCAGGCTATAGCGGACTCACTCACAAGAGTACAGACCGAGAAGGGCTACAACATAATTTAAGGACTCATATAAAATTTGGTGGATAATAAAGGAGTGAGAAAATATAAATTGGTACCTTGATCAAGTAATGTACACACACCAAATTTAAAGACCTTCAACATACTGATAACCACATCGAGATTCTCTTCCACCTCTTGCCTAGCATGAAGGGCATAAAATCTTTTATTGTATTAAGGACTACCATCTTGAACCCTCTATTTCCCTTGTCCACCTAGAATAACCTGGCCTTAATTAGGGACAACCTTGTTGACCCTTGTTTCCACATTTGGACACTTGGACTATTTGTCGCCCACTTTAACATACCTATAGCAAGCACCACAACCTGTCATACACCTACCTCCATGATTCTTCCCACATGTAATGCACCTAGGGAAGATTTGTCCACTGCCACCTTGAACTGTTGTTGAGGATGGCTACTTCTACCACCAAACCTAATATTAGAGAACCCATCTTAAAAGTAGGTCATCTTAGACTTTCTCACTCTTTTCTCCTTAACCTTCTCACCTTTAATTTTCCTAGCATAAGTCATGAGCCGAGAGATGTCCATCTTGTTCATAAGCATAATAGTCTAGCAATCTTTGACAACTAAGTTTGATATTCCTGAAATGAATTTGCTCATCCTAGCATGAGAAATTAACAACCGAGGATGGAGTATATTTGGAGAGCTTAGTGAATTTTAGGTACAACTCCCTAACACTCATATTCCCTTGCTTGAGATTGATAAATTCAGTCATTTTTACTTCTCTAAGCTCAAGTGAAAAGAAGCTATCTAGGAATGCAAGCTTGAAATCCTCCCAACTAATCGGGCCTTCATCCACCCTTTTGGATACCCATTAATTGAAACACACAAATGCCACTCGCTTGAGTTGATATGCCGACAATTTTACTTTTTCCTTTGAAATTGCCCCATAATAGCCTACACCTTATACACTTCGTTAATAAACTCCTGAGTATCCTTATCTACATTTGGACCAGGAAATTATGGAGGGTTTCATTCAAACAAAATTTCTCACTCTAACTGCTAGGGTAGGCACCTAGAGAAGAGTACCAATCACACCTTAGTTGGCCTATTTTTTCATAGCTGGGGACAACATAGCAAAAGCGGTCTGAAATTCAGCACTGGTGACTTGTTCTCCCAATAGGTCATGAGGAGCTTGGTCATGAACTTCTCTTATCTCAATTACTCTTCTTAGAAACATTTACTAAAAAATGAAAAGAATAATCATTAGAGTTTGGAAGCCTCGCAACATGTTCTATAGCAAGACATGAATCATGAAAAAAGTGAAACATTTCCTAAAATGCCTCGTAGCCTCCTACTCATAGATATGGCATGCTTCACACCCATAAATAAGACTCTACTTGATGTAGCATGTTGGATTCCCTAATACACTTAAACAATCTTAAGTCATGTTTGACGTGATCCAAGCTAGAACCTAGATGTAAAATGGCAAATGGGATTCCTGAGAGAACCCAAACTAGTCTTCTTAGTATATCATCAGTATTCCTGGACAATAATAAAAAGAGAAAACATAAGCAAAAACTAAACATATTCATAAGCTGAAACATGAAAATTTATCATGACCTGACTTTACAGGGTATGATGATACCTACTATAACCTATTTGTCATGACCTAACTTTACGTGATATGCTGGCTCCTACTATAACCCACCTACAGGTACCATAATCGAGAATGAATAGTAAAGGGTATGAGGGTAGAGACAACAAAACAAGGTAACCTGCTCAATATATTCATAAATCTATAGCCAGAGCAATAACAAAACCGAGGAATCACATTCCATAACCTTGATACAAATACATATATGACAAAATGTGATACAAGGCTAGCCTCTAGTATTAAAAGACAAGCCCACTGACATAGAAAGAGACTAAAAAGATCCAAGATCATCTTATGCTCACCACAAGTGTCCTAGAGTAGCGACAAAGCAAGAAAATCAATGGCATTGCCTCATACTGGGTCCTACATCATGAAGCAAATGTAGATTGTAGAGTGAGTACCAGAAATAAGGTACCCAGTAGACATCATAGGTCAACTGAGTAAAAATAATAAATAAAGCAAGAATAAACTAGAATATAATTCTACAAAAGTTGTCTACCACAACCAAGTAATGTATATTTATAGATACAAAGTAACTCAAATATGCCAGAACTAGGCAATGTAGATTTGTACTAACAGATGTAACTAGAATCTAGACAATAGTAGAATGTTGTACATAGGTGTAAGGCCCTACTGACTAAGCTTGTAGACCAATTGAGCCCCCATAAGCCTAGAAGTTACAACCATGCACAAAAATAGTGTAAGGTATGTATATTGATAAAAAGTTTAACAATGTTGCATACCTAGAAGATTCCTAACTGAACAATCCATAGGTGACCTCGGTGCTAGTGTAGTAACCTAATATGAATGGGGACCTCAGATCACATTGGGACTTCAGCCCTAGACATGTCAAGACTCTAGCTGTAGACACGTTGGGACTCAAACCCTAAACATGTCAAGACTCTAGTCGTAGACACGTTGGGACTTGAGCCCTAAACACATTGAGACTTCAACCCTAAAAATGTTAGGGCTCCAGCACAAATCATGATGCCAACTTGGGCTCTAGCCGAGAGTATAGTCAGCCTGGACCATAAGGTCTGACAATGTCTCTAGTTGGACCCGTATCCATAAATGTATCCAATGATAGTGTGTAGTATGGACTTTATATATGATTACCTTCAATGGTGGCATGCATTGTGGGCTCTAACCACGAATCTACCATGACTTTGCCTTTGCAATGATATGCAGTAGAGCCTTTCCATGTCACAATCTTTCCTGAGACTTTACTCTATCAGATCCAAGGTAGTTATGTCATTCTACAAGGATCTACGCCTCTCAAGTCACACTAAGTGAGTGCATAACACGTCACTGGCTCTAGACAAAGCAAGTCTATGGTATTAGATAACCAAAATTATCACAAAATAACAATATAGAGCTCATAAACAATCTTAGCAGGCTAAACTTGACCAATATAGCCTTAACAGGCAAAGATCCAACAATTAAAGTATCTAAGTGGTCAACCACAAATATAGTACTTAAAATATCAATTCTAATAATTATGATCCTTAATCGATCAACCACAACAAATACAGCCTTTGATCTAACTAGTCCAACAATTATTTAGGCTACCCAATAACATTTACATATTCTAACTCATTCTAACAAGAAAGAAAGACATAGCATAACTGGATGTCGATCACACACGCTCTTATTCAATCCATAGGGATTGTACTCCTCTTAGCAATATGAAAAAGCTTCCAAACCATCAAAATAGGTCACGTGATGTCAATATGGTGTTTTGATTAACGTCTTAATAATATGGAAAATAGGTCATTTTTGGACTACATTGAGAAAAGCGAATTTGGCGTCCGAAATTCAAACTAACCTTGCAAAATGAATCTCATGACTACCCAAAAAATAGATTTCAAATTCCATCTCAAATAGAGGCAAAAAATCATACTAAACAATCAAATATGAAAAGATAGCCAGTTTGAGCTTAATTTTCTCTTAAACAGAACAATTTCATAGAAATCTGTTAATACCACTATGTGTGGCTTGAAAAACTCTTCGACTAGAATAAAATTTCACTAAAAGCAACTCAAAATGATCAAGTTATTGCATTTTGAACTTTTTGAAAAAAAATAATAATATAAATAGCAGCAAGTATTTTTGCACCAAACAAAGTTGTATCAATCAATTCCAGCATTACCCTGGTGTGCATCTCATAAAAAACACAGAAAAAAACCAAAATTCACCAAAATTCTACTCAAAATTCACCAAAATTACACTACTATAGAAACTTTCATCTGCAAAATTAAGGATAATGGCATACTTGAGGACTCAAATAAGTTAGGGTACTGCTCCTGCATATCCTGCTCTATCTCCCATGTTACCTCCTCAATTGGATAATGCCTCCATAGGAGTTTAACCATCGGCATCACTACAGCATAATTGTCTGACATCTATAGCCAAAATGACTATCGGCTCCTCAACACATGTTAATCGGTCATCAGCTAAATAGAATCATACCATAATACATGTGACTTATATGGTACACACCAACATAAAAGTAAACATGAAAGATTAGATGTATGGCTGAGTACACTAGAGGCAATGCTATCTCATAAGTAACTGTGTTGACTGTTCGTAGGATCTCAAATGACCCTATATATTGAGTACTAGGCTTACCCCATCTATAAAATCCCATCATCCCCTTTAAGGGTGACACCTACAAGAATAACCATACAATTGTCTAGAAGTATAAAGGATGATATCTGCGGTCAGCATAACTCCTGTGTCGACTCTACGTTATCCTCAATCAATCCAAAATGACATGAACATGAGATAGAGCCTTCTTGAGCAAGTCTTTGCCATATGAACTAGCCTCTGTGGACTCAAACCACCTAATAGAATTATAGCAATGCCTACCATGTAAGGCCTCAAACAGTGCCACCTGAATACTGGAGTGATAGTTATTATCACAGGCAACTCATCTGAAGGCAAGAACTAGTCCCACTGACCTCTAAACTTTACCACACAGGCTTGAAACATATTCTCAAGGACCTACGGTATGCTCTAACTAGTCATCAGTTTGTGGGTGAAACATTGTGCTCAAATAAACTCTAGTCCTTAGAAAACTCCCCAAAAATTAAAGGTGAACTATGACCTGCGATCGGATATAATGGACACTGGTAATTCATGGAGATGTACTATCTCCTGTATGTATACCTTGGCTAATCTCTTAATACTATAAAAAGATTGAACTAGACAAAATGAGTGGACTTATTCAACTAATCAACAATAACCCAAATAATATCAATATCTCTATAAGTCCGAAGAAATCCCATCACAATTACTAAGTAATCCATTCCCACTTCCACTTGAGAATGGGTAGTATTTGAATCTCCCTCTCCCCAGGAACCTGGTGCTTGGCCTTTAACTCTTGACAACTAAGATAATAGGACACATAATCAGCTACATCTCTGTGCATACCTTCCCACCAGTAGTGCCATCACAAATCTCCATACATCTTCACCATGCCTAGGTGGATAGAATATCTAAAGTCATGAGCCTCGTGCAGGACCAGCTACACCAAACCTCCAACTCTGGGAATGATAACCTACCATTGAATTTGAGGACCCTGTCTGAGTCCAATATGGCCTTCTCATCAATACTCGGTGAAACTCGATCTCTAAGAGCTACCAAGGACTCATCCTCATACTGTCTAGCATGAATATGATCTAATACTAAAGACTGAGTCCTAAGAAAGGCTAATATCTATCTGGAATCCAAAATGTTTAGTCTACCCATCCTATTAGCTTAGGACTAAATGTCCAAAACAATAATCACTTTATAGGCAAATAAGCAAGCTACCATTTCTAACTGCCTTCCGACCCAAGGTGTCTGGCACCACATTTGCGCTACTCAGATGATAAAGAATAGAGAGATTGTAATTAGTTAGAAACTTAACCCACCGCCTTTGCCTAGGATTCAAGTCCCTCTAACTCATAATATGCAACAGGCTACAATAGTCTACATATATCTCACAGTGCACCTATATAAATAGTGTGTCCATATCTTGAGTGCAAATACTATCACTATCAACTCTAAGCCATGAGTTGGGTAGCTATGCTCATGAGCTCTCAACTAACAAGACACATAAGCAATAACTCAACCTCTCTACATCAGAACACAACCCTGGCCAATATGAAAGGCATCACAATATGCTATAAAACTGCCCTTAAATAAAAGTGTCAGAATAAGAGTTATAGGCAATAACTACTTGAGCCTCTGAAAGCTAGTTGCTCACTCCTCAAATCACACAAATAGGACATACTAGCAAGTTAACCGATTTAGTGGGGTAGCAATAGTAAAGAATCCTTGGACAAAGTAATACAGTATCCTGCTAATAAAGCTGACAAAACTTTGAATCTTTAACATAGAAGTGGGACTAGCCCAACCACGAATAGCCTCAATCTTAAATCAATCTTAGAAAACACTGCAGCTTACTATAACAACTCAAGTAAATCATTAAGGCATGGTAAAGGGTAGTGGATCTTTACCATCATCTTATTTAATTGCTTGTAGTCGATGCATATATATAGGTCACGTCCGTTTTTTAATAAATAATTTAGTAGAACCCAATGGAAACATACTTGATCGAATAAATCCCTGGTCCAGAGGCCCTGTAACTGAACACTGATCTCTTTAAGCTCAGCATAAGCAATCCAGTATGGGAGAATAGAGATGGGTATAGTGCTTGGCTCCAAACGAATAGCAAAATCAAAATCATTCTTAGGTGGCAACCCTGGTAAATTAGTAAGGAACACATTTGGAAACTCACTGGCCACTAGAATCGAATCAACAGAAGGCCTCAGTTGAAAAATTATGAACGTGGGACAAATAATCTAAAAAAGTAGTAAATATCAACCTCTGGGGTTGAACATAAGAAATAAACCCATTAGTGTGTAGTTGATATATCCCTTCCATAGCATTGGGGGCATACCATCTACTAGCCAAAGCGGAAGTCACGGTCTTGGCATGATAATCTAGGATAGCATGATAAGGCGCTAACCTATCCATACCTAGAATGTATCAAAATCTAGCATGTCTAGGAATGATGACTCCACTCAAGTGTCCTTCCCCTGAATAGTAACATTGCATGAGCAACACACACGATCCATTACTACAAATTCTCTTACTAGAGTTGAGACACGGAGTGGTACTAATAGAGGCTCAAAACTTATCCCCAATCGGTAAGCAAAATAGATAGATACATATGAGTAAGTGGACTTGGGTCAAATAAAGTTGATGTTGGTTGTTAACACATAACAATCCTACTGGAGACAACATCATCAAATGCCTCAACCTCCGATCGGGCTGGGGTTGCATAAAACTGGCCATGACGATCCCTTCTAGGATGGCCCCTACCATCTAATCTATCAACTTTAGGACAACATTGATCATCTATAGGGCTTGTCATATTCTCTTATGAACCAACAATATTCGCTTACCTGTTGCAGCCCACTTCGGCCTCATTACATAACTGCTCAGTGGCACAAGTATGATCAACAATATCTATAAAGGATCACTCAATAGTCACTAGATTGAAAAACTGTTCACGAAGCCTATATTTGAGAATCCGAGGGACAAATCTAACAAAGAGGTCATAAGAAAACTTTGTCCATAAAATTGGTGGAGATCCCACTGGTCTAGTACCCAAGTATATGTGCCACCACCTTCTGGCAGCCCCATCGAACTGATAAGAGGTGAAATATGAACCTCTGGTCTCCAACTATCTCAAGATCTATAGCCTCTCTTAATAAGTCATTATGAACTCATAGGAATCTTCCCCTATCGCTCCTGACAATCTGAAGGGTCCAAATTTTAGAAAATATCCCAGCATTCAATAATCTCATAAAGGTATAGAACCCTCTAGCTAAGCAACGGAGGGTGTTAGAGCTACATGTTTATTTGGGGCAGGAGCTGGAAGCTACGTTGGCACGAGAGTTATGGCTAGTCTTGGACCCTAATATGCACCCCTAAAGAACTACAAATAACTAAGAAGTAGTTGCATGTACCACTAGAGTCGTAACAAATATGGCTGGAGCTATGCAGGTGCTAATGCCTCTAGTTGCAGGGTAGTAGGGGCATTCTTTCGCTCATCAACAAGGGCTAGAGAAGGGTCTCTATTTGGAACTAGCAATCATCCCAAACTCTATGCGGAGTTCAACCTCTATGAGCCATATCACTAAGGAATGAGATAAATAAGATTCCACAAAACTGACCACACACATTGCACGAAGCGATACAAGTAAAGAGGAGTTTCCTATATCCTGTAGCTTCCTAAGGATAAGTCATGTAAATCTTCACACTCTCTGCAGGACTCTACTATATGGTAGCTCTATATAAGTAAGACCTACAAACCTAGGTCTCTAATACCAACTTGTCATATCCTGACTTTATAGGGCATGATAGCTCCAGCTATAACCTACTTATCACGACTCCTCTTTATGGGTCATGAAAGCTCCTTCTATAACCTATCTACAAGCAAGCCAACGTATAACCAGGGATGACTAGTAACAAGTGTGAGCATAAATACAACAAAACAAGGTAACCTACTCAAATTTACAAATTTATATCCATAACAATAAGACAACCAAGGGATAACCTTCTAAGAATCTGAAAGTCAATTATACAAAGCTACTATAGACTAGATACAACTTTCTACCCAAAAGACATATACAAATATTTACACGACCAAAACTAAATACAAGGCTAGTATTAGGTATCAAAAGATGGGCCCACTAATATAGAAGGAGACTGGAAGGATCCAATATCATCTGACAATTACCACAAGTCTCCTAAAATACTGACAATAGCAACAAAATGAACGACACTAACTCACATTAGGTCTTTTATCATGAAGAAGATGCAAATTATAGGGTGAGTACAAAAAATAAGGTACCTTGAAGTCATTATAGGTCGATTGAATAAAAAAAGTAAATAAAGCAGGAATAAACTAGAATAAAATTCTACAATAGTCATCTACCACAACCAAGTAATGTATATGTGTAGATTCAAAATAACTCAAATCTACCAGAACCAGGCAATGCCTATTTCCACCAATAGATGTAACCAGAATCTAGACAACAGTATAGTGATGTACATAGTTATAAGGCCCTATGGACTAATCTTGTACACCAACAAGGCCCCTATGAACCTAAAAGGTACACCCACACATAAAAATGATGTGAGGTAGGTATACTAGTAACAAGTCTAACGATGCTGTATAACTAGCAGATTCCCAACTAAATGATGCATAGTTAACTTGGTACCGGTGTAGTGACTTGATCAGGATAGGAACCTTAGATCATATCGGCATTCCAGCCTAAAATATATGGGACTCCAGCCCTAAGCATGCTGGACTCCATCTCTAAACACCTCGGGACTCGATCCCTAATTATGATCTCAACCTGTCCTCCAGCCGAAAGTACAGGCAGCTAGGGCTATGTGGTCTGACAAGGTCTTTAGTTAGACTCTATCCATGAATGTCTCCAGTGATGGTACACGGTGTGGACTATAGCCATGACTACCTTCAATGGGGGTGTACATGATGGACTCTAGCCACGAATGTACCATGACTTTGCTATAACAATGATGTGAAACAAAGCCTTACCATGTCATGGTCTTTCCTTAGACTTTATTCTATTAAACCAAAGTTTGTTATGTCATTCTACAAGGATCTATGCCTCTCAAGTCACAGAGTGAGTACATAATATGTAACTATCTCTGAACAATGCAAGTCTAAAACATCACTAGCCTATGCGTAGGCTAAGGCCCAAGAATTACCAGATATCCAGAATTACAGTAAAATAAAGATATGCAACTCATAATTAGTCTTAACAAGATAAACTTAATAAATACATCTTAAACAGACCAAGATCCAAGAATTAAAGCATCTAACAAGTCAACCACAACAATATAGCTTAATAGATCAATTCTAACAATTCTAGTCCTTAACAGATCAACCACAATTAATACGACCTTTAATCCATCAAATCCAACAATTACTCATGACACCCAGATAATATTTATGTATTCTAACTCAGTCTGACAATAAAGGAATACCTAGCCAACTAGATGTCGATCATGCGCACTCCTATTCAATCCACAGGGGTTGTACTCCTCTTAGCAATATCAAATGTTGTCTGACTATCAAAACTAGACTCATGACATCAATATGGTCATTTTGGTATTAACATCTCAATAGTATGGAAAATGAATCAATTCTCGACCATCAATAAAAGTGAACCCCGCAATCAAAATTCAAGACAAACCCTATAAAATGAACCTTATGACTACCTGGACTTATATTTTAAATTACAGCTCCAACAGAGGCCTAAAACAATAGCAGATAATCAAATATGAAAATATATTTCTTTTTGAAAAGAACTATATATGGTAACCAGTTTGACCTTAATTTTCTCTCAAAGTGAACAATTTCAGAGAAATCCATTAATACCACTGTGTGCGCCTCGAAAAACTCTTCAATTTAGACAAAAATTTCACTAAACATTGATTCAAAATGATTAAGTTATTGCATTTTGCATTTTTTGGAAAAAAAAACTAACAACAACAACAATAGCAAAATTTGTATTTTTGCACAAATGGAGGTCTATCGATCAATTTTGACATTACCATAGCGTGCGTCTTGCAAAAAGACAAAGAATAGACCCAAGATTCATCAAAAGCTGACTCAAAATGGATAAGAAATTGCATGTCAAAATTTCCAAAAAAAATTTAAAAATAAGCAGCAACAAAAATAACATTTTACCTAGAATGACATTCTAAAAAAGCAATTTTTGACACTCCATGATGTTCCTCTCGAAAAAATATATAATTTAGCCTTTGAATCACTGAAATCAAATTAAAATGATCGAAATATAGCTACGCAAAGTTTTTCTCTAGTTTTGAACAAACCAAAAATTCAAGGATTTATATATTATTTTCTCGATGTTTGCCATGTGGTGGCCTATCATTCGGCTATGTCAGCACCCTACCTTAGACTTCAGTAACTACTCAAATTCAATATTGATGCTCTGGCCTTATCCAAAGTAAAAACAAATACAAATCCTATATGAAATTTGATTGGAAATGACATTTGAGACTAAATAGTTTAAAGGAAATTCCAATGGGAGGTCATTACAATGAGGTGTAGGTCCCACTTCCCAATACCAAAATCTATCGAGGGGGTCAAAATACACCTAAAAGCCGAGAAAATCGCACAAAATGTTATTCTAGACCAAACTCGATGTTCTAAAGCTAACCGTATGATCAAAATTTGATTTAGGCACATTTACCAAAGGTGTTGACTAAAGTCAATTGTTGACCTATTCTAGAGGCTAAATTTCAAAACTCGGCACAAACCAACATGAATAATCTTGATATTCCAATCGAATATGCTTCTAACCTAATTTGGCCATTTTGGAGCTGATGAAACTATGAAAATTTTGTTCTGAGGCTATATACTCAGACTTATGGCTAAACTCATTTCATCTTTAAACCAGCCTATATTATGAAAAACTACACACTTTCGTATGTGACCAGGATACCGAACTGTCAGTGCTAAGGAATCATAATGACTTTTGGCAAGCTCAAACTAAGGCAAAATACTCAAAAAACACAAATGACCCAGATGGTCATTAAATAATCATAATCATAAGAGGTATAAGCTAAAAGAATAGAACATCATGTCCAACAAGCCTCTAAGTCATAAATTGGGCAAAGGCTAAGACATGTCCCTAGCTCACCCACAATGAAAATAAAAAGGTTATCTCAGGCATAACATGAAAGCTAGATAGCAGTAGGTTTTATCACCGACACATAAGGACTCACCCAATTTGTCTCTAAAATCAAGCCAAATTTAGCGGTGAGGATAAGGAGGAAGATAGTCACTTATCCCTATATTATAATATAATGTAGTCATAGAGTATGTGTTAGTATGTTTGAATGTACTAAGTATGTGGGCATGCAATACAATATAAGAAAATAGTACCAATAATTGCATAATAATGATACATGAATAAGGGCACATATATATTGAACCAAAGTAGAGCAAAGAGTCAACATACCAATATGCCATGATAGTAATGATGCATGATATCATAGTACATAAACATATGTGAGAATGTCACTATAACCAACAATAAAATCATGCAAGCTATAACATGAAATTTGGGTATTACCTTTATATTAGAAAAAGCGGAGTCTACTTGCCAAGGTAGAACTCTACAAGTCATATCATAAACTATGGGGATCTACTAGCAACCCATATTGGGAAACATCATTATTCTTATAGTGTCACATAGTTATGGGACAGTGGGAATTACTTTAATGGGTCATGCATCAACTAACAGGAACATAATTCTAAGGTCCTCTCGGTGGTAAGTCAACTTGTCACAGAATACATAATATATACATGTAGTCATGCTTATCATAAATCATCGTAAGTCATCATAATTTATCGTAGTTCATACTTGCACATCATCATCATAAGCTTGATCTTGGTCTCATAGTTCAGAACATCATGCGTAGGAGTAGCTCATTTCATGCTAGAGTCCTAGGTCATCCTTCAGAATCCTGGATCTCCCCCTAGGGACCTCGGGTCAACTCAAGTTCCTAAATCCCCTGTCCATAGCATACTAGGGTATTAGGTTTCCTTTCAGAATTCTGAATGTCCCCATAAGAACCCCAGGCCAACCTCAATGTCCTAAATCCCTTATTCATTATCATAATCTTGTTTGAAAACCTTGTATGTGCATGATCATGTGACAAATGATAGGAGAAAAACATGGTTTCATATTTAACAAGCTAAGAATCATGGTAATTGAGACTTACATGCATAGTTATTTAATTAAAGATCATTTAATTCATAATTGAATAACCCATTCACAATTTCCTTATCAACATAACACGCTTGAGAAATCTCATATATATCATGTAAATATAAATTAAAAGTCATTCATGCATATTTAAATGTATAAACATAATCCATGTCATAATGGTATCATTTGAGATCAAAATCATGAAAGCACTGACTTGATCATACTTGAAAATAGATGAAATAATGAGAAAATAGGCAGGATCTATAGGTGAAAGGTACTCATGGGTAAATTTGGAAGATTGAAGATAAATTTTGACTTGGAATTGAAGGTTCTTCAATGAATTCCTCGCTTGAGCTTGAGATAGACTTGAGAGTGAAGATCGATGAGAGAATTATAAATTTGGGAGAATGAGAGTGCATGGAGGTCTTAGGATATAGTCATAATAATATGGGAGGGCTAAAAATATTCAAAAGGTGGCCTAAAATATTAAACCACGAAAGAGGGAAAAGACCTCATTTAAGTCCCCAAAGTCACTGCACGAATCCCTTTCAAGAGTCTCTCCACAAGTCTTGGTACATCTAATGAAGAGCATATGCTTTTTGGGCTATAGTGTTGTACCTACCATCGGACCACTCTTTGAGGCGTGGTAAGCGCCATGACCCATGGAAGGTCCCATGCATTGAACTCTAGTTAGGAGAGCCCTCAAATCTACTAAGGGTCCCTCCCACAAACCTTTCCATAGATAGTGGTGTGCACCTACTATTTGTGAAGGGTGTCTTGGTGGGCTTTCTGGGCCAAAATTTCTAAAAAACAATTTTCTAGCCTTGATTTCACCTTTCGAAGTATAGGGAATTTACATGTAGTGGGAAACTATGAAATGATTCCACAAGCCATAGACCCATTTACAACCCATAGAAAGGGTCTCATAGAAAGTAGACCTAATTTTCAGGTTTCTGAAACCTATCCATAAATCACCCTTCTATAGACCATAGAATGGACCTCGACCCGTAGAAAGGTCTCGTACTAATCATTTTCCAAAATTTTTTATACCTAAATTTTCTTGGATCAAACCATGAATTTAGATGATGACCTATAGATAAAATAATGGCCTATAAATAGGGCCTCATAGACTGACCTAAAATTGTGAAAAAATTTCTAAGTGTTCCCAGGTTCTATAAACTACTTTTATGCTCCATAAACCGAAGTATGACTCGTGTAACACCTTTTGTCCTTTTGAATCCCAAAATCCATCCTTCAAAATATCAACCCAAAATCATGACTATGATATGTAAACCTAACTACAAGGCCTATCTATGGCCCGTAACTCCAACCATGATCCATAGATGGTGCTCGTAAATAGCAAACCTCAAATCGGATTTTCTACACCTTTCCCCTAATCCGGCCTTTTAACTTAAGGGGTATTGTAGAGCCAAAATTAGTGGAGTTAGAAATAAGAATCAAATACCTTCAATTTGATAGGTTATGATTCACATAACTCCTTATATATTGAGAGATATGGGTGTTTGAAGTAGAACCTTTTACGAACTCATGCAAAAACTTAGCCAATAGAAATTTTTGAGCTAGGCTTGGCTTAAAAGATCCTTTATGACCCTAAACCACATATAATATACTTTAAATACTTAACAATTGATCTTAACACATGTATGCACAAATTAGATATTATTGGATATCCTGACTTTTATAAAATCTTATATTAAAACTCAATTAGAAGGAAGTTTTTAACTCAACTTTGTGCAAGAGCATTATTATTCTCTTAATTCATCTCCAAATCTATATCATACTAAAGAATTGACCTTAAAACCTATACTCAGTTAAGAATCATTTGGTATAACCTTATACTATATGAAGGATGGCTTGGTCTTAACTTAAAAAAATTTTGAAGTGTTACAAAATGGGATAATATAGTATATGAGATGCAAGACCATAATGATGTAACATCAGGTAAGATATGAGATGAAACATAAGTAAAAAGCGTGTGATCAAAGCATCAGAGTAAAAGCTTTAAGTAAACTTAATTATTTTCTAAGATATCAATCTTAACCTATAGTATGACCACGCGAGCTATAAGATGGAATCTGATGTAACTGCCACATCTAGAAGAGAGAGGATATTTTGCCAAGGTAAACAATGTGAAGGTACATTCATTAAATATCATAAGCTATATGTAGATCCACCATCTAGATTCAAAATCATGAGTTATATATAGATCCACTTGCTAGGTCTATAAGGCAAATTTGTAGTCGCATGAAGTTTTGGGCAAAAAGTTGCTATTAGATTCTCTTGGAAAAACATCTTGTGTCTTCCAAACTGAACCCCACCTCAAACCTGATTGGTTTTAAGTCAAATTCTAATAGAATAGTAAAATCATACATCGATGAAATATATTATAAGTTAAGTCATTAAAATCATCATCATAACTAGAATAGCTCACTAAAACCTTGGTGATTCACCAATGTGAAAATTTCCTTATCACATCTAGAATAAGTGATTAGGTGAGAAAATTCTTTTGCCATCTTTTATTCATTATTTAAGGAACTTCCATAATTCATAATTTGCATGCTTAACAAACTTGGTGCACTTATACATTCATGACCATAATTTATAGTAAAACTAAGGTAACTTGCATGGGTTCATCTTGTATAAACTTGTAAGTCAATGAAATAGTGCATAAACATGAAGAATCATAACCATTATCATAATTGAAAGAACCCACAACGCGAATCATGAACCCTGTATAGCCTTGTAGAAAATTCACTTGAAAGTTATCAAATCATGCAATTGATATCAAATTCATGTTGAATGGAACAATAATAATAATAGAAAACATAATTCAAGATATTGAATAAAAATCATTTAAATCCATGAAGATGCATACTTTAAATTGGTTTAAAAATTGAAGGATTCTTTGGACTTCATGAGTGAAAGGGATCCATAGATGAACACTCATATACCTTAGGTAGAAATATAGCTTGAAACCTTAATTTTGATGCAGGAGTTTGCAAGAAATCCTAACTTGACCTTCCTTGCGCTTGAGAAAAATTTGGAGAAGAAGACTTGGGGGAATTTGTGAAATTTGGGAAATATTTGGGATTGAGGTGAAGTAATAGTACAAAAATCGTTATAGGTAGTTTCATAGGGTCAAAAGATGACATAATGTAGGGGTTAGGAGGGTAGAAATAAGTCACGATCCAAGCTATACTCTAGGTGTAACACAGTGATTGAAACCCCTAAGGATTTCAATCAAGCCATCTTAGCATATCAATAAGTATACATAAGGAAATAAAGCATCATCACAAGTTATACAAGAATAGGGAATGGGTCTCATTTCAACATCATAAAAGAAAAAGAGCAAGCTTTACACGGAATAAAAGGAAAAATAGACTTGTTACACAATCCAACATGCCTCTAAATAGTCTAACATAGGCAGCAACTATGGATATGTTCTTAGTTCACCCTCAAAAGTAACAACTGATATATTCTCAATTTTCAATGAAGGCTAATCAATATAAGGAAGAATAACATGTGGTTCACCCTCCAAATGTGAGGACAAACCACAAGTCTTCAAAGTGAACTCCAAAATCTAGCCACAAGTGTGAGAAGTAGAATAGGGATCCTCTCCTAAATTATAAAATAATGTAGGCAAAAATATGCAATAGTACATTTGAATGTACTAAGTATGTTGACAATACAATGCACAATAAATCATAATACTTACATAAGCATTTCAAATACCATGATAAAATAGTAGTAAAACCATAAGTAGACATGAGAGATTAATGCATAGGTAAATCATAAAAACATCAAGTAAAGATAAGGATCATAAGTAGTCACGACTCGAACCTAGGACCCAGCGGTGACATGGAGAATGTGACACCCAAAGGCGCCCTATCCAAGCCTCTTCTTCATATCATAAGCATACATAAGGTAAAGTAAGCAATTTACAAGAGAGTAAACATGTGGAACATAGAAACTAAAAGTCATAGTTTCCAGTCCAAACATGTCTCTACATCATAGATTTTGGCGGGGTCTAGAACTTGCTACTAGCTCACCCTTAAGATAGAATAACAAATGAAATCATAAGGTCTCAACATATGAATGAATAAAATGAATAAGGTTTTTACCTGAAGAATGGGAATTCACCAACAATCTTTAAAGCATAACGCAAATCTAGTGACAAAATGGAGGAATACTCTCACTGTCATCCATTCCTACATAGTTAGATCATGTAGCCAAAGAAGTATGACTTAGTATGTGGAATGTACAAATTATATAGGTATGACATGACACAAGGAAACATCATATATAATAGCAATATGCATAGTAATAACAACAAAATAAGGAAAAGATATGAATGACCAATGTATGTTTAAAACTATGAATAGAAGCATCATCAAAACCTTCCATAACCTAGCATATATATAGGAATAAGATCATAATCAATAATAAACCATATAGGCTATTATATGGAATCCCAATGTCCCCTCTACACCAAGCGAAAGAGGACTCTACTTTGTCAAAGAAGACTAGACCCCACCCTTTAGGCTTAACCTTAGCATGGTGACTATCACATGATCATAATCTTATATGGGTCCATTAGCTAAATTTATAGGCACATAATCATAAACCTATGGTGGCACATAGTTATGAGACTTGAGGATTATGTAAGGACCCTTGGAGATAGTCCCCCTCACACAAGCTCATTCGGTGCTAAGTCAAATCCTAAGAATATATAACCTTGCATAAACATAGCTTTCAACATAATTTATACTTTCATAACTTGCAAAATAGGTATCATAATCTCATAAAAATATTCATCTACATAATTTTAGATATAGTATGGTATACTCCACATCTTATCACCATTTAATAAACATTAGGATTTTAAGTCACCCTTATCATTATATCATCATCATCATCGAATCATTCTTTCTATCATCATCAAATCATACTTTCATACTTAGAATCATATTCATGAAAATCATAACTTTCTCCTAGGATATTAGGGCCATGTCTGAGTTCATGAGAAGTTGAGCTAAAATCATGCGCTTAGATGAAAATCATATGAGAATATTGCAATTGAAAATAATTTGGATCATTAGTAACAAAAACCACATCAATTCAACAAGGCTTAATCATCATATACTTGAAATCATATATGTTAACTTGAAAATCATAGAACTCATGTAATTTCTTCATAATTCATGCATAATTATGTATAATAATCATTTAATAATCATAATCCAATCATTTGAAGTGCCATCGTAAAACCCCTAGGAGACTATGCTTAGACTTTGAGAAAAAGGTACATTGAGTTAGGCTTCATGGATAATTCTAGTCCACAAATGAATCCCTACATACCTCAAGTGAGAAGCTTTAGAAATTAGATAAATAACAAAACTTGAAACCCTAGCTGCAATAGAGTCTTTGCTTAGAGAGAGAAAAGTGGAGAATTTGGGAGAGGATTTTAAAAGTGAGTGAAATATAATGAATTAGGAATAGATTTTATAAGAATTAAGTTGGTTAAGTTAGTTAGAAGGGTCAAAACAACGTAATTTAGGAGTCAAAAGGATTAGAAATGATCAAAAAGCCCTTTACTTGAAAACTATCGAATCCACCTACAAGTCACTACTTATGAGTCATAGAATGGAGTATAGGTCGTACTAGGCCCTCGTACAATGCATGTCAAAAACTTTTAACTACTGAAAATTTCACCTTCTAAATTACAAACAACCAATATGGTCCGTAATTCCATTTACGAATCATATACCCCTTAGTAGTACCTCCCCAGACTTAGAAAAATTTCAATCCTTCGAGGTCCTTTTTCATGATCTAGTCTACGAGTTGTATTCCTAAGTACGAATCATAATGTCCCTCGTAGTATGACTTCCAATAACCAAAACTTTTCACCAACTTCTGGCCCATAACTATAAAGCATGACTATCACCCGTGGTTTAATTCACGAGTCGTTGATTGGCTTGTAATACCATCATAATTCCAAAAAATTTATGCAACTTTTCATTTTTCAAGCTTTTCAACATATGGGTTGTTACATAAGTAGTCAAGTAAATCATCATAAGAACTATATGTATGTGGAAAGTAACCATAAATAAAAATAAGATCATGGAGCTATAACATAGAACTCTAATATCTACCCATATATCAGAGAAAACGGAGTCTACTTGCCAAAGTAAAAATCTACCTTATAAAAAAAGGTGTCACAAGCTATGTGAATCCACTAGCAAATCATATTGGTAAAAATAATTCTACAGTGGTAGCATAGTTATGAGCCTAGAAGTTTCAATTAGAAAACCCTTAGGTCAAGTTCCCACCTTAAGCCTCATGTGGTGCTAATCAAATCCCATGGAACACTCGTCGAAAATCATAGATTCATAAGACTAGTCATAAATCATAGTTCATAGTTTTCATACGCATGTCATATAGGAAAGGCAAACCATGATTGTCATGACCCAAAAATAGATGTGATGGCACTCATCTTATCCGACCAAGAAAAATCAACCTAAAACCCAATTATAAAAATAAAATGCGAAAGAATAATACAAACTGAAAATTTTAACTGGGGATTGTAAGCCAACTTAATTAAAATTCCCTAAAACCTGGTTGTCACGTGCACAAGCCTCTAATGTTTTACAATAGATTTGATAGAAAAATACAAGTCACGAATGATGTTATCTCTAAAGTAGAAAAATATCATAAATAGGAGGATGAGGATCGCTGAGATGACAAATAGCTACCTTACTAATCTCCAAAAAAAGCCTCGGGTAGACAGAGAAGAGAGAGTATCACAAAGATCCAACCACCTAACCTACAAAAATGTAGAAGAAAGGGGTGATTACCAACCATACGGTACCCAGCAAGTCAACTAACAATGCAAAATAAGTCCAATAGAATACACAAACTCTGTTCATCCCAACCGGCATTCACCACTATAACCTGCATAGAAAATCAGCCCAGCCCAGCAACACATAATACACAACAAAGATAGTGTTCACAATATCACAATTCAAAATCACAAGCCACAAATCACAAGTGATAACAGTAAATCACAAGAATAGCATCATGCCACCGAAGAATATGCAAGGATGAGATGCAATGCATATGAAATAATTATTGGCAATGACCTCGGCATCACAATATCACTAGTAATGATCTCAGTATCATCATATCGCTGCCAATGACCTTGGCATCACAATATCACTAGCAAAGATCTCAATATCACAATATTACCGACAATGACTTCGGCATCACAATATCACTAGTAAAGATCTTAGCATCAAAATATCACCGGCAATGACCTCGGTATCACATCTCGACTAGTGAAGACCTCGGTCCCAATCCCACTACCTCACTCATATTAGTATCCAGAACAAATACAAGTATGTGTGACATAGAATCAATGAGCATGAGATGAGGTTCAAAATAAATCCACTCATAATTACCAATGACAACCACATATCTCAATATAGAATTCACATCATTTAACCACATTTTCAATTTAAGTGCTACAACACCACACCAACTCACATTTATATTTAATCACCCTATTTTATAATATCACAAATATTTCATGCATCACACATGTAAGAAAGGAAAATTTGAGAATTCTATGAGAATTACAAAGTTTTGAAAGTCCACCTACCTCAATTAATCGAATTGCGCTTTGAATCTTTAGCCTTTAATAATGCTTTCAGATGGCAAAATCTATTCAAATACATAATCTACATAAGAATATGTATTCAATGACACCCATATTGCTAAATCTATTTTCAGCTCAAAAATCGAGTCAAAAGTCACCTCGAGCCCTCAAATTTGAATCTAAAATTTTCTTTCTAATTATGTTTACTCATAATAAACTAAACTTCTATGCCAAATTTTAATGAAAATGGATCGTTATTCGACCCCAAATCAGAATTTTATTTTAAAAATTCTAGGGTTATATTTTCTTAATTTAACTTAATTTGTACACGTTTCTATCCTAAAAATCTATTCATAATCTCATAAAAATTTAATAGAAAAGATGAGAATAATTACCTTGATATTTTGGGATGAAAATCACAATTTCTCTTCACATTTTTCTTTTTCTTTTCTTCCCTTCTTTTCTTTTGCTTTACTGTTTTTCGTTTTCCAGTTCTGCGTTTTTTTTCCTTCTGCTGGAGTCTGACTTTTCTCTTTCCTTTATGTTCCTTTTTTGGGGGGCTTTTAGCCTTTTCTTTTATTTATTTAATTTTTTAATGCTTTCCCTCTAAATATTTATTATTTTAGTTTTCTTTCTTTCTTTTTTTTTAAAAAAGAATTTCTTGATATTAGAAGCAATAGATTTCACTAAGTTTATTTTAATAAATATGGGTCAAGTAATATAGGATATTCAATACATTAATAATTTAGTTCACCAATTAAATTAATTATCTAAAATTATCTATCAATTAAATAATCATAATTATTGACTAGTCCAAAATTTTTAATTTAAATTTACAAAAAGAATCATTTATGAAAAAGTGAGGACTCATTCTCAAAATGACCTAACGAGTCATTACATTATCCACCACTAAAAATCATGTTTATCCTACATAAAGAAAGAGAAGGAAGATAAGATCCTCTTTAAAATCATTCCATCAAAATCAACCATTAAGAACTGAACTTTTGAATCATACTTGATAGATATACAAATTAGTAATGATTTTCAAGCCAGTGGCTAATCCTTACACACGATCTGAATAACAATCCACTAGACCATAACTCAAAATTAGGACGAATCTTTTCTTATATAAACATGATAAAATTCTAAATCAATATCGACCATAATCAAAAGCGAATCTAAATCAATCATCCCACATTCCTAATACACAAACTATCATGGGTCGTGTTAAGATTTCATTCTCTCAATCAAAAGCTTCCACAAGCTTAAGTTATAAAATGTGGTCTTTAGACATTAGATACTCATCATAGATAATTAGATTTTTCTGACCTAACAGAGATATTGATTAAATTATCACTTAAGCGAACGATACACCAAAACAAGTAGAATCTCTAACAACACTATCAAAAATACTAGATCAATAGTTGTGACTATAAATAACCCTTAAGAGCAAAAGAGTGATAAAGGTAGACCCAACAAGCCTCATATTCAATCATACATATCCAAAACATAACCTCAATGACGAGATGAATCTTAATACCGCTGGACAATTATAAGTATTCATGATAGCTCGTATATAAATTTACATGAGCAAAGTTTGTGTGTAGAACCACTTGTATATTTCAACTATCCCAAAAAATACTAAACCTATCATTATTGAAATAATCAAGACTGCACAAGCATCTTGTCTTACCAAAAGAAAAATGCAAATGGGTTCACCCGATCTACCACTAAGGACCCCGTCTACAAAAGTGAATACACGAGTGGGAATAGGCAAGGAGTAATACTCTAAAACATACCCATAATGAGATAGGTAATCACATAATAATGCACAGAATCAAAGTTGAATGATACAAGATACTCCATTTATAGTGCTCCCATCAAACGTTTTCATTCATCTGACTCCATCTTTTTTTTTATTTTTTTGCTACTCATAATTAACCTATATGGTACCCAATACAATCATACACATAATTATCAAACTTCATATACTCCTCACAGTACTGCATCAAAGGCAATGTTCTTAATACTAACATCATATCGTAGCCACACTTGTCATTTATCATATTCTCTCAAATTGTTACTAGTATCAAAATCTTTTTAGCAATACATTATCACCTTCAAATATTTCAAACTATGGCTTCCTCTCTTTTTATTTAACCATTTTTTATAGAGAAAAATCACATACAAAGCTGGTAGCATTAATTTCAAATTTGATAGTACTTTTCTCATCGAGGTAAAGTTATTTAAGTATACCTAAAGTCAATTTTATGCAATCTTTCACATATCAAATTTTAACTACCACTCAAATCATCATAGACCTCATGCCAAAACTTAGAGAGATTCAATCACCTTAATAATTATGCATACCATAGTCATCATTAAGTGTCTATGTAATGCATCACAATAATCTATGTAGTTCCATTAACAGAGTAATTTCAACCCTCTCAATATCATAAATAATTATGTAGAGCTATAGGTTTATATGGAAGTGCCCCCATAAGTCATACATCATAATTGAACAATCTAGATCAATATAAAAATGTAGTATATTTCAAATATCATTGTTTGTCACTAGAATCAAAATTCATTCTTCATAAAAGTCACTAATAAAATCTCGTAGATCTATGTTGAACAAGTACACATTGCATAATCATATCTTAGCTCAAAAGCAAAAATCAGTAAAATCTTTAATCTCGAACTAAGGTCTATACGGAAAGTCTTATTCCTTCACCCTTTTTAAATTCTTCCTATGACATAAATTATAGATTCCCTGAACTCTTCAATATATCAAATTCTTGTTCCTTAACTAATTCACTTATCAATTTTATTCTCTGACCAAAAACACATGACATTTTACCTCATGCTCTAAGATAAAACTTTAAGTAGAGCACTTCTTTAGGTCCTTCAACAATAAAAATAACTAAATTTATGGCCCAAATCACATGCAAGTTCTTCAAATGTTGAACACTCATTGCTATCCATTATTTCTTATCGTATCAATTCATATCTTGACAAATATACTAAAAACAATTGTTAACTAACAATGAAAATTTTGAATTTTTATTTTAACTTGTACCCCAATTCCTTTATCTATTCATATTAGTTCATAACTTGAGATCTTTATGAATTCATGTAACTTAACTTTTTATAGATCATCTCTTTATTGACCTTACCATATCTCTTACAAAAAATTCAATGTGCTAATTACCATACTCAAAATCACAAAAAAAAAAGATTATCACCATATTCAAGGCGCACGTATATGGATTTTTGTTTAAATATTATCTAACATCTTCTAGTCCAAACCAATAATACATCACCGTAACCAAAGCAAAACAAATAAAATCACGTGGCTTTAAATTCAATTCTCTACTCTCTGGAAAGATATATTTTTTACCTTTATCATCAAAGTGAATATCCCTATATCTCATTAATTTATTCATTTATGACTCTAGCTCCTTTCAATTCTATTAAAGCAGTATCTCGATACATTCTATATCTTTTCTTATGATCACTTTACTTAGCAAATAGTAGAAAATGTAACTTTTGATACCTGCAAATTGTGTTTACCATATTAAATTCACTGAATTAAAAATCTTTATCATATGGTTGCATCTTGATCATAATCCATCACGAATCCTATTATCATTATGCTCTATGGTTGTTGCCATCATCTCAAAGTTAACCTCATCATCAATATGACACCTAACCGATTATATCGGTCAATTCAAAGGACTAACTAGACTATTCTATACATTTTCTTACTAAAATTCTCAATTGCCTTTACACAAGCACACTGGCTGGGACTTTTCTTACTCTTAAGCTAATAATTTTGATATTATCCACTTATTATTTCAATATTGATCCATTCATTTGGATCTTATTATGGATTAATATTCCTTATCTAGAATCCCCCGAATACACGTTACAACTTAAATGCATTAATTGTATGAAAGATCCACCACTAAAATCTTCCTTATAAATAATGCTTACCCAAGCATCCAGAGTAACAAATTAGTTGATTTTTCAAATATGATATGCACTATTAAATCTTGTTAAATGAGCCTGTGATACACTAATAACTCCTTAAGTAGTTAGTATTTTCACTTGATAATAGATATATCCATTTTCATATACCACTAATACTACATCTTGAAAGTTCATTAGATCCACCACTACAACTCATCCTACCTACCCAGAAAATAGTACCAAACTAGCCTGCATACTTCTACCCATCAAAAAGTTGCAAAAAATTATTCAGTCCAGCATGACTCTAGCCTATGCAATACATATTTTTTTTAACAAATTCAGTCGCTAGAAAAGTACCACTCTCCTTAATTCTAACCAAGTAAGCATCACTATCATTGTGATAGCCATATCATGACCCTCCTTGACATCTACTCAATCTATAAAAAATCATAATAGAAATTCTGACCTTAATTGGTACAACATCATTCTTTTCATTAGCCAAGCAATCCATACAAATGACAACTTACTAATAGTAGTTTACAACTTTACAGAGTTCATTATCACCATCCCTTTAACATTCCATCTTTAATTTTCGAACCACTTTGGGTTTCGTACATACCACAGCAAGACCATTTCTGTTACTGGTACCTAACCCCAAAAAGGAAAACATAATCATGAAGTCCCTCATATCATTGTTCGACCTCATCACTCAAATATACTCAAAGTGCATTATCAAGTCATCACCTTACTCAACATTTTCTAATCGTTGAATATTTTAAATCTAACCACACATCCTTTTTTTAAGTATATGTTACTTATACTTTTACCAGATCTAATACTCAAGCCATATACGACCCGCTAACTACTCACATGAAGAATCAAGCATGAATTATTCTTGTAATTAAGAGAGAATAAAATAAAGCAAAGATAATCACATTGAACCAAAGACGCACGATAGAGAAAAAATAAGCTAAAGGAGGTTTTCTAACAGTCTTCATAGCCTCTCAAAGATAAGTATAGACATCTCCATACCGATTGTCATGACTCAGACTAGGTCCTAGGCATGACACGACGAATGATCAACCCGAAGGAACCCCGAACAAACCTCTTAGCATATCATACACACATCTTTGGTCACAAAAGCAAAATAAACAATAGTAAATAATATAAATAAATGAATTCGACACTAAGGGAAAGAGTCAAATTATCATAAATCATTAAAAAGTCAAAGCTCAAAGTATAAGTACTTCAATTATTCCAACAACACCTCTAAATGTAGACTTGAGTGGGGAATAAGACTTTTTCCGAGCTCACCCTAATAGTATCAAATATCCAATATAAAGAGATAACAAAGAACAAAGGTAGCACAGCTTGTGTCCCCGAACTTGATGACTCACCAAAGCTTATCTTTTAGAAGACAATCTAGCCACGTGGAGGATGATCAATAGATGCTCTGGTTCCTCATGGTAACATCATATAGGCATAGAGTATGCATTAGTCCATTTGAATATATTAAGTATGTACGATGCAATGCAAGCAAGAGATAGGCAACATAATTAAAATGTGTAACCATAAGCAAAGGATAAGTATAACATTAATATGGCATGCATGAATGATGCCTAAGGTAAAACATGTTTGTAAACCATAATCAAGGAACATAAACTCAATATGGAATACTTATACACGAGCTTCACACAAACATACATGAGATGGGCCAAATAGCCACTCACTTGCCTTAGGGTATAACCTTTTCGGAGAATGTTACCAATACCCCTAACTTACGACGTAGTCTTTTTGATAGGTAGTATAAGACACCCCCCACTTTAAGATACAATCTTTTGGGTAGGACCCATGATTAATTCTACCTCACTTCATAGCCTTTTTGATAGAATGTCCATACCTTATGATATAATTTTTTTGGTAGGAACCATGATTTGTACCTCACGGCATGGCCTTTTTGGTAATTGTTGCAAGATGTCCTTACATTACGACATAATCTTTCTGGTAGGAATGATTAGTCATTCTACCTTACGGCATGGCCTTTTTGTTAGGTGTTGTAGAATGTCCATAACTTATGATATAGTTTTTTTAGTAGGAGTCATGAAAATAGCTCATCAAACAATTACATTCAAATATCCAGAAACGACTTCTCATTTACCCAAGAACACAACAGACATGGAAGCCCAACAATTCATTTGCAATGCCATATGTACTTTACATGAATCCAACACATATATACATTCCCTTGTTCATCCTAAAGTCACTTGACTAGAAACCCATGCAATGGACTATCAATGACTCTAGAATTCATGTCAAGACATTCATCAAACACTTGGAGGGTGTGTAATGCTAGTTCAAAATTATGCAATTCAAGAGTGAAAACATGTGAGGAAACTTAATGTAAAACAACTCAACAATACTTAGCAATACCCTCTTGCAAGATACATCAAAACCCATCATCAAATCTCACGATAGATCATAGTGTCATAACTCAAAACATGCATAGTTAATCAACATTTCATATAAGCCCAACACAGTTTATAGTAATAATCTATAAAAAATAGTACCATGGGTGAAAGCATGCAATTTACATAAAAAGGAAGATTGGGCGCCATGGGTGAAAGGACCCAATGGTTGAAACTCACATATCTCAACTTTGGAGATTTCCTTGATCAAGATTTGATTGAGAATTTGACGCTTGAATGAAATCCTTGAGATCTGGAATGAGATTGGGATACTTGAATTTAGGTGAAATATTTATCTAAGTGTTTGAGAGGGTTTTGGGGAATGTCTTATATGATATGGAGTTTTTACGCATGAGAAGGCCTACGCCCAAGACCCAAATCCTTAGGCCGAAATTTAAAAAAAATACTACTCTACGACAACTTCGCGTCGCGGAGCTAATGCAAAAGCCCACTGGAAATGAATTTTTTGGTGAAATAAAGTTTTGCTTCGAGACCTCTAAAATTTAGGTTATACCTATTTTTCACTCAATTTTTCTCCCTGATCAAGAATATAAAGTCATATTTTTGATATCAAGCACGAATTTTAAGATATATGAAAATTACAAATATGGACACTTCTGAGGCACCTTTTCAGCACTTTTTGGGGTCCTTTCCCCCGAATGTCAAAGAAACATATTTAGGAGGGATAATCAAGATGATTTTTGTCCACACAAGAATGCAACAATGCACTTAAACATCATTTCAAGAATCTTAACAAAGTGTCAAAATCACCATGAACTTGTCAATATAAACATGAGTGAATGCAAATGATATGAGAGCTGAAACTTAAGACTTGGAATCACATGAAGGACATAGTTGTTATCTTAGGCTTGAAGAGAGTGAAAGAGGTACAAATATCACTCCTTCATGACCGCTTCCACTTCCCTAGTGACTCCTTTGTCTTGTCGATTCATCCGAAGAACCTTGATGGAAGTTATATCCTTGCCTCTCAACCTTCCACTTGTATAACTAAGATTTCTACTGGAACCTCCTCATAAGTCAAATTGTCCCTCATCACATCCATAACCTTCAAAGTTACCATAGCACTTGGGTCACCACACCACTTCACCATGGACACATGGAAACTGGAAGAATCATATTCATATCCATAGGCAACTCTCATCCTTATGCAACCTTACCAATTTCTTCTCCACACCTTACAAGGACCTACAAACCTTAACCCAATTGTAAACCTTAAACACACATAGTCCACTTTGATACCAAAAGGCACCATCTCCCCCTTGGGAGAAAACCTCCACTCTACTATCCCTCACCAAGACCTCCAACTCTAGTAAGATGGAATCAAGGTATTACTTAAATTAGACCTCTCCAACTAAAGAAGATTTGCAACCGTCAAAACTACTATGCCACCATTCTCAACTTCACCCAATCTCTTATCCAACCTAGTCAACCAGTGACCTTCTCCAACCACCCTCTCATTATCCCAAAGACCTCCACTTTCCATAATTAGCAAGCAACCTCAATTCCTCAAAATTTGCAATATCACCCTCAAATAAGTCACAAGCTCTTCCTTACTCCAGAAATGAACCAACATATCATCACCAAACACCACTACAAACATACCTAGGTAGGGTGTAGACTTTATTCATAAGGCCTACAGGCATAGTCAGTGCATTACCCAAACCAAACGACACTACCCCATATTCAAAATATCAAAAAGGACATCAAGAACTTATTAACCACTGGAATCGACCTAAGAGGAGGGACCTTATGCTCAACATCTCTACTCATAGAAGATGATAAATGCAACCCTTAGAGATCAATTGGAAGTTAAGACAAAAATTGACCTACCCATTCACTAACACTCAAGGACGGGTTTGTTAGGGAATTGGAATCTAACATTATGAGTCCTACTATCAATAGAGACACAATATGTATATAACCACTGCATCCTAACAATTACACCAAAATCCACCATATCTAAGTTCAAAAAGATCATAAGGCAAGACCTAATGAAATATGACCACGGGACAATATCTATAGACTTTTCTAGCAACAATAGACTCATCAATGGGGTAGATACTACGAGGGTTCATAAAATAATTTGGGACACATATGAAGCCCACTAGCAACAAAAGGAATAATGAAAGAAATAGTGACAGTTGGACCTATCAAAGCATATACATCAAAGTCAAAGAAAACTTCAACATACTGGTAGCAACGTCGGGCGCCTCATCTACCCCTTCCTCTCTTGAAGAGCATAGAACCAATTATGCTGTGGAGCATCACCTTGTTGGCCTTACTTTGATCAACATATCCACGTTGCCCTTGTGGCTAGCCATCTCCAACCTTATTTTGAGTATTTGGGCAATCCAAAATTTTGTAGCCCATCTCACCACACCCAAAGCATACACCCGCATTCCTCTAACATGTGCCATTATGTTTCCTCCCATATTTTGGGCATCTAGGTCAAGTCAACCCATCATCACCTCCTTGGGGCCTTGAGTTTAGCGCCCCATCCTTAGCAACCCTCTCGTTTGGAGCATCGCCGGACTCTTGATCTTGGGTGCTACAATCAATTCGAGCCCTCTTAGACTCTCCACTTCTCTTCTTTCTAAGTTTGTCTCCCTCAAGTTTTCAGCGTAGGTCATGAGGTGGCACTGTAATGACCTGTTAGGTCATTTTGAGAATTAGTGCTCTTGAATTCCTATAAGATTTATCTTAAAATATTTTAAATGAGTATTTTGGACTATTTAGTAACTATGACTATTTAATTAATGAGTAAATTTAGATAGCTAGTTTAATTAGGAGACTAAATTAATAACTTATTAAATATCCTATACCACTTAGTATATATATAGTAAAATTAGTTGCTAGGGTTTAAATTCTTTTAATATAATTAGTTATTAGGGTTTAATTCTTTAATTTGAAAAATAAAGGAAGAAGAAGGGAGGGTTTACGATTTCGACGAGGTACAAGACCATCTGTCAGGTAATCATCTAATTAATTTCTAAACATGAATGGGGTATGCTGACAGGGGCGAATGTGATGTTGTTAATTACAAAAAAAACAATGCTAGGATGTAAAAGGATCAAGTACGTGTACTTACTGGATGGTTGCTATGGTGGTATGTTTATGCAAAACAAAAAAATAAATAAATAAAAGATTTAAGTAGTATTAAAATAAGGGGGCAGATCAATTGTTTAAAATAATTGATTAATGTAAGGGGTTGGAATTGGATGCAAGATAACTTTGCAGC
>JAOTQJ010000011.1:13553907-13591839 GCA_025642045.1 Solanum sejunctum | reverse complement strand
GCTTAATTTTTTTTATTTTCTTTTTTTTTTTAAAAAAAATAATGGTTCAAAAATCGTTAAAAATAAAATAAAGCTCGATGATTAATTTGACACCGTGGAGGGTAAAAATTGAGTGTCAACAGAGTCTTTGCAGTTTTTCCTCGCACCATTTGTCATTCTTCTCAAAATAGTTTAAATATATTTCTCATTATATTTGCGATTCAAATACTCCTCTTTCGTCATATTTTTTAATCTAAATATATCCCTTTTATTATACTTTAACATTAATTTATCCTTAATTTTGGTGAAGAAATATGTGACAAACTCATAATCATATGATTTATGTCCAATTTTAAATAAATGGTTCCTTTAAAAATCCATATGTTTAACCATTTCCGGCCAATTCCCTCCACTCCGACCCTTATCTGTTTTTTTAATGAAAAATTTGATTAAGTAATTTTAAAATAAAAATTTCAAGTTGAGTGATTTTAGTGGACATAATCAAATGTAATGACTTTGTTACATAATCAAATTTAATGACTTTGTTACATAAATTTTCGTTGAATGCCCTTTTAAAATTCTAACTCTAATTTTTCCATTGTAAAATATAAAATTTATTTTAGTTTAAATAATGCTTGCATTTTTAAAAGCTATTCAATACAAATGTACTTATATATACTCGTAGTTAAAGTACATATTATTTTTAAAATTAAATAAATCGTAAAACAAGTTGACATTGCAAATACAATGATAAACTAGTTTATAAGATAAAAGTCATAAGTTGGGCTCTCCCTATTTTTGGCTTTTGATTTCTTTTTTTCAACTTTAAAAAATTGCTTTAGAGCACTTTTATGTGTTACCCAAACACTTTCAAAACTTTAAAAATGCTTAAAAATTAAAAGCCAATTCAAATACCCACTAAACAAGCTGTGATGTTCTTCTTACACCTTGTTTGGATGGTTGTTATTCAAAGTTTAAATATAATATTTGTTTTAATTGTCATTTAAATTATACAATATTATATTATTTAAATTTCTTATTAGGTAATACTCCTTTTGTATCATTTTTGGTGACACCGTTTGACTTGGTATGATATTAAAAAAAGAATTTTAAAATTTGTGATCTAAAATTATTATTAAATATTTATATGATTAATTTTATTAAAAATAAAATAAAAATTTTAAAATTAAATTATTTTCAATTAAAATAAAATAATTAGAAAAGTAAATTCAACTATTTTAATTTCCATGGACCGAAATGTGGCCCAACTGAAGGATGCTATGGCTCAAGACACTGGCCCAAACTACCCAAAATAAAAATATGAGATGACATTTTTCTTGAGAGGATAAAAAAGAAAAAAGGTATCATATAAAATAATTATATTATTATCTTAATATTTTTTTATTTTATTTTTATTTATTATTTTATTATTATCTTAATATTTTCTTTTTATTTTACCTTTATTTATTATTTTATAATTTTATCTTATTCTTTATCTTATATTTTCATAATAATTCTATCTTATACCGTATTTCTATTATAGTTTTGTCATTCAACTTTTAATATATGAAATTAATTGGACAGAAAGGGTTACTAAGTTATATTGAATTTCACTTTGAGGGCCTACATTTTACCATTGATTTCAAACGAGTCCATATCTCCTCTCCATCGCTTTCTGCGGCGAACTTCTCGCGATCTCATTCCCTTCCTCCGACGAAATCCAGCCGTAAGTTCCGCCATTTCCTTTCTACATTTTCTGTAGTTCCTCTCATGTCTATAAGAAAAGCATTCTTATTTGCTTCACATTTAGTGAAAGCTGTGAATTTTTGGGGTTTTGTTTTTATCCTCTCCATTTGAGTATCAGTATTTAGTAATCAGTTGTTTTTTTTCTTCTACAACTACATAAAATATGAAATGTTGATCCTAATAATACTGTGATTTGTATAATAATTCGAACTGCTAATTAGTCGAGTTAAAATATTACTTGCAAAATCCATTAATTTGGAGAAATAATTGATGATTTCTTTGTCCACTAAGATTATTAAATTAAATACTCTTATCTCTTCCAATTTGATCAAATGTTTTGGCATTATTCAGTTAGTCATATTATTATAATAACATATTAGCAGGACTTTCAAGCACTAAAATTTATTTAATTATTCAGATTTTAAGCTTTGGTGTGATCTCTTTTTTTTTAAAAAAAAAAATTTCAGATGAAAATGACTTTTCAAGTGTTGATTTAATGTGTAGTAGAATATCATGCGCATGTTTATAATAGTGTAAAACCTATTTTGATGAGAAAGTGAAAGCATATTCATTAGACATTAATTAAATAAATTATTAAATATCAAATCCTTACCAATTTTGGTTTCTTGTTCCAACTTTGAATTAGTCTTCCAACAGTCTCCTATCATTTCCAGTTGTTTGATACACTAGTCACCAGCCTCTATTTTTTATGCACTTGCTACCCAACTTCAATTGTTGAAAAACCAACTCCCCAATTGTTGAAGTACTTGTCTTCAACTTCCTCTTTTTTTTAAAAAAAAAAATTGTTGATGCACTAGTCACCAACCTCGAATCCTTGAAGTACTTGTTTCCAACTCTCAATTGGTGATGCATTTGTCATCATCATTTTTTTTTTGAATTTGTTGATGCACTTGTCATCAACTTTCTATCGTTGCTGCATTTCTCACCAATATTTAGAAAAAGTTTCTTCCTTTTGTGCTATATTTAATATTTGCTTGCTTCTTTTAAACTTGCATTTTTTCTGGACCCTGTATCAAAATTTTCACTGAGCAACCTAATTATTGTTGACAATTTTCTGCGAGTTCACTAAGGTAATCCTTAGCCACAGGGGTGACATACATTGGCTAAAGTCACCCACCGTCAACAAAAGCTATTTGATGTTCTACTAAGATCATAGAGACTCTAATACCAATAAGGACAATAATTTGTTCAAGACCTCATAAATTTGTTAATGTTCTCCATAAATCTTCTCTACTAGAAAATAACGAATTCTAACCAGTTTTGGTTTCTTACTCCAACCTTAAATTAGTCTTCAACTGAATGTTCTCTTCTATTACCACTAGTATAATATATAAATCAGATTAAATAATTACATCAAAATCCATGTAAATATATAGTTTCTTCTCATGCAACACTGCGATTTATAGTGGGATTGGACGAGTATTAGGGTGAACCATATGTGTCTGTTCTTATAGTAAGAATACAATTTATATGTTTTGTAGAGAACTGATTAAACATCCACGGTTTCGAATTTTGCTACTAGCGAGAAATAAGTGAATGAACTGCAAGTTTTGTGTCTGCTTGCTTGATGTTTTGAGCATAAATCACTCTTTTCTTCTTCATTGGATGTCAACTGAGTGATAAATTTTGCTAAAGTAATCCTCTTTCGTCCACTTTGTATCTTTTTCCCCTCACTATGTTTTAAATTCTTCATCGTCCCTTATTCTTTTGTATTTTATAGTAAGGAGATATTGCACATATGGCTTAGACTATTGATGGGTAGTTGGTCACTAGTCATATCATGTTGGTGTTATTCTTTTTTGATTGTTAATGTTATGTATTTTTTGTTATCTCTAATGCAATTATAAACCCTTTTGCCTTTGTTTTAGAAATGTTAGTACGTTTACTTTTAAGTCCAATGTATTGTCTGCTAGAAGTCAGATTTCTTAGAGATTTATATGCTTATAGAAAATGCATGTAAGAACTAATAGTGCTAGATAAACTAGGTTTTTGTAATACTTGAACTGAGACGGGTATCAATGACAATCCCATCATGTTTGAGATTTGATCTGTAGTTGTTGTATCTGACCCTTAATCCTTTATATACATATCAGCAAGGAGAGATTATGCAAATGGACAGATTAGGTCTTCTGACGGTAATTATTGATATATTTGTTAGAAAATCATATCGTGTTAGTATACTTCAGCTAGAAGGTAGAAATTTAGTGATACCTCAATCGAACTCTGGACTTGCAAGCATGTCTGGGGATCTGCCATTTCTTTTTGTTTAAATTGTCCTTTACCCAAAACTGGCCATGGCGAGAGATTTTTGTCTTTTCATTCCTTGAAGGTCTTATTAAACAGAGAACTTGAATAGCTTTATCACATCTACCATGAATTATGTTTGAGGAGTTGTGGAATATTATTTTGATGTATTCAATATGCCAATTGTTTGGAAATGGTTAAGCACTGCAAGTGTAGGCACAGACATCAACAATGTCCAGAAATATCTCAAACTTGGAATCGACCCTCAAAACTTATACTGGACCTCACTGATACAAACCAATGGTGCAAATTGATCATAGAACACGTTCCAGACCTGTTGGGATCATTAAATCATCAATTTGAGGTCATCTTGACCAAATGTTGAATGTAGTCTACCAAAACTCTAAAAAGGTAGAAATCACTCAATGGTCAAATCACTCCCGAATGTTTTGGGATCTGTGCGGACCATCCAACTAAGTAATAATCCTTTCTTGGTGGAAGCGACCTCATCAACCCAAAATGTTGACTTTGGTCTAACTTGCCAAATTCCAAACTTCCAAAGCTTAATATCTTCTCCGAAACACATTCAATCACTTTGGAAATTATTCTCTTATCCCTGCCATCCACAATAGAATCATAAACAACAAAAGAAAGCTAGGGGGAGGTAATTGTGAAAAAGACTGAAATCACAATATGACCTTCAAGGTCATTACAGTGCATTAGTTCTCTTTTTATGTTTTTTTATTGCTTGGTAAATCATTTATTTAGTTTGATCTTGAGTTATTGATAGTATTTCAAAATTTCAGGATTGTTATTACTTAATTATATTAGAACTAAACTTTTAAAATTGAATACTTTAAAGTGAAAAATATTTTAGTTTTGTCTAACTATTTTGTTTTATAAAATAGATTACCATCTCAAATGAAAATTTCAAGGTAGTATAGGTATAAAAATACGGTAGTCTTATTATCAATTACCATCACTGTTTCAATATCTATTTCATTTGCTTTCTCAAAAGAATATCTATTTCACCCTGCTTGAATAAAATCCCGTGTCCTCCACTGCTGGGAAATGTAAAGATCAACTTTTTATACAACTTCTCAGGGTGTATGATGCATGTATGTATCAATATCGGAAACAATCTCTATTCATGAGAAGCATGGTTCTTTACTTGTTACAGTTACTTCTACGTGTCTTTTTTAAATATCTTAAGTTTAATCTCTTATTTTTCAACTTAAATATGTCCAAATTTAGTTGCCATCAGCTGCAAATATTACTGATTATTGATCAGTATCTTGCCTGGAAGTTAGACATAAGAACTTATCTTACAACTTGTGTCGAATACATACAGAACACCAGTAAACATCAGCGAGCAATATTATGCTAATAATTAGAAAAAGAAATAAACGGTACAAATAAAGAAATTTGGTTTGTGTGGATTCGAATCAATAAGCAAAAATGAAGGTATGGAAATTCCTTAGTTTCTTTCCATTGGTCATTGAGTGATATTTAACATCTATGTCACTCTTATTGCCCCTATAATTAAATATGTTCAACATGAAGCTCCATCTCTATGTGGTAGTGGTAAGGTCTACGTACATTTTACCCTCTCTAGATCCCACTTGTGGGATTCCACTGGGTATGTTGTTGTTGTAACATGAAGCTCCATTTCACTGATTAAAAAAATGTAATAGCAGTTATGTCATAGACTATTTAATAGATTTTAGAGCTTCCATTTTTTTTAGATGTATCACAATAATGTGCTTGTCCAGAAATATTTTTTGGTTGGCTCAGTTTTGTAATAACATGATCTCTTAAACCTCAACCTTTAACCTAAATTTCATATGAGTTTGGGAAGCCTACCCTTCTTACATAAGCAATTCATGAAGTTGTAGACTATAATTTTAATTATAGGATGACATTTCTTTTTTGTTGGAAAAGGTATAATTCACATTCTACTATTGAGAATTTCTCAGTTTTTCCCTTTGTTATACTTTGGAGACATTTATACGTTTGTCATTACTTGTTAGACAATGTGAAATGGGTGGACTTCTACATATCAAAGTATTTTGTGAAAAGAAAATGCAAATATTTCATAATAGCTTTTTACTTTTGCATTTTTTCAAACCTGTGGAAAACTATTTTGAGTCAAGGTCTATCAGAAACAACCTCTCTAACCCAACAAACAACCACCTAGGTGTAGTTGAAAATTTCCAACTTGCTCCCATATCGTAACACTTCCAAACGTACCCAAACTTGATTAATTCATAATCGTCGGTTGATTGTTTCCAAGAAGTGGCACACATAGGAACATCAAATAGTTGATCAATTGCCACATCTGGTGATAATGCTACAGTATGATACACCTAACGCGATATTATGATTACTTGCAAGAAAAAGGGATGTATAATATAATAATATGAAATATACTATACTACCTAGTTTCATTTATCATTTTATGCGTTAATCGAGATCATACTAGATGTCATACACCTAGTTAAATTAAAATGATAAATACAAGGGTATAAGGTCTGCATACATCTCATCCTCCCTAGACTCCACTCGTGGGAATATACCAGGTATGTTGTTGTTGTGCTTTGGAGAGTTAATCGGTACTTGTGTTGGTGGGAGATAGCAGGTATCCCCTGTGATTAGTCAAAGGGCATGCAAGTTGGCCTAGACACCACGGTTACAAAAAAAAAAAAAAAGTTGCCTGAACTGACATAAGAAGCTGTACCATTATATGATGTTAATATACCACTATTAAAAAGATGTTTTGCTTTCTTATCATTGTTTCTGAGAAGTTGCTTTCCTGATAATTTTGTTATATGGTCATTCCAATTTTAATGGTGTCTTTTGTAGACAATGAGGGGTATGCTTTGACTTGCTTCCAGCATTCTCCCTGCAAGCTTTCTCTTGATTATATATTCAGAGTTCATTTGAGTTCCTCGTTCTCTGAATGGGGTTAAGGCTACAATCTCGTATCAAGGTAATTGAAGAGGAGCTGGAAGATTGCGAGACCACATCTTCCAATAAAACTGCTATAGCTTGTATGGTTAACTCCGAAGTAAGTGCTGTTTTAGCTGTTATGAGAAGAAATGTGAGATGGGGAGGTCGTTATGTATCCGGGGATGATCAACTAGAGCACTCACTAATTCTGTCTCTGAAGACATTACGTAAACAGATATTTTCGTGGCAGCATCAGTGGCAAACCATCAGCCCAGCCTTGTATCTCCAGCCATTTCTGGATGTTATTCGATCTGATGAAACTGGAACACCAATAACTGGTGTTGCATTGTCTTCTGTTTTCAAGATTTTGACTCTTGATTTTCTTGATCATAATACTGTCAATGTTAAAAATGCCATGCACTCTGTAGTGGATGCTGTGACCAGCTGCAGATTTGAGGTAACCGATCCTGCATCAGAAGAGGTTGTGTTGATGAAGATACTTCAAGTACTTTTGGCCTGCATTAGAAGTAAAGCATCAGTTATGTTGAGTAATCAGCATGTTTGCACCATAGTCAATACGTGCTTTAGAGTAGTTCATCAAGCTGGAAGCAAGAGTGAACTCTTACAGCAGACAGCACGTCATACCATGCATGAACTTATAAGAAGTATTTTTTCCCACCTTCCAGAAGTTGCCAACATGCAAAATTGTATAGTTAGTTCCACCAAAAACAAGGTGTGGTGCATCTTTGTTCTTTTATGTATCTCAAAATTATCCTTCCTGCAGTATGTTTCATCTTCCTGGTTTGTGAAATAATGATCTTTCAGAATTATCTGTGGTCCCCTCTCTTAGAGTGCAAAGTCAATAAGAATGGCAGTATATATGGTTTTATAATACTTCTCATAACCTTGTTTTACCTTATGGGCATCATTTGATAAAACCACGTTTCTTTGTGTTGGCACAAAGAAAAGATTGGGCTAAGTGGTATGACTAAAGTAAAAGCCTAAGCTTTTAGATAAGGTGGATCTTGCAATTCAAGACAAAGTAGCAAGACTATTATAAGCTAGTGAGTGGTTTTTCTTTTTCTTTTGCATGTGTATCTAAAATACCTTTTTTTTCTTATTCTTGCCCTTGGTTGGGGTGGGGGAAGGAGTGGGACAAGAATTATGCTCTAACAAGGTGGTCTTGGTATAATAGCACTAGAATTGGAGTTTTGGGGAGCACAAGGGGGTTTGTCTCGACCAGTGGCTTGAACCAAAATTTTTACCAAGGGGTGTCACACACACAAAAAAAAATAGTAGACAAATAAATAACTGGAGTCAACTTCAACTTATAGTATATATACATAAAACAAAAATTTCACTGCTTTCTCTGGAAAATTTCATTGTATATACAAGGTCAATTTCTTTTTTGAAGTAATTGAATCCTCTTAGTTTCTTCATGTGTTTCGTTTAATAGTTTGGATTCTCTTGGTGAAAATCTTGTTTCTTTGCTGATTAGTAGCAAAGAGAAATTATAAATGTGAATTAAAATGTTTTTTTGCTTTTTCTTCTATATGAATGTGTTTGGAACATTATATTTTAATTTCTTCTACATAGGTTGTGGGCCTTGTCAATGAGTACAGTAACAACAAGTCAGAGAATGGCCATGGTACTTCTGAATATGATAGCCAGCTACTTTCTGGAGCTTTTACTACTTCTGCTTCTGCAGCTCTTCTTAACAATGTTATAGATGAAGGCATGGTCATGAGTGATAATGGGAAGGATAGTGTTCCTAATGATTTACATCTAATGACTGAACCATATGGAGTTCCATGCATGGTTGAGATATTTCACTTCTTATGTTCTTTGTTAAATGTTGTCGAACATATAGGGATGGGTCCCAGAGCAAATACCACAGCATTTGATGAAGATGTTCCACTGTTTGCCCTTCGTTTGATCAACTCAGCCATTGAATTGGGTGGCCCTGCTATACAGAGTCACCCTAGATTGTTGAGTTTGATTCAGGATGAATTATTCCAAAATCTGATGATATTTGGCTTGTCAATGAGTCCAGTGATACTTTCAACTGTCTGCAGCATTGTTCTAAATCTGTATCAGCATTTGTGTTCTGAACTAAAGCTACAACTTGAGGCATTCTTGTCCTGTATTGTCTTAAGACTTGCACAAAGTCGTTATGGGGCTTCATACCAGCAGCAGGAAGTAGCCATGGAGGCTCTTGTTGAATTTTGTAGGCAGAAATCCTTCATGGTAGAAATGTATGCAAATTTAGACTGTGATATCACCTGCACCAATGTTTTTGAAGAACTTGCGAATTTATTGTCAAAGAGTGCATTCCCCATGAACTCTCCGCTGTCTGCCATGAACATTCTCGCTTTAGAAGGTCTGATTGCTGTAATTCAGGGAATGGCTGAGAGGATAAGCAATGGATGTAGGTCAGAGCAAAATCCAATAAATCTTGAGGAGTATGCTCCATTCTGGATGGTAAAGTGTGAGAGCTATAGTGATCCTGATCATTGGGTACCGTTTGTACGTAGGCGGAAACACATAAAGAGAAGGTTAATGATTGGAGCTGATCATTTTAATCGGGACCCTAAGAAAGGGCTGGAATTTCTCCAAGGAACTTATCTGTTGCCAGAAAAACTTGATCCCCAGAGTGTCGCTTGCTTTTTCAGGTTTACAGCTGGGCTGGATAAGAATCTTGTGGGGGACTTTCTGGGAAATCATGATGAATTTTGCATACAGGTTCTTCATGAGTTTGCTGGAACATTTGATTTCGAAGACATGAACCTGGATATTGCATTGCGGCTGTTTCTGGAAACTTTTCGACTGCCTGGGGAATCTCAAAAAATTGCAAGGGTACTTGAGGCGTTTTCGGAGAGATATTATGAGCAATCTCCACAGATTCTAGCTAATAAAGATGCTGCTTTGCTGTTGTCATATTCACTAATAATGCTCAATACTGACCAACATAATGTTCAGGTAAAGAAGAAGATGACAGAGGAAGATTTCATTCGAAATAATCGGAACATTAATGGAGGTAATGATCTTCCTCGCGAATATCTATCTGAATTGTATCATTCTATCTGCAACAATGAGATCCGCACAACACCAGAGCAAAGTGCTGGTTTTGCTAAAATGAACCCCAGCCGCTGGATTGATTTGATGCACAAATCCAAGAAAACAGCTCCATATATTGTGTGTGATTCGAGAGCCTACCTTGATCATGATATGTTTGCCACTATGTCTGGTCCAACTATTGCTGCTATCTCTGTGGTATTTGATCATGCTGAACATGAGGTTGTCTACAAAACTTGTATTGATGGTTTCTTAGCTGTTGCCAAAATTTCAGCTTGCCATCATCTTGAAGATGTTTTGGATGATCTGGTAGTATCTCTATGTAAGTTCACAACTCTCTTGAATCCTTCATTGGTGGAGGAACCTGTTTTAGTTTTTGGCGACGATGCAAAAGCAAGGATGGCAACTGTTACAGTTTTCACTATCGCAAATGAATACGGTGATTTCATCCGTACTGGTTGGAGAAATATCTTGGATTGCATCTTGAGATTGCACAAGCTTGGCCTTCTTCCTGCTCGTGTGGCAAGTGATGCAGCTGATGACTCAGAGACACCTTCTGATACAGGACATGGGAAGTCCTTGCCTAATTCGTTATCTTCTGCTCATTTGCAATCTATAGGTACTCCTAGAAGATCTTCTGGACTTATGGGGCGCTTTAGTCAGCTCCTATCTTTAGATACTGAAGAGCCAAGGTCTCAACCTACTGAGCAACAACTCGCTGCTCACCAACGCACGCTGCAGACAATTCAGAAATGTCGCATTGATAGCATCTTTACAGAAAGTAAGTTTCTTCTAGCTGATTCTTTGCTACAGTTAGCACGGGCTCTCATATGGGCTGCAGGGAGACCTCAGAAAGGTAGTAGTTCTCCTGAAGATGAAGACACTGCAGTATTCTGCTTGGAACTGCTGATTGCAATCACCTTGAACAACAGAGATAGAATTAGACTTCTTTGGCAGGGAGTTTATGAGCATATTGCTAGTATCGTCCACTCAACAGTAATGCCTTGTGCTTTGATTGAGAAAGCTATTTTTGGACTCCTTCGCATCTGCCTGAGGTTGCTTCCCTATAAAGAGAACTTAGCTGATGAACTTTTGAGATCACTGCAACTTGTTCTCAAGCTTGATGCCCGGGTTGCTGATGCATACTGTGAACAGATTACACAGGAAGTCAGTCGGCTGGTTAAAGCAAATGCCACACACATTCGTTCTCAAATGGGATGGCGAACCATTACTCTTTTACTTTCTATAACAGCAAGACATCCAGAAGCTTCTGAAGCAGGATTTGATGCTCTGGTTTTTGTTATGTCTGATGGAGCCCATTTGTCCCCAGCCAATTATGTTCTCTGTATCGATGCAGCAAGGAATTTTGCAGAGTCTCGTGTTGGACCTGCGGATAGACCTGCTCGGGCGGTGGATCTTATGGCAGGTTCAGTTGCTAGTTTAGCACGCTGGTCCAAAGATACTAGGGAAGCTCTGGCAGAGACTGAAGCTATGAAGTTGTCCCAAGATATCGGAGAGATGTGGTTGAGGCTTGTACAGGGACTGAGGAAAGTTTGTTTGGATCAGAGAGAAGTTAGAAATCATGCTCTTTTATCTCTACAAATGTGCCTGACAGGAGATCATGAAATTTACCTTCCAAATAGCCTATGGTTGCAGTGCTTTGATATGGTCATTTTCACAATGTTGGATGACTTGATTGAGCTTGCCTCACAAAAGGACTACCGGAACATGGAAGAGACCCTTGTTCTTGCCTTAAAGCTCCTTGCAAAAGTTTTTCACCAGTTGCTACGTGAGCTATATCAATTGGCCACATTCTGTAAACTGTGGTTGGGTGTCCTCAATAGGATGGAAAAATGTATGAAGGTGAAAGTTAGAGGTAAAAAATGTGAAAAGCTTCAGGAATTAGTCCCTGAACTTCTAAAGAACACCTTGACTGTAATGAAGTCTAAGGGGGTACTTGTCAAGAGGAGCGCCCTCGGTGGAGATAGCTTATGGGAATTGACTTGGTTACATATAAATAACATTGTTCCTTCTCTGCAATCTAAGGTTTTCCCTGATAATGATTAAGAAAATGTACAGCCTGCTCCTATGTTTGCTCAAAACAATCCTCATGAATAGTTTTGTCTAGGAATTTTTCGACCTTTCCTCTTCAAGTCATCAGGAGAAGTGATGTTGGTGGGAATTTTCACTCTGGAAGGGGAAGGACTACTGTGGTTTTGGCCCAGGAATAGAAAACACAGAGATGAATGTCTGGTATTTTCTGCCAGAAAATTCAACAAAGATCTTTGTCAGATAATTGTGTTGGATTGAGCTCTTATGTACATAACACAGTTTTAACCCTGGTTTTACCATTTTGAATCATCAGCGCGTTTCTGTAGGAGTTCCACTAATCTGTATTAGTCTGTTCAATTCAACAAGTTTACTTTTCCTGGGATCGGCCCAGTCTGTATTTGAATTTTGTCATAGGGAATGGTGTTTCAAGTTTTCACCTCTATGCCTGTTAAAGCACCATGGTATTGAATGACTAGTGGCCTTTGTATTTTGTCATCACTCCATGAGGTGAATAGATGTTTGGTTAGCTTAAATATTTTGAAAAATATTTACCTAGCATTTTAGTGATTGTTGAGTAACTCTATGTTGAACTATACATATTTTATCTTCCTTTAATAAATGGATACTATCTATCTGGTTATGTAGATTTTTACATCTAGTTTATTCTGCACGAGGGATTTCAGGAAACATCCTCTCTATCTTGTAAGGTAGTGGTATGGTTCGTACATTCTACCCTCTCCAAACTCCACTTGTAGGATTCCAGGGGATATGTTATTGATGTTGTTGGTTGTTCTTGATTAATTTGATCTACTACTACTGATTTTGTTTTCACAATTACTATATTGATTTTACTTCCCTTTTTGAATTTGGCTGCTTATCCCTTTCAAAAGTTAGTATAAATATGGACCATATCAATGAAGCTAAAGGCATAAATCAAGAAAGGACTTTGATTGACTTGAGTAAAATTCGAATTAGTAGCATTAAATATTTTTAGTATTTTTTATTGTGAGAACAATTAAAATCAATAAAATTCAGTATTTTAGCTTATTTAAATTGTTTGTTCTTTTACAAGGAAATATCAACGATGGCTTTGTAATATATCTTCATTCTATTTACTTGGAAATGTAAGTCTATTATCTATCACAACCATTAGAAAGTTGAGAACTCTTATAAATAGTAAAAAGTTATAAATATCAAGCAGATGTTTGAATTAAGAGTAATATATTTTTTATATTGATTAACATTAATTCATAACTAGTAAAAGTAAAAAACTTCATTACTAAAAATAATGATAAAGATATGATCAAAAAAATAATTTTTATTTACATTGACATACATGTAGAACCACATCCAGGTTACATTCTAAGATTTTAATTTAATTTGAATTATTAAGACATATACAATCAACTTAGTATTGCTTATATTTTATTTTGATTTTGTATATTTCAAACATTGAGCACACAACTATAGCAACAATTAAATACTTTATATTGCAAGAACAAAAAGTGTGTCTTTTCAATATTTCTTTTTGATCTCATAGGACTTATTTGAAAAAGCTTACTCTTAAGAATTTTTCTATATTTAGTACTCAAACTCAAACCTTTAGTTAAGCAATCCCTCCACTGTGACTTTTCTATTATTTCTATATATAAAATTTAAATTTGCTATTTTTGTGGTATTGATTTTAAAGTGAAATTGATGCAATTTGAATTATACTCAAATACGCATCTTTTGGAAGTATAATTAATATTGTGTGGAAGTATATGCTGTAAACAAACTAAAAGTTGTAAATTAACATATGAAAAAACCAAAGTATATATTGTTTATCATAAGCATAACTTTTCTAATAGAAAACTTCACTATAAATTCTCTAATTCTCTTTATAAAGGGATTTTTTTTCAGCATACGTGCTCTTCCCTTTTGAGTCCGCTCATAGGTGCCTAGTCCAAAGAAGTAAAGACGAGGCATAGCAAAGGCTAAGGCAATGAAAGAAAGACTGAGTCCCTATAGGGAAGGCGCCAAAGTCTTTTCAAGACGTGCAACCTATGGCTCTCCTCTATGAGAAGGTTCTTCCGTAATCACTCTCAATAAAACATCCATTCTCCTTTCATCATTGAAATCTGGCATTCAATCGCAGTGCAGTGCTCGCAATAAAAAAAAGTTACGAATACATAATTGTGATAGTAATCTTGATTAGGATGAGGGTGTTCAGCTGAAGAGGAGGCAAATGTCAGCCATAGAATTAATTTGTAAAAAAAATGATTTTCTTAAAAGAAATTGTATCTCAAAAATTGACCAGAAATAACAAAAAATATTGCCATCCCAGGCACAAGAAACCCAGGAACGCTACCCATAAAAGGAGTTTGTCCACTTAATTGTCAAACAAGGCACTCATCAATAAGAAAAATACTACTTTTGTCATTGTTTTGAGGGTTTAATCAGGAATTTTCACTACAAAGCTTAAATAACAAAAGTAATAGTACGTTAGACACCGATGCTAGTCCGATATAGATGTACATTGTGCATTGCAGAACAATGGTAATCCACTGATACAGATTCCTAATAATACAAGACATGAATTGAGCAGGTAAACATTCTTGGTTTGATGCTAGTCCAATATATAAGAGCACTATCCGCAGAATATAACAGCTAAGCATCTTTCTTAAGGGCATTTCCTTTGAACGTAAGAAGCCCCATGCTCTTCGTACCTGTCAATTAACATAAACGAAAAGGTGCGCTCACTAAGAGAAAAGTATAGTAATAGCAGAATTCGCAATGCTACTTTCAAAGGAATCAAAAAACTAGGAGGCTTGCCAAAAGTAGTATTGTATTCAAGCCTTAGAGAGATGTAAAACTTACTCAGACTTTGAAAACCACATTTGTTGGAAGGAACCAAGAGATGCCAATATGCTGCCCCCAATCCAAACACTGCACAATCACTCCTTGGGTGAGGAAAGCTTTTACTTGTTTGCCAAGAATCCATCATTCATGGAACAATGTCATATATCTTCTTCAAATTAGCATTTCAAGGTTGTGGTAAAAGCAGTTGAAATAAATGGAAGTATGTTTAACGTTCTTAACTCCGCAATTAAATGGTAAGGGGAAGGGACAAAAATAAAAAGATACTAGAAATTGTACTTGGCAAAATGCTGTCACCTTAAAACTTGGAAGTACCAAAATATGGGGAGAAGTCCAACCAGGTCCATGAATTTTGTCACATCCAGACGAGAAAAGAAAGTACAAAATGCACTTTATACAGTTGAAGATTATAAAAGGAACTATTACCATGAAGTGAAACTGAGAAACAGAAAGAGAACTACAGAGTAATAGTTTAACCTGAATCTCCTTTCTGTAGCATTTCCACTAGCCAGTACTTTGACTCTCGCTGCCTGAGGAGACTCCTGGAAGAAGAGCATACAAGATACAGAATTAGGCTATTCAAGCTAACAAGATAAAATGAGAATGCTATCCTTGAACACAATTACATGCATGAATGGGGTAAAGGGGCATAGTTAAGAGTCAAATGGGAAATGGCACCTCTAGCAAGTCCTTCTCCAGACGTTCTTTGAGTTGTTGCATCGATGCTGTTCCCCCAGCAAGCTGTAGTGACCGGTGAAGTCAAACTAACATCTCATCTAAAGTTTCATACTCAAATAGATGGAGAAAAATAAATCTTTGGAAATTCATATGCTGGTCGTGGGTATATGACCGAAGTTAATTAATCCAGTGATAAATTTGAGAAGCATCGGTTCTAATCTGCCACTCAACTTTCATATTGTTCTACTTTATATAGTAATTTTTATGTATTACAGAGTATGTCATAAGGTGCATCATTCCAGTTTTAAAATTAAAATCACCCAGTCATGCAGTTTCCATAAACTTCTCCCGAAGGAAGCAATCATCTCACTTACAGTGCATAAAATGTGAAAATGGGGATGTTAAAGAATTTTACTTTGTCAGGTGACTTAACAAGTATTTAAATGTAAGCAACAATAGAAAAGAATGAAGGAGGACCCCCCACCCCCCACCCTCCACCCCCCAAAAAAAAAAAAAAACTGAAGCCTCATACGCAAACAGATTGCAAGAAATGCTGACAGCTTTACCAATATACTGCTAAAAAGTTCTCTTCGAATATCCACATCACACTTGTTTATGCTCTCTATAACCTGAAAAATTTTGAATAAATTACTAACTGAAAAAACAAAGAAAGTCGAAAGAACATTTTTAAGGACTCATGTCCTCAAAATGCTATTTTATCTACACGGGCAGATTTGAGAGAGAAAGGACCAACCATTTGTGGTAGACCACGAAGGGAAGCAGCAGTTTCAGCAAAACTTTCCATACCAGGAATAGTCTGTGACATACATCAGTAAGGAAAATACCAAAGACTACATGAATGAAGGATCTAGCTTGACATGGCAAAGGACAGACTCTCCGAATAACAGGTATTTTTAAGCAGACAGACATTACAGCATTTGAAAACATATGATAGCATACAGAAAAAAAGAAAAATACTTATTAGAAATCATTATAGATGGATATCAAGGTAAGGGACATGGCACATAAAGTGTCATCCTATAACTGTGTGATCTGAATATTATAAACTTGTCAGTGAACCTTAGATAGGAAGGAGTGGAGGTTGCGAATTAGAGTAGCAGGCTAATAGGTTAGTAGGGTTAGGTGACGTCTGGCCGTGGGGTATTAGTAGGGTAGGAGGTTTAGTCGTGTCTTTATATTTTGTGTTGTCTTTAGTCGTTTTATATATGTTATTACTATCATATTTGCAAATTATCATGTGCTTTTCGCTATTAGTCGCTCTTTCTGTTTCCTTTGCTATCCGTTCCGTTTTTTTTCATATCTAGTTTATTCTGCTTATGAGTTTTTGAGATGAGGGTTCCCAGGAAACAGTCTTTCTATCTCTATGAGGTAGTGGTAAGGTCTGCGTACATTCTACCCTCTCCATACCCCACTTGTGGGATTCCACTAGGTATGTTGTTGTTGTTGTTGTTGTTGTCAGTGAACCTTAGAAATACAAGTAACAAGACACTACTTTCAAAAGGTGATGTTGAACCAAAATGTGTGAACCATACTGGAGGTACATATATCAGCACAGCGAGATCCATAAACCTCATTTACTATCAAAATAATCCTTATAATATAGTACTTCTCATCCGTTACAATGGAAAGAACCGAGTTTACAGATCATACCAATGAGTGCTTCAGTTTACGCACACCCTACTTCCAAAGGATCAAGAGATAAAAAGCGACAAATACAACAGAGAGGAGGCAAAACAAGAAGCACTACAGATACAACATCTAGTGAAAAAACTAAATTTAATATGGAATCATGGACAGAACAAGATGAAAGTATGTACAAACAACAGTACACATCCATCCATGAGTCGCATAAGATAAGCAAACTGAATAAGAAACCAGAATTTGGACGATAAAGCAACACCAACCCGAACCAATGATGGATTGAATAAAATATCAGGAATCTTGAATCTATCTGCTCCGACTTCTATCGTCCTGTGCCATAAAGCAACAAAATGTTAACCATAGTAAGGAATGCCACCCCCAACCCCCAAATCTCTGATCTAATTAATTTTGCAAAGGGTAAGAGAACAATAATCAATTCCTATATTTGAGATCGCTAGATATTTAAGTAGTGTGAACAGGTATCGTTACATCAAATTCAAAAAAAGCATATAAACTTATAAAGTAATTCTATCTTCAGCTAGTATGACATTGTTTCAAATGATGGACTTTGCCAATTAAGAAGGTGATCTGTATGATTTTGAGAAGGCATAGGTTGATCAAAATAGGACACAGCAGTAACTCTGAAATATGCAGAGAGATGAAGCCAAATAATCTTGGACAGAAAATTTACTAACATAAGTCTTCAAGCTATACCAAAGAAAGAGTAATATATTGAACAACGAAATGAACACTTACTGCCCATCAGGCAGCTCATAAGATGTCGTTGGAATGTTTGAATATGAACTGTCTGCACAAAACAGAGTAGCAGCATAATATTTTCAAACTTCAAAACATACTACATATAGAATAAATTTTTTTTTTTTTAAAAAGGTGAAAACATACAAGACCAAAGTGTCATTAGGACTTGAAGCAATCTTAACTGTCATCATGAGCATATATACTCAAAAGGTCTTAAGACTGACCAAAAGATATCAGTGACATTTTATTCGAGGAGGAAATTACTTTTTTCAGTTTTTACTTTTCTATTTCCTTTTAGATAAGGGTATGATAGCTGATTCAGGGATTACAGAAGAGACATTTCAGTCAACACATTATAGAATGTTAGCAATATCTTCAGGGGTCATCTCCTTTCACTATGTTCGGATCAAGATTTCATTTCCCGTAAATTTCTCCAGCATTGGAGGTGAGATAATTCAATGTTTTCCAGCAGCAGAGTTGGATGAGGGAAGAGGAAACAAGATAGTACTTAATACCTAAGCTAGATGAGGATCAGACGTTACTTGCGTTCATCAGTAACTTGTTTTTTCCCCCCTTTGAGAGTCAAAACAGATTTTCTTCGACTTAGAGTGTCATGGTTTATTACATGTAGATTCCGAATATGTCAATTAGATTTCACAGGGACAAAGTAACTATTTCCAAATTTAACCCTAAAAGAGCAAGACAGCATTTGATTCAGAGTGGAAGTAAACTATCTAGTGAACTGCCTTCTCACATTTCTATACATTTGTATCTTCTAGGGAGACTAAATAATTAACAGAATCAATGAATCAAGAAGAGTATAAGAATATAATAGCTAAAAGGAGAAAGAAACCATCATATGGAGTATCTGGGGCTCGAGAGACGCATTCTTTGATGTCACTTGCAATCACTCTCTGCAAAAATAGAACAATACTGAGCAGCTGAGAGAAATAAAACGGGATAAAGGAAATGCTGAGAATAATTAACCTGACAATATAGCTTGTAACTCTCAGTGGTATTAGGGAAATCAAGGTCCACTGTCTGTGAAACAAATCATGAATATCAGCAACAAATCTATCAAAACATCACAAGATTAAAGGCATAAGCACTAACTTGCTAGTGGACCATGCAAATCAGAAACTCACTGCCCACTCAATGACAAAATTAGGCTTTCTATGATGCTTTTCTTTTAATCTCCCATTTGATGCGACTGGCTAAAGAAGAACCCTTACATCTATGTTCAATGCAAACAGAAGGAACTCTTCAGAAACAAAGCATGAAAGTTTTGAGGGAAAAAAAAAGAGGAAAAAACTTGATGCAGGAGAAAGCAATGACACCCACGACAAAAGTTGAGTCACAATCTGGTACTCCTTTTTTTCCTCGTATTAAAAAGAAGTTACAAAGAAACATAAACTTGAATACTTTAAAGTTACAATTTATGGGAAGGATTAAACAATAGACTGGTTATAAAACAAGGATGTATTACCTGAAATTCTCCTGGACGGATCTCCTTCCGCTTGAATGAGTACCTAGGTTTTATCTAGAAATAAATGGGAAGAAAGGAAAGAAAAAATTTGTTTCATGACAAAATGGATCATTGTATTCAATCAAGTCTTAAGGATAACTGACAATAAACATCTAACCGTAATGCCTTTCTGTTCCAAACTTTTTATCAAGCAATCAGTAAGAATTTCTCCCCCAATAGGAGATGTAGCAACTGCCTGTTATCAAATTAAAGAATTATAACATATCTATTCAATGAAACCAAAACAGAACTTTTTTTGATGAGTAACAAAGAAATATTATTGATGTAAAACAACAAGCATTAAGGAAATCAAAGGTAGATCAAAAGAGAACTTTAGGATGCAAGTAAAGAACTAAAAAAGCAAAATACAGCCTCCAGCTCTAAAACATGGCATAGTATTGCTGCAACAGAGACTACAACCAAAACAGAACTCATTATTTTTTAATGGCAAGAGAAATCCGAAGCTCCCTTTGAGTGTGCACAAGGTAAAACCCCCACTACTATGCAATAACTCGTAAACCACACAGGAGAGGTAACCGGCACTAGGCAAACCCGGTGTGACGAGCTTAACCTAGAAGGTGGTTTCGAACTTGAAACCTCCAATAGAACTTCGAGAAGTAGGAAACAATGCACATACATCTGGTGAAAATTAACATCCATAACCACTTCACTTTCCCCTTCCTTAAAAAAAAAAAACGGATTTTACAAGTTTGTGAGCAGCTTAGACCCGCCTCCTCAAGCAAGGAGAAGGGCTAATGCACCTCAACATGGGACGCTTTTCCTCCTTCCACCTCCTATAGACAAAAAAATGCATCTTAAATATGCATCTAGAGATGTCTTCCCATTCAACACCTAACATAGATATATCAATCCTCATAAAAATTAGTTGACATTCCACCTTCGAATGCATATCCTGGACTTGACTTCTTTACTTTAGCTTACAATCTAGGGAAAAAGTAGGAAAATTCTATGAATGAATAGTTAAACTTCTATTCGAGGGAAAATGCCAACCCAAAATGTAAGTTCTCTTAATGAAATTCTAGTGAGAAACAACTAGGCATTTGCTTACCAAGGAGGAGTACAAAAAGATAAAATAGGTCTTTGCTTCTTTCCTTTCTCTATTTTTTCATCTCTCTCTCTCTCTCTTTAAGTTTTGACGGTGAGAGGGGGGGACAACGATTAGCAGATTTGGAAACAAAATAATTTGCTTCAGAGCAATTAAACAATTTACTGAAGCATGTCAAAAAGACAAAAATTAATGGGAGATCTTTAGAGTGGTAAGTGGAAGCTCTGCTAATGCTAGGAAATAACTACATAATTTCCGAAAGAAAGAAATTGAAAGAGGTCATACTGCATATTGAAAGTAGCTATCCTACAATATCTCCACAAAATAGGTAAAAATGATCCTATGTTGATCGATTTACCAGTCAAGTTCTTACAGTCAGAAAAGCAAAAGGAAAAAGGGGAAAAACACATTTAAGCAGTTGTTCTTTGTTAAAAGATACCTTTTGAAGAACATATCCATCATGAACCGGAGCAACAGTAGTCGATCCTCCACCACTGAACCAATTAGTTCAGACATCTCTTTAGCAATGCTCAATAAACAACAAAGAAACGATGCAAGAAAAAACTGATTTATAACAGTTAGCAAGGGGAAGTAACAGAAGAGAACACACATGCATTCAGTAATCTAACAGAAACAGCTGCAATTTGAAAAGAGAACTGTGTCCAGATTCAAGGCCATTGAAAAATACAAAACATTCATCAACCAATTTAATAAAAATGTAAAACACTGTACCCTAAACCTGATAATTTTTTTCTTCTAGAGTATTTGATCGGGTATCTGCTATCAACCACCGGATAACTTTGCCCATCAAGTTTAACGTAAATCGGAAGGAATAACCTACATGTTTTTTTCTCTGCTGGAATTTGAACCCAGGCCTCAAAGGTTGGTACCCACTGCATTGACCACTAGGTCAGACCCTTAAATGTTATTTGATAATATGCGCTTTAATTTTGTGTCCATGATTGGACATTTGATGCGTAGTTGATTGAATGGATGACTCCTATGTCTGCACTATATCATTCTTTCCAGAGTTACATTGTATAAAGTATGATTTAATGTCAAGATAGCTTGCACAACTTTGAATATATCTAGATCTTATAAGTTGGAACCAAGGCTCTCCAAGCTTTTCCAGATTCCCATGGAAATAAATTTGTCTAATCCTTTTATATATATATGCACACACACACACATATATATATTTTTTTTTTGGGGGGGGGGGGGGGGGAAGGTAAGTAATTTATACATAAATCTTCAGCACTATGGTTGGAATCCCAAAAATTTACATCACAGAGCTGCATACAATTGAGTAGGCTCAGCAACAGATAAAAGAAAGAAAAAAATATCTCAGGTCCTGTTTCATCTTACAGGGATCCTAGAATGCCTACAATTGCTTCAGGATCACTATACACTCAGAACTACACCAACAGCAAAAAGTGATAATACAGTCCATTTTAATCTTATGTAGAGGACTATTGATACTTGCAAAACATCTTAAATTTCTCTCTTTCCAAATTGTCCACCATATCACTGCTGGGACAATTTCCGTCTGTTTTTATCTGTGCTACCACTCTCTTTATTGTTCCAGCTTGCTAGAGCCCAACCTGCCCTTTCAGGCACGGTCTACCTTATGCCTCTGAAACTAGTAAACATTTACCTTTGTAGGCCCAAGTCAACAAATATAGTTAAAAGTTTCTATCATGCATGAATGTGTGGAAGTCCAAAATGTTATTCTCTCGGTTCGAGTGAGCAATTGATAATGATAACAACATATCCAATATAGTCCCATAGAGTGAGGTTTGGAAAGGATAGGGTGTACGTAGACCTTACACCCACCATAGAGGTACATAGGCTATTTTCGATAGACCTTCGGCTCAAGAAAAACAATTCACAGGAGTCCAGAAAAAGAATAAATGGAAGTGAAAGCGTACCAAAGCATTCTGAACAATAACTACAGCAAAATAATATGATAATTTAAGTACCAAAACCTTGTAGTAACAAAACTCCGAGGACAAGAAACTAGAGTATCAATACTACAACTACTAATATGGACAAATAGCTAACAAAACTCCGAGGACAAGAAACTAGAGTATCAATACTACAACTACTAATATGGACAAATAGCAAGACAAATGCTCTAATACCTAATAACCTCCCATCCTAATTTGCTATGTTGCTCGAACTACCCAAAAATACCATGGATGTATCGGAGCCTCAAAAATTAGTGTATTTTTTAAGGATTCAACAGGGGTGCAACAATAATTATGGAGAGTCCGAGTAGTTTAGCTAATTTGTCTCCTCCACAACCTCCTACTCGAAATCGTGTCCCTGGTAAGCTGAAATTGCATAATGTCATGCCTAATCATCTCTTCCCACTACTTCTTTGGCCCATCTCTACCTCTCCTAAAATCATCCATAGTTAACCTTTCACACCTCCCTACTTGGACATATGCGCATCTCCTCTCTATATGCTCAAATTATCTTAGTTTGCTTCCTACATCTTGTCCTCCGCCGAAGTCACTCCTACGTTGTCTCAAATATCCTCATTTCTAATATTATCTCTCCTAGTATGCCCGCACATCTATTGCACATCTTCATTTCAACAACCTACATTCTTTAAACATGAAAGATCATTATTGGCCAACACTCTGCGTCATACAACATAATAAGTCTAACCATCACTCTATAGAACTTGCCCTTCAAGTTTTGGTGGTACCTTCTTTCACATAAACTCTGAATTCAAGCCTCCATTTCATCTATCCTACACCAATATGGCAACTGACATACTCATCAATCTCCCCATTTCATTCGATAATAGACCGAAGATACTTGAAACTTCCTCTTTTTTGGATGGTTTATGCATCAAGCCTCACTTTTACACCAGCATTGTGTGTTATAGCACTAAACTTGAACTCCAATTATTCTGTCTTGATCCTGCTCAATCTGAACCCTTTACTCTTGGATGCATCTCCAAACCTTCAATTTACTATAAGAAAGAGTCTTCAATCAAAAACTATGTCATCCACAAATAACATACACCATGGCACCTCACATTGAATTTGTCACGTTGATTCATCAAAGACCAAGGCAAATAAAGACGGGCTAAGGGTTGATTTGTAGGGCAAACATTTCCAAATTGAAAAGTGCTCCGAAGTTTCTTCCTATTGTCCTTACATGAGTCTTAGCTCCATCATGCATGTTCTTGATTGCCCTAAAGTACATCATAAGTTCACCTCTAGTCTCCAAGCATCTCAAAGAAACTTCCTTGAAGTTTCATTGTAAGCCTTTTCTAGGTCGATGAACACCATGTGTAACTTCTTTCTCTCCCTATTTTACTCAACTACTCTTACTACAAGCAAATGGCTTCCGTGATTGAGTGTCCGAACATTAAACCAAACTTATTCTTGAGAAGAGTCACATCCTTCCTCACCCTGATCTCCATCACTCTTTCTCAAACCTTCAAAGTGTGGCTTAACAGTTCAATACCCCTGTAGTTGCTGCAATTCTAAATGTCACTCGTGTTCTTTGTACAAGGAAAATCATTGTACTTCATCTCCACTCTTCGGCATCTTTGCCATCTAAAACTGACAGTAAACTTTGTCACCACTCCACACTTGCCTTACCTATGCTCTTCCAAAATTCCATCAGAATCTCATCTGGCCCGATTGCACTACCCCTAAGCATCATACTAAAATACCCTTAACCTCCCAATCCTTTAGTCACCTAAATAACCATAATCATGATGCCTTCCCGAGTGCTCAAAATCAACCCAACACAATGTCCCTATCCACCTCTTCATTAAAAGAGTATATAAAAGTATGATAATCATCTTCGTCTATAGAGTGCCTCTTCCGCCAGTACTATGTTCCTCATTTTTGATGCACTTCACTTGATCCAGGTCACTAGCTCTCTATTTCTCATCTTGGCTAGTTGTACAATTTCGTATCCCTGCTCTTTTTATCTAATTTTACTACCAACATTCAAAAATTGTCATTTTTGCCATTGTAACCGCTAACTTTGCCTCATTCACCATCCTTATACTTTTCCCTATTTGTTCATTTTTCCTCCCTGTCCTTACTTTCCACCAACTCCATTTACACCGCCTTTTTAGCCTCTGCCTTCCTTGGACTTCTTCATTCCACCACATGACTCATAGATGCCCACCAAATCAGCCTCTAGATACCCAAGACCTCTTTAGTTGCTTCCTTAATGTAACTAGAAGTCCTATCTACATACCATCTCCATCCCACTACTCCCCCCAAGCCCCTGTAGTCCTCAACTTCTCCCCATCTCCAAGGCACTAGCCATAGTCAAGCTTACCCCATTTGCTCCTTAGCTTGTCATCCAAAATCCTCTTCTTCTTGATCTCCAAATTCATCACCAAGAGCTTATGTTGGGTCATAAAATTCCACGCAGGACAAAATTACAATCTTTACAAAGACTGTTTATCATTCATCGTAAGGAGCAAATAGTTTATCCGAGTCTTGGTCATCATACTACAATAGGTTACTTGGTGCTCCTCCTTTTGAAAACTCAAATTGGCTACCATCAACCCAAAAGCTCTAAAGAATTGGTAACCTATTGAATATATGATAACTCAATGGTGGAAGGACCAAAAAGAGCACAATTTATTATTAGAAGATCAATTTTGTTAACAACCAAAATTTGAAGGACCAAAAATCACGACTTTGCTAGTGCTTCACTGTTTCTTCCCTTGTTTTTATCACAAATAGGGTTCACCTCATTGTTTTGAAGAAAAGTTACTATCACACTATTATGCCTCATTACGAACTAGTTAGGTTGACTATATGAAAATCCTCAAACAATCATTTTAGCATTTGTTATTGATCTTTAGGCATAAATCTAAATTGATTGTATTCACATTTGTAGTGTCTTAAGTCTATGTTCTAGTGCTTTTTATTGAAATTCATTATATGACTCATAAATTTAAGGGAGAATAGACTTATTATGTGACAAGGTAATAAAGATAAAGGATTTTTCACCATGTCAAGTGGAGCGATGTTGTACATTGGAGGGGGCAAGGCTTTCTAGGAACAAGGAAACTAAAGTAATAGAGTAAATAACTCAAAATGAAATGGCTATGGAGATGCTCCCACGAACCTCAAGTTTACTCGGAAGTATAACCAAAACTACTATAGCGAAGATAATAGGTGGATCTCAAAGAAAGTGCACTCTCCCTATGGATAGAGTTGTGGAGATCTATAAGAACACTTAGGCCACCAGTGACGGATCACTCTATTATCAGATGTAAAATGGGTGCAAAACCTCTTTTTGGAAGGATAACTGGTTGGGAAATAGTTGCCTCAAAGAACATTTGCCTGGCACTCATGCCTTGGACTTAAACAACGGAAGATGGTAAAAACAACACGGTCACCTCAAAGATGGAATATACACGGAATATATAGTTCAGAAGAAATCTAAATGGTTGGGAAGTGGCTACATTAGTAGAAATTTACAAGCACTTAGATGAGTCCAAATAGAAACAGGAGGACCCAAACAATAGTGACAATAAGACTGTAACAGGTCGTTTGGTGTGAAAGATAAGTACAAATAGTCCCGAGATAAAAATATAGTGGCTCTTAAATTGTTGTTTGGTTGGCAAATGTGGGATAACTTATAATGGGACTAATAAGTAGTACCGGGATAAGTTATCCCTCCTCTTGGGTGGTATATAAATCCGGGGTTAAGTTATCCCGGGATAAAAAGGGCAAATGATAAAGATATCCTTTTACACCATTTTTATACCTCACTTTGTATACTTATGTATATTTATATTATCTTTAATACAATATGTAATAACATTCACAACCTTCCCTCGTTAATTTTTATAACACCTCTTCATATTTTTCTATTAAAAAATTACACCATATAATATAATTTTTATCGACTAATTCTTATGGTTTTTATATTTTAGTTTTTCATAGATCTTTTTTTATTTTAAGAAACTTACAAATGAAAGTTCTATTTTTAAATCAAAATAAGAAAATTTTTTTATTGTAAATGCATATGATATTATCATGGAAATGCATACATAAAAATATTTAAGCTAAATAAGATGAAAGATTTATTTTAAAAATGAATAATTGAATAACTAAAGCTAGCAAACAAAATACATAAAAAACTAATAAAGTGAAAGGTATTTTTGTTAGCAAACAATATATTCTTAAGATAGACGCAACAAACTAAACACTCAAAAGGAAATAATCTCACTATAACTTATCTCATCATTACTAATCCCAACATAACTTATCCAATTATAACTTGTATTCAAACTAAATGACCCCTAAAAGACTCTTTACGGTAAGCTCAACACACAAGTTGTTGAAACAGGATAACCAACAAATGATCAATCGGCCATAGAAGCACATTTTGGAAAGTGAAGGTACCTTTTAAGGTTGCATATTGTACCTGGCTATTAGACTTTTTTGCTTTTGGTGTAAAGAGAACTACATAGAAGATACTGCTTCAATCATAAATATCCTAGGTTTTTGTTCCTTTTTTCCCATTGGAAGTATGGTTTCAGCACAACCTAAGTGTTATTTTGCTTAAATATACAAAACTGCTACTTTCTCAAAAAACAAAAGACATCACACACTAGAATTAAATAAAGAAGATTGAAATGGAAGAGTATTACGGGTGTACGGAGTAAATAGTGGAGATTCAAAGAGAATAACAATACAGAACAGTATCCACCTAATCTAAAGCTAGAGAATTATAGCATGTCTATAATTCACATTATAGCATATTCTTAATAATTAATATTGATTGCAAAGATTGATTATCACATCTCCATATTTTCAAACGTAATTCTAAACGGATAAGATGCTAGCCTACTTGAAAACCTCTCATTTTCACCATTCACTCATCAATCATCATACAGTTATGAATCAAATTTAGACGGCTACGCATGTAAATGTATAGAAACTTAACTATTCAAGAAGAAAAGAAACTGAGATGAAGATGCCACCATGCACCAGAAGTCATGAAGTCTCTCCAATTTATCAAATACCGCATGAAGGGAAGGTACAAAGCGATAATGCAGATGATATTACGAGATGAGCTATCTCAATAAAAAAACTTTATTATTGACAAGTCAAAGAAGTCACTAAAAAGAATAACCAGTAAGTAGAACATAACATCCTACCTGTCAACAACCAAAGAAGTTGCACGTCCTGATGCGAAAGATGTGAGAACCTAGCATTAACAGTACCATGAGAAAATTAACAACTAGAGCGGAATGATCTTGTAACATTAAGAAGCTACAGCTTTTTTTTATTTTTATTTTTTTCTTTATTCTTGAATCAGGTAAAAGTGAAAGTTTCAGTACTAAATAGCAAGTTTATGTTTAAGACGCTAAAAATCAAAGATTCAAAGTGGGTAAAGGCACTTACAGCATTTTTGGCCAGAAACAATGCTGGAACTTGGTACTTTTCAAACATTATCTCCGCAACCCTGTTAAATAGATGATCATCAGTCCACTGTAATTTTCATTCTGCACATAGATGACATGATAATGCAAGCACCAGACTGCCTTGAGGCAAGATCTGAATGATAGTGTTCCCCCGATAGTAAGCTTCAACTTTAGCTTTGAATAATAACTTTCCTCTATTTTCAGTTCATGATAGACAATTTCTTTCATAGTAGACACTTCGTGTTCAGGAAAGTAATCCTTGGACTCGACTGACTTCAGAAGATATTTCAAACAAGGTAAGGCTTTTATAATTATATTGACACTTGGGATCCATTCTGTGGCAAACGAACAATTGATCAGTAAATCAATCAGTAGTTGACAATCCTCAGTTAGCAGACCATCATGAATATGAATTCCAGGCAACAGCCTAACAAGTGACATCTTATGTGAGAAATCCACCACCTATGAAGACCACAATGACCTTACAGAAAAAGTAAAGGCGGACGGACATAAATTTGATGGAAACTTGACCTAGATTTGTTCTTTAATTGAGTAGATAGCTAAGAGAACTATTTTGAGAGGTCCAAATTGCTCAAGCATGGACACAAGAATTGCTCCAGTCAAAAGAGATTTTACAGATGAACTGCTTGTATAATCTCTCTTTTGTGGATTCTTCTTCCTCTCTTTCTGTTTTATTCAACTCTCTGCTCTTCTCACGTCTATTTTCTCATATTTTGCCCTTCTCTTTCACCCTACTCCATTTCTACTGCTACATCATTCATCACAATAGCACTTTAGCTTGATTGGATATATATTGCTTTCGCATTAAATATACTAACAAACTTTTGGTGTTAATGACTCAAATATAAAAGGAAGGTGTTAGAATGCTTATACTTTGCCCCTTTGAAATAGAAAAGACATATGGACCTACAGGATTGATAAATAGTAAAGTTTACTTAAGGATGTGCTTTCATCTTACTTATCCTCCTAATAAAACTGTGTTCTCCTATAAAACAGAATTAACATAAGACGCAAAAATAGGTAGAAAAGGCTGCATATTCAGGAATAATAAAGTTTGAAATCATGTACCTAATTGTAATACAATGCCCAAACGATAAATGACATAATTTAATGCGAAGAAATAGGACAGCTAAAAGACAGATTGCATTGCTCACTTTTCCCTCTGCTGCTGAGTGTTTGAACAAGGCTCTGCAAATAACATTGGATGCTCCTTTGGATCGATCAGTAAGCATTCCCTGTAAGTGAATGTAAGTAGTAGCGAATAGAAAAGGTTATTTCAATAGTCCAGATAAAAATCAACTAGATCAAATGATAAATGACAGGAAAAACGAAAAAGAAATGACACAACAAAAGCATACAAGGAAGACTTTTATCTCCCTTTTCATCAAATGAATCAGTAATACCTCATCTCTTCACATAAAGCAGGTATTTCAGTGATCAAAGAAGTCAAAAAGAGAGATGGAAGAGCGTCCCAGCATACATTTGGTGAACAGAAAGAAATCAGAGATGTTTTGAAGACAAAAGAAGTACTATACAGAAGTTGTGGATCAACCGTTTAGAACTTTATTTTTATTTTTTATTTTTTGTAATGACAAAGGGAACGTGTAGCCGCTACCATTTGGGTGCACAAAAGGTGAACCCCCGCTCCCATGCAATAGCCCAAAAACCACAAAGGAGAGGTAACCCGCACTAGCCAAGCCCGATGAGACGAGCTCGACCCAGAAGGCAAACCAGTTGCTTTAGATAGTGAGGAGTTTCGAACTTGAAACCTCCAACATGGAAATCTCAAGCCCAAACCACCGCGCCAACACGAAGGGTAACCATTTAGAACTTTATAATTTTGGTGTAAACAAGAATACATAGAAAGAGTCTATTTTTGATGTTCTAGATTACATGTAGAAAGGCTTAGATCTAGGAACTCTAACTGTAATTCACAGAGTCTCGGGTGACTTCACAGCTTGTGTGGTCTACCTTTATATAGAAACTTGGTACAATTTTCCGAGAAAGAACATTATTGTCTGATCTTCAAAATAGAGTGCAAGCGGTCTGTAACATAATTGCGTTTCCTTTTTAGGATGAATCACTAATATGACATTATCTACACTAATATAAGAGCAATCATGCAAAGAATACGTATGCGAGAGTCTGACATGGTTACAAATCTAGATGCAATGGGTTCATATGCAAGTGTCTGGCACTGGTGAAAAAGGTTCTAGAGGGTAGGTTTTAACAAGACTCAAGCTATCCCAACTAGTAGATATCAGCTGTATCGATCTATATTTAAAACATAATATATAAAACAATTAATAATTTCTAACATAGAAAAATAACTCATACTCTAAGATAAAATTTCACAAGAATGCATTTTTGGTTAACTAATTATGTTTAATATTGGGTTGTGTTAAATGATCCAAAGTTAACACAATTTATTTATTTTATAACCGAGAAATCCCCAAGGGTCAGCAGAAAAACAGCTCAAAACTCAATGAAATAATGGAGAAAAACAAGAACGACAACAATCCCAATGTCATCCCAAAGGAGGTGAGGAATTTGGCTTTTATGTGAATTTTAAAGACGGAGAACCGAGAAGTAGGGGGAGAATAATAACTTCAAGTCGTCAATGATTGAAGTTGTGACATGAATGTTGGGGGTAACAATGAGAATAAAAGAAGAATAATTAGGAGTCTTCTTCAACAGTGGGGTGCAGATATATACATCTCGGTGGAAACAAAATTGGCACAAGATACAAAGTTGATCAAACAATTATGATTCAACAAATGGCTGGGAGAATTACACCTAGAGGCTGAGGGGAGAAGGGGGGCATAGCAGTGTTATAGGATAGGAGAAAGTGGAAGGGTGAACTGGTGGAGGCTTCTGGACAGGCGATTACCCAGAGATTCTAAGGCATTAATATGAACTTAAGTTGGTTCCTAAGTTCAATTTATGTTGACTGTAACAAAGTTATCAAAAGGGAATTGTGGAGGGATATGATCAATCCAAAGAACAAATGCACAGGTCTTTCGATATTCTGTGGGGATTTCTATGTGACAAGATATCGAAAAGATCAACTGGACAGATGTTAACAAGGGCTACGTCTGAATTCAGAGGCTACATAAATGAAAAGGAGTTAATTGAACCTCCTTTATTTGGAGGATTGTATACCTGGAGAAGGGTGAAAATCATTTGGCTTCCTCCAGATTGGACAGATTTCTTTACTCTCATCATTGGGACGAAACTTACTAACAAATTTGACAAAGAATTCTACCAAGACTGGAGTCTAACAACAATCCAGTGATGCTAATTTGCAGGGAGCTAAACTTGAAGAAATTTTATTTCAAGTTTGAACAATGGTAGATGCAAGTAGAAGGTTTCGAGGAGAAAGTGGAGTAGTGGTGCTCCTCAACAAATGGGACCCCCTCTTTTATCTTAGCTTCCAAATTGAAGTTACTGAAAGGGAAGTTAAAAGAATGGGGTCATGAGAACAAATTGTTAGTCTGGAAAAGATAAAGGAGCAAATAACATTAACTGAGGATGAATCCCTACAAAAGGTTCATCTACCTATGGAGTTTGATGATGTATCCAGAAATGAGGAGATAGCTTGGAGACAAAGGTCAAGAATTCAATGGCTCAAACAAGGGACAAGAAACCAAGTACTTCCATAGGATGGCCACAACACACAAAAGATTAAATTAATTGGAAAATTGGAAGTAAATCGCAGGGAGGTGACTGATACTGATGAGATCAAAGAAGAGGTCACTAATTTCTATCAGAAGCTATACAGAGAAATTGAGCACCAGAGGCCTGGTCTCAACTTACAAGGCACTGAAAGCATCAGCTTGGAGGAGAAGGAAAGCATCAGCTTGGACGAGAAGGATTGGCTACAAAGACTATTTGAGGAAGAAGAGGTGGTAGAAGGAATCAAATTGTGTGCAAGTGACAAGGCCCCTAGTGCTGATGGTTTTCCTATGAGCTTTTACCGGAGCTGCCTGGAGATGCTCAAGGTAGATATCATGAACACCATCAGACACTTCCATGATCACCAGGTCTTTAAGAAGAGCTTGAATGCCACGTGTGTGGCTTGCCCATAAAAGAGAGATCGGATGCCCTTTTCGATGCAGTTCATGATGTGGAGCTGCCAACTAGCTAAGGTAGGTAGTTTGTTGTTAGAATATCTATCCTAGTAGGAAGATGGAGAGATTATAATATATACTATAGGAGAGTCAAAGAATAGGTCTGTTGGAACTATGTCAAGATTAGAACGACAAGGAATATACGGATAATTTGCTTCTATCCTTCCCACCCACCTCAAACATATCTGGAGAGAAGAATCTGAGGGTAGCCTAATGATTAAGGGACAGGGACACTGTCAACAAAGTATGGTTCTTTTTTATCACCCCAGATGACGCACACTGCTTTAAAATAAGTGCAATGAATAATGCACTAGGAAATCCAATTAGAGATAAGTTGTCCATGAGCATCATGGCATAGGTAAAGAGCAAGGAAGAGGCAACCCACCCCCTACCCCCACCCCAAAACCCAATCTTGTTCTCTTTTTCTCCTTGAGTCAGATGAATCGAAAGTTCCAAACCTTCCAAAAGTGATAGGTATGGGTTCTTTTCTGACATGATGCTATCCCTTATACCTGGTACCAAAAATTAGGATAATATTATCGGGAAATCAAACTTCCATCGAAGAGAAGCAAATGAAAAGCTTTCCTAAAAATTCTCATAGAATCGAGAATGAAGTTTTCATTTTGTACATACCAGATCATGAATAAGTAAGTGGCTTCCGATTTCCAAGAAAATACCAATTGTGTCGAACTTTCCATTCTTGGAATAGTTATGGAATATCCATGAATAATATCCATGAATAGGATCAAACCTTATTCCATGGTATTTACGCGAAGTTCCTCTTAAAGGAAGTCCCCGAGAGGGCTTAGTTGATCCATGATTTATGTTTCATCTTTTGTTTCCTTTTCGTTTAGCGATAAGAAGTCTTCTTGTGTGTTATAATCTTTACGAGAATGAATCACATATGTTGGTTGAGAATTGCTCGGGAATTCATAGATAATGACTTTGCCAGGTTCTAGGGAAGCTACTTTTCTTTTTTGTCGATCGAGCCGCTTTCCCTCATTCCACTCGTCCAGTCCTCTACACGAACTTGTACAATTGATGTCACAAAGATAGCCAACTCTATTATCAAAAACATAAGGAAAGGGGCAACAATTTGGCACTAGATATCCGGAGGTGTGGAAAGAGCAGTTGTGAGAAGCATTTATCCCCAAAAAAACAAAGGCAGTTGAGCGCAGGCACTTTAGACCCATACATTTGATAGGTGGGATGTACAAAATTATAGCTAAGTTGTTGAATGGGAGGATGAAAAACTAATCATCAAACTGGTTAGCAAACATAAGATGGCATTCATAAAAGGCAAACATATCACGGATGTTGCCCTTATTGCTCGTGAATGTGTAGATACTAGACAAAGAAGGTTGATCCTCGAGTTATGTGCAAGCTAGACATGGGGAAGGCATATGATCATGTCAATTGGGTTTTTTGCTCAATACCTTGAAACAAATGGGGTTTGGTAAGAGGTGGTTAAAATGGATTGAGGTTTGTATAGAAACTTTTAGGTTTTCCATTCTGACAAATGGAGAACCTGCTAGCTTTTTTCCTTTAGAAAGACGCTTCAGGTGGGGAGATCCTTTGTCCCCTTTTCTTTTCATCTTAGTCATGAAAGGATTTGACAGCATGATGAGGGCGGGTATTCAAAACTCATGGCTGCAAGGATTCAAATGGGAAGTTTCTCCGAGGTGGATATGCAGATTTGTCATTTGCTTTATGCCGCTGACACGGTTTAATTTGTGGAGCTAAGGAGAAGCAAATTAGAATTGTTAGAAGGATCCTAGTAATCTTTGATGTTGTCTCAAGCTTGGCAGTCTATTGGAGGAAGAGTTGTATATCCCATCAAAGAGGTTACACAAATCCAGGCACTGGCTAACATTTTGGGATGCAAAATGGAAAAACTCCCAATTGTTTATCTAGGTATGTCACTTGGAAATAATCATAAAGAGCTAGTGATATGGGATGGTATAACTAAAAAAATTGAGAAGAAACTGGCAAACTAGAGATTTCAATATTTATCCTTGGGTGGGAGGACCATTCTGATAAACTACTTATGTCATGTCTCTTTCCCTATGCTAGCCAAAGGGAAGAAAGACTTGATAAATTGAGGAGGGACTTCCTTTGGTCTGGAATTAAGGTAAAAGAATACATCTTTCAAATCGCAAACTGCTTTACCAAGTAGAAGCTTAGGGGTGCTAGGGATCAAGAACTTGGGGTTACAAAACAAGTGTTTGTCAGCAAAATAGTTGTGGAGGTTTGGAAGAGAGGACCAAGAACTTTGGAAGTAAGTTATTAGTAATAAGCACGGTTAAAACAATCCATGTTAATCCAATAAGGTGAATAACACGTATGGTGTCTCTGCATGGAGAACTATTAGGAATTTATGGATTCAATTACAACACAACATTAGATACAAAGTGGGGAATGGGACCAGGTTGCTTTTCTGGAAAGACCACCTAGATTGGTCAAGAGTCCTTGATGCCTTGCTATCCAGATATATATATTCTCAGCTCTTCTCCAGATGTCATGGTAAATGAGGTATGGTCTGAACAGGATAGAATTTAAGTTTTAATTTTTATGGTGCCCTTGTAAGGACCCTCAAGTCAGAAGCCTAGAAAGTGCAGAAAAAGTTGGATTGGGAAAGTTCAGGGCCAATGCACAAGCCCAGTTCATGGCCCGTGGTTCAATTCATGAGCCATAGACTTGGCTCATGAATATGGGCTTCAGAAGGTGGAATTTTTCTAAGTAACAAAGGAACCATAAGGACCATTTACGGCCCCTGGAAGGAAACACAGACCATAGAATGAGTCATAGAGTGAGTTCCAGAAGTTGAAGGAAATATGGAGTTTCTAGAAAGGAAACCACAAAATGATTGGGAGGTAGGATAGGAAGAGTAATCGAAATGCTACAAACACCAGATGATTTCAAGGGCATGGTCTGGAAGCAGATGTAATGATTTGGAAACACAGTCAGGGTAGTATCTTGTTAGTTAGCAGATTGTACAAATGGAAAGTGAAGGAACTTCCGGGGGAAATCTCTGGACCATGGAGTAAGGTATGGAAAAATAAAGTGCCAAATTAAAGTGAGGTGTTTTACATGGCTTGTGGCTAGAAGGGCATGCCTAACTCATGAGAAGCTACAACGAAGCGGCTTTCAAGTAGCTTCTTGATGTTCACTGTGTAATGAGACATATGAGACCAACAGACATTTATTCCTTCATTGTAAATTCACTACTCAACTATGGGCTATTTTTCTAAGCAAAACACACACAAGTGGACAATGCTAGAACACACAACAGACCTTCTTCGTTGTTGGGTGAGGAGGTGGGGGAGTAAGAGCCAAAAGAAATGGTGGAACATGATACCCTCTTGTATATGGTTAGATTATGTGGAGAGAAAAAAAGAAGACGTGCCTTGAAAATACTGTAGAATCAATGCAAAAGATCAAATGGCTTTATATGAGGATTTCCATTTTTTGGTGTAAAGAGGTGGGTACAGAGGATGTTGAACAGAGATTAATTTTTTTTTCCTTCCATACAAGTTTAGTAGCAGCATTCTTAAGTTCGTTTTTTGGGGTTTTGATGTAAATCTTTTTGGTGGTTGCCAGCATACCCTCATTGCTGAGCAATACAACTTCACCTTTATCAAAAAAGAAAAATCTATAATGAAATTGTCATCCAAAAACCCAAATCTATAATGAACTATCTTTGTAGTCCAATTAAATCACAATATGTTTGCCTGGGCACTACTCTTAAAACCAAGCCCACCAATAATTGGCAAAGATACCCCAAGGCATTTCCTCTAAGTTCAGTGATGGCTTCACCTAAAAGTAATCCTACCTTGTCAGTGCCCTGTTTTAGTTGAATGGTGGTTTAAATGCCTATAAATTTCAGATCTTTTTGTCTGACTTAAAAGAAGGAGAAAAATCAGAGAGGCACAGGGCGAAGCTCGTTGAATTAATGACCCTTGTTTCTTTCTGTGTTCTTCCTCTTCTCCTTTGTGCTTCATCTCTGTCTTCTTCGGTTCTCAGTTCACCTTTCCTTGGTCAAATTATCCACCAAACATTGATAAGATCTGATGCGAACCTCACACCCATACCAAGTGTCATGTTCAAATCACCATCCCAGCATAATTGGACGGTCTGAACCACATTTTATAAAAGAAGACACTGTCAGTAATCCAGGTAGTAAAACCAAAACAAAGAACATCCAATCTTGGCTAACGGTGGTCTGGGTGGCATTAGAAATACTTGCTCAACACAACCCTGCAACAAATTCTATCATGTCTTAGATACTATCAAGTGTCAATTGCTTAAAACTACCTTTCAGCTATCAGGTAAATTATGAAATAGACCAATAACAACTAACCAAATGAGATTAAAAGAACAATATAAACTAGCCAAATAAGATTAGAAAGAAAATCATTTAGATTTTGTCTGTCTCACACAATTTTCTAAAATATGTTTTGCAGGATGCAGCAATCAGAGTGCGTGTGTGTCAGACTGCCAGGGCAACAAGATCACCCGCATATCGCCACCTTAAGATGTTAAGATCCATCAGTGAAGGTTTCTAAGGTACTTCCATACTAGGAGGGGAGGACAAGACACGGATAGAACAACCAACCAACATAAACAGAGAAAAGCACATCTCCACTTACCTGAGCTGAAAATATTTGGAGTAATATTCTTCCCATTGACACAACAAAAAGTAAATGGAAGAAGGGAAATTGTTTCAACATATGAACAAAAGGAAGGACCAATTACCTAAAAGCATGGTCCCATATGTTTTCTACAATCTCCCAGTCCACAACCATCCCATCCTTAATGGGTGATGTCACCTGACATGAAAATCCAACATCTTAGATAACAAAGATAAGGAAATGGCATCTCAAGAAGGTACTAGATAAATTTGTAAACTAACCTCCATGTGATCACGACGAAATCCCAAGGCTTGAGATCCCACATACAATTTCCGCTTACCCTTCGATTTAATGTCAGGAGCAGATCCAGAATTATCCTTCGGATTATCAGGATTATCAACTTCCATTTCATCAACAGATCCAACAGCCTTTTAAAAAAATCATAAAATCAAAACTTACACAAAAATAGAAACGTGTAGGTGAATAGCATAGTGATATATTCACAATCCAAGCAAGTTAGTTTGTGAGTGGCTGACTTGCTAATGATATTTAAGAATTCACGTATCAACCATAATGAGGAAAGGATTTGAACTAATCCAGAGAAAACAAGAGATACTAGATATTTGATTAATCTAAGGAGAATAACCAGAAAGATCTTGCTAATTATCTCAGCAGCTATGTTTCATAAACTCAGCAGCTATCTTATGTATACAACTCCAGGGACACTTCGCTGCATTAGCTAGAACTCTTATTGTTCAAGACCAAGTAGGAAAACGGAGACTTCTTTCTTCCATTTTTTTTGTTTGGTTTGTGATAACAGTGGTGTCCTTTCCATCTTCACAATCAATCCACCAGTTAGTATGTAGCTTCCACCAACACAGATACATGATAATGTTTTTGAGAATTGGTAAGTTTGTATTCTTCAGCATTAGGATATACTGGCCACCTTCAAACTTCATCGTACAATTACAAATTTCCAATCAACTCTACAATTTGATCTACATCCACTATACATAATTGCTTACACCAAAAAAAGTAAAGATACTAAACAATTCCATTTGACTTTGTGAATGGAATAAGATCTATCTTCAAAACATCTTCCATTC
>JAOTQJ010000011.1:13517538-13553807 GCA_025642045.1 Solanum sejunctum | reverse complement strand
GCTTTCAAGAGACAAAAGTCATTTCCAAAATTATTTTAATGCATTCATAGGCTTAAAGACCAAAACATAATTCATAATTTATCATACTTAGGCTCAAATGTCAAATCATACTTTCACAGTCATAATACTTATGCATAGGAATAGCCCATTCATATACAAAATGGTGCGAGGCCCCAAAATGCTCAAAGAGCCAAAATCATATACATGTATGTGATCACATTCTTTCCATAACCAATATCATATCAAAATAATTTCATAAAACATAATTGGGTTTTAACCCATAACATAATTTCTCAAGATAGTGCAATGTCATGAATGCAAATGTTATGAATGATAAGAGCAAGGCATGGGTAGTTAGGATTAAATCTAAAATCAAAAATATAATATAAAATTAAAGTAAATACACCATTAAATCAATACTTAAATCCAATATAAGATCACCCATACATAAACAAGTATTAAAAAGGGCATACGTATACATAATTTCATAAACTGATATATATCATCATTTTATAATTCAAATCAACTTAAAATCAGTAAATAAATAGAACCCATATACTATTTGAATTTAAGTAATTATATTATTCAAACCCCTGATTTAAAGTTGTCACGATCCAAGTCTAAGGCCTAGATATGACACAGCGAATAGGGAACCCGAAGGGACCCCAATCAAGCCTTTTAATATATCATTACACATCCTTGGTCATGAAAGCAATTAAGTAATAATAAGAGAGTATAAATAAGTGAACATGGGGATAAGGGACATCTTTCATACCATAAAACATCATAGAATCAAAGAGAGTCAAGGCTTATAGCATCATTACATACTTGTCCAATAACACCTTTAAACATAGAACTTAACAGGGGCCAAGATAAGTAACCAGGATCACTCTCATAGTCAAGCATACAATAAATAAAAGAGAGTCTATACATAGCATAAATCAAGAAAAGTATGTCCTCGAAGTTGAGGGCTCCCCAACTTGCTTTGAGAGACATCACACTAGCCACGTGGAGGAGGAGGAGGATCATGTGGGGCTCCGATTCCTACATGGAAATATCATGCAGGCATAGAGTATGTGTTAGTATGTTTGAATGTACTAAGTATGTAGGATGCAATGCAACAATAGATAAGCAACATAGTCAAAATGCATAATTAAGCAATAGATGATCATATAACAATATGGCATGCATGAAATGATACTTGAAGTAAACATGCTTATATATAGAACATATTACATATGTAGGAATAGACCATCATATAGACCAAGAAACGTAGCACTTGGAATCTAATGTAGACCACCCCTTAGAAGTTATTGAGGTGCCAATCGCTCAATTGGTTGATGGCTTACTACCCCCATCCAAGGTGATTGAGGTACCAACCCCTCAATTGGTTGACGACTTACCATCTCCATCCTATGTGATTGAGGTACCATCCCCTCAATTAGTTGATGGCTTACCATCCGCATCCTAGGTTATTGAGGCATCACTCGTCAATTAGCTATGGTCAACTTATAACGCAATAGATACTTCTCATGAAATCAACACACACATATCACCCTTTCATCATCATAAAGTCACTTAACTCATATGCCAAGCATTAGGCCTTCAACAACTCAAGATATATTAACCGGACATTTCATCAAACACTTGGTGAGTGTGCAATGCTAGTATAAAACCATGCAATTCAAGAGCGAAATCATGCAAAAAGACTTAATGTAAAACCACCCAACAATACTTGGTAATACCCTCTTGCAATATACATCAAATCTCAAGATAGATCTAAGATTCATAGCTCAAGATATGCATAAACAGCCATATTTTCACAAAACCCCAACATTGTTCATAGTCAAATTCATAACAAAAGACCCATAAGTAAAATCAACTTAGAAACATGTACTTTAGGTTAAAAGAAAAACTTGGGCACCATGGGTGAAAGGACACAATGGTTGAAACCCACATACCTTAGCTTTGGAGAATTCTTGACGAAGATTGGAAATGGAGACTTGAAGCTTGAGTGAAATCCTTACGGTCCGGATGAGTTTTGGGACTTGAATTTTGGGGTGAAATATTTGTCTAAGTGTTTGAGAGAGTATTGGGGAATATTTTGTATGATATGAAGGTGAAATATGGCTAAGTATAGGTATTTTCATGCATGGGAGGACTTAGGCCCAAGACTCAAAAGTCTTGGACCGAACTAAAAAAAATGCACAAAACAACATTATGGCGCGCCCTAGCCGCGTCGTGCTAGGGGCACACACAGCTCACTGAAAATTTCATTTTAAAAATTTAAAAATGTGATTCGTTTACTCTAAAATTGGGGTTAGACCCATCTCCACTCAATTGTTCTCCCCTGATCAAGATTATGAAGTCAAATTTTTGATATCACACATGAATTTTGAGATATATGATTTTCGAGCACTTTTTGGGACTGTTTCACTAATAGCTGTTGTAGTTATGAGTCACATAAACTGGTGGTGGCACCTTAGCTCTAAATTCTAAACCAATAGGACAAGCATTTTCGAAACCAAAATCTTTTTGGGGAGGCTCATGGATCATTCCCTGACCATGAGAGTTGTCCTTGATAGTCGAAGCTTGACTCTTTAGTGCATCACCCGTTAATAGAGAGTTGACTCTTTAGTACATCACCCATTAATAGAGACTTGACTCTTTAGTACATTACCCATTAGTAGAGGCTTGACTTACCCGTGGATCCATTTAGGTTTATGATTGTGGTCTTCACCTTGGCAACTGAGATTCTCGCTTTTCAGTGTGGGAGTGGAACACTAGACTTCATGTTGTAGCTCATATGGTTTATGCCAGTTGAAGGTACATCCTGCGAAAGACCTACCTCGTGATTATGTTTTAAGAAATATTGCATTTACCTTGTTTTATGCTTTCAGAATTATCAATTGTACTTCATGTTTAGTTTGGCCATTGTATATTACATTTTTAGACTTATTATGATTTATGTTACATTATTGCATATTCCTCATACTCTGTACATTCCATAGTACTAACCTTATACCTTTTGCCTATATTGTCTTATAATATAGGTGTAGGATCTCTCTTTCATGCATGTGGTTAGTATCAGCTTGATTAGGATGCTTTGTTAGTGAGTCCTCATGGCTCTAGGACAGAGCTATTTTCACGATCCGATCCCACCCCTAGACGCAATAAGCATAAAAGTACATCCTCGGAATAGGAGGACTCATCAACTTTAATGTTGGAAAATGCTTCTACTAGCCACTTAGATAAGTGAAAATTCTACACCTATATTTTAAAACAATATAAGCAAAAGTATGCGGTCAGTACGATGGAATGTATTGAGTACGTGAGATATGCATTGTATATACTGAGTATGTGAGATATGTAATGTATATTATATCATGATATGCAATTGACCAAGTTAGAAATATAATAAACACATCATTTATAGTGCGGTAATAAGATGTCACGACCTAAACCTAGGGCCTAGATGTGACACGGCGAATGAGGAACCCGAAGGAACCCTAAACAAGCCTCTTAGTATATCAATCACATATTTTTGGTCACGGAAATAATATAAGCATTTCAAGATATAATTAAAAGGTATGTGACACTAAGAGAAGTCTTGATAATCACAAAAGCATAAAAGAGTCAAAATCATAGTATAAATACATTATAGTATCCAACAACATCTCTAACATGGAATGGAGCGGGGGCCAAGGCACTTTCCGGGCTCACCCTCATAATAGTAAGTGTTCAACATAAAGAAGTATCAACATAGCAAGAGTAACTTAGATATTGCCCTCGGACTTGAGGACTCACCAATGTTTTTCTTCGAAGTATCGAACTAGCCACATTGAGGAGGAGGATCAAAAGGAGCTTCGGTCCCTACATGGTAATATCATGTAGGCATAGAATATGCATTAGTACGTTCGAATGTACTAAGTATGCGGGGTGCTACGAAACAAAGACATAAGCCAATATACTCAAAATGCATGATCATAAGCAATGGATATATAATCTCAATATGGCATGCATGATTAATGCTTGTAATAAGACATGCTTGTAAATCAATCAACATGCATAATATACCATACATATGTGGGAAGTGACCTTAAACAACATGAGTAAGACCAAGCGAGCTGCAACTTGGAATCTCGATGATTACCCCTCATCAGTAAAGAGGTAGTCTACTTGACAAGGTAAACCATACTTCACCCTACAGGAACATGGCCCATTTCGTATGAAGTAACCCTCCTTACCAGAACATGACCCATTTCGAAAAGGATTTGATGATAAAGTGCACTATATAGATCCACTAGAATAGAAAGGGTAATAATCATAATATTATGTTGGCACATAGTTTGAGAAAAAGAGTATGGACACTTAAAGATAGTCCACGTCGACATCCAATCCATCAGTGCTAAGTCTAATCCCATAGAATACTTGAAATAGTCATACTTTAAATATAACATGAACAACTTAAAATAACATGACTTGAGTAGCTCATAAACATGCTTGACTTCTAGTAGTGAGCCTAACTTGAACATGAGAATATATTATAATCATACATGGACTCTTGCTTTAACATGAAATGGCTCACAAGAGGTAAAAATCTTGAAATAGACTCAACTTGATACTTGTAACATCATAGATACTTTTCATGAATTCAATACATGCTTGAAAGCTCTTAATCATCATATAGTCACTTGACTTGTAAATCATGTATTAGATCATCAATAACTTGAGAATTCTTTATCGTGTCATTTTATCATACACATGATGGTTTCATGATACTTGTTCAAAATCATGCAATGCAAAAGTGAAATAAGATGAATAAACTTAATGTAATTCAACCCACCAATATTTAGTAAAAACCCTCATGTAGGGTACCTTAAAATCCATTACAAAATTTCATGATAATTCATAGTTTCGTAGCTCAAAATATGCATAGTCTCAATAGACATAATCAATTCATGGAGTAAACTTAAAATAGATATTCATGCATAATCAATCAATACTTGATAAAACCCCAACATGATTTATGTTCATATTGTATAATAAAAGATATTCATAGGTAATATAACTTGAAATCATGTTATTTTCATGAAAAGAGAAAGTTGGGCTCCATGGGTGAAAGGACCCATGGATGAAGACCCACATATCTTAAACTTTGAATTCCTTGAGGTGAACTTGAAGTAGACTTAGAGCTTAAATGAGTCCTTGAATCCCAAAATTGAGCTTGAAATCCTTAGATTTGAATAAGAGAATGGACAGAGTCTTAGAGAGGTTTGAGAGAGGGTTTTGTGAGTTATAGTGTTGAAAAATGGCTAAGTGTGAGCGATTTCATGTTTAATTAGGCATGGTCTATGACCCCAATGCCCTTGGACGAATTTAGAAAATCAAGGAAAATATTGCACTGGTCTGCGCCCCTTGTGCGACGCAGACCAGACACAGACCATGAACTACACAAGTCTGTGCCCTTGGCGCATCGTGACTAGGGCGGACAGCCATTGGAATTCGAAAATTAACAAAAATTATTTTTCGCTATTGGTACTCTAAAATCCTTATTATATTTATTTCCCACTCAATTTTACCCCGATCGAGAATATGAAGTCAGATTTTTGAAATCACGCATGAATTTTGAAATATATAGAAATTATGATTATGGGGCATTCTAAAGCACATGAGAGGTGTTTCATAAGACATGAATATGATCAATGCAAGTGAAAAAATGTAATGAAAACATTGAGGAAGCATAATTCATAAGAAAAGCATACTCATTACTGGGATATCAACCTTAACAGACAATAAGACCATCCGAGATTATAACATGAAATTTGATTCAACTCCTGTGTCAAAAAAGGAGAGGCTACTTGCTAAGGTAGACTACGCATCATATCTAGGGGTGAAAAAATTAAATCCGACCCGTTTAATCCACCTTATCCATTGAAGTTTAGGCGGGTTAATAACCCATCCATTTATTAATTCAACCTAACTTATTTCAACCCATTTAAAATTAGTTTGATATGCAACCCGAAGTGACTCGAGAGAGATCTTGTCAAAATACTTTTAATACACCTTTTTGTAATTTGATATGTTTTATATAGCCATAATAAAGAAAAATATAATTAACTTTTCTAATTTGATATGTTTTATATAGCCACAGTAAAGAAAAAATATAATTTAATTAAGTATTAAAATATTAAAAAAGAATAAATAAAATAAGTAAAACTTAGTAAAAGTTGGATTGGGTTGGGTCTTGACCCAATCTATAACCCATTACTCAACCCGTTTTGACCCATCCCATTACTCCTCCTTCAGTCATCAGGCATTTTATTAGTCTTCATCATAGCATTGAACAGCCTAGACAACCACTCCATACCATCCTTGACCATACTCTTCCAAAAATCCACCGAAATTTCATCAAGTCTGATCTCCCTCCCACTCTTCATCTTACTAATAACACGTCTACTCCCCAGCTCTAAAATGCCTACAATAACCAAAACCTCAATGAATTATCAAAGTGTTTCAACTCACCCAGCTCAATATCTCTATCTCCTCTCTTGTTTAAGAGTTTATGAAAGCAAGCTTGACACCTTAGCCTAATGGGAGTCTCATCCACTAACACCTCACCTGCCTCATCCTTGATGCACCGATAAAATTTTAAAACTTAACCAATTTTCTTTACAGGTCTTTTGGAATTAGTTATCGAGATTTATCATATTTTTTACATTGTTTCCAAAAATGTGTTACTTTATCTCTCCCATTTTATATGGCGCCAATAAAAGTTTAAAATTCAACCAATTCTTTTACATGCCTTTTAAATATTTTAATTTTTTTTTTATAGTTTTTAAATGTACTAAGAATCAAGAAAGATAAGATTTTAAAAAGAAACACTAAAAAAGTACAAATACATGTTTCAAGCTACTCAAGCAGGCATGTCAATTTGCTCTGAAAAAATCACAAAAAAATTATAAGTTGCCTATGAATTTCTTATGCAATTTTTAGATATATAAAAAAATTTAAAAATAAGACAAACATATTAAAGTGGAAGAACCGATATAAAATTATAGATATACGTTATAGCTACTCAAGTATGTTGACTTGTTGTCTGCTTGAGAACTTATTACCCCTTATATATAGAGTATAGAAACCGTACATGCTTGTGCAATCTCATAAAAATATGTATATCTCTCTATTCTGAAGTTGTATGGACGAACAGTTTAGTGCTTTGAAAACTATATTCATAGACCTTCCATTTAGTATATCGGATGCCTTCCAAAAATTTATAAATCAAAAAAAAAAAACTCTAAGATATATATTTAATCCAAATTTCAGAAAATTTATTAAAAACTTATGCTAACTTTCGCTGACTTTTATTTGGCAATTTGCTTGACTTCAAAGCATAACTTACGATCATTGCCCGACTATATTACCTCATAACACATTCTTCTTAGCATATTGGTCTTATCCCGAAGGTATACGTTAATTTAAACCTTCCGAATGGGAGGGATGGTACATGAGCCATTTGTTTAACTCAAACTTGTTTAAGGGCATCCATGACCTATAACTAGTCTAACTTTTGATAGTATCACTCCTTTGCAACTTTATTCTCCCGACATGATACACCAAGGCTCTCTCTACTAAAAATTTTCAGCTAATTTTGCATTTTATTGGCTCCCGACATAAATCAAGAAAGGACTTTGATTGACTTTGATTAACACTTGAACTAGTAATATTAAATATTTTTAGCATTTTTTATTGTGAGCACATATGACCATATGTCAACAAGATTCAGTATTTTAGATTATTTATGTTGTTTGTTTTTTACGAGAAAATATCAGCGATGGCTTTGTAATGTATTTTCATTCTATTTACTTGGGAATTTAAGTCTATTATATATCACAAGTCACAACCATTTAGAAAGTTGAGAACTCGTATAAATAGTAAAAAAAATTATAAATATCAAGAAGATATTTGAATTAGTGTAGTTCATTTTTGATATTGGTTAAAATTAATTCAGAACTGGTAAAAGTGAAAAACTTCATTACTAAAAATAATGGTAAATATGATTAAATAAGTAATTTTTATTTACATTGACATACATACACGTAGAAGGAATCCAAATGAATATACTTTTAGATAATGGTAAATCTTTATTTCTCTATTTATATTCTTTGGTATGGTAGAAAAAGATTTTTCTGTCTCCAATCCACGTCCAGGTTACATTCTAAGATTTTAATTTAATTTGAACTTGAATTATTAAGAAATATACAATCAACTTAGTATTATTTTGATTTTGTATATTTCAAACATTAAGCACAGAACTATAGCAACAATTAAATACTTCATATTGCAAGAACAGTAAGTTTTTTTTCTTTCTAATATTTCTTTTTGATCTCAGAGGAACTATTCGAGAAAATATTATCCACCAAGAATTTTTCTATACGTAAAGCTCAAACTCAAATCATTGATTAAGCGATCTTATCCACTGTACCACATTCTGGCAATCTTGGTTAAGATGAGGGTTGATGTTAAAGTGGAGCGAGGTGCGCTAGGGGTGGACAGTGGGGGTGAAGGTATTCAGCTGAAAATGACAAATGTCAGAAATAAAATTCACCTCAATTTTTTTTAATTTTTAAGAAAAAATATTTTCAAAAATTGACCAACCAAAAATTATAAAATAACAAAAAATATTGCCATACCAGGCACAAGAAACCCAAGAATGCTATGTGATTGACCCATAACTTCGAAACATAAATGAGTTTGTCCACTTATTTGTCAAACAAGGTACTAATCGATAAGAAAAATACTACTTCCATCATTGTTTTGAGGGTGTTTAATCTTAGCAGATTCTCTAAAAGCTTAAAGACCAAAAGTAATAGTCATTGATTTATGCTACGTTACATTATGCATTGCAGAACAATGGTAATCCACTGATACAGATTACTAATAATACAAGACATGAACTGAACAGCTAATCATCTTTCTTAAGGGCATTTCCTTTGAACGTCAGATGCCCCATGCTCTTCGTACCTGTCAATTAGCATAAACGAAAAGGTGCACTCACTAAGAGAAAACTACAGTTATAGCAGAATTTGCCATGCCACTTTCAAAGGCAACAAAAAATAGGAGGCTTGCCAAAAGTAGTATTGTATTCGAGCCTAAGAGAGATGTAAAACTTACTCGGACTTTGAAAACCACATTTGTTGGAAGGAACCAAGAGATGCCAATATGCTGCCCCCTATCCAAACACTGCACAATAGCAACTTGTTAATTCACTCTGTGTGAGGAAAGCATCTACTTGTTTGCAAGAACCCATCATTCATGGAACAATGTGTATCTTCTTTAAATTAGCATTTCAAGGTTGTTGTAGAAGCAGTTGAAATAAATGGAAGTATGTTTATTGTTTTCTCAACTCCGCAATTAAATGGTAAGGGGAAGGGACAAAAATAAGAAGATACTTGAAATTGTGCACGGCAAAATGCTGTCACCTTAAACTTAGGAGTAACAAAATATGGAGAGAAATCCAATCCGGTCGTGAATTTTGTAACATCCAGACGAGAAAACAAAGTACAAAATGCACTTTATACAGTTGAAAGATTATAACTTTACTTTATACAATCAACATCAAAAGGAACTATTACCATGAAATGGAACTGAGAAACAGAAGGAGAACTATAGAGTAATAGTTTAACCTGAATCTCCTTTCCATAGCATTTCCACTAGCCAGTACTTTGACTCTCGCTGCCTGAGGAGACTCCTGGAAGAAGCGCATACAAGATACAGAATTAGGCTATTCAACCTAACGAGATAAAATGAGAATGCTATCCTTGAACACAAGTACATGCATGAATGGGGTAGAGGGACATAGTTAAGAGTCAAACGGGAAACGGCACCTCTAGCAAGTCCTTCTCCAGACGTTCTTTGAGTTGTTGCATCGACGCTGTTCCCCCAGCAAGCTGTAGTGACCGGTGAAGTCAAACTAACATCTCATCTAAAGTTCCATACTCAAATAGGCGAAAAAAATAAGTCTTTGGAAATTCATAAGCTGGTGGTGTGGTTAATTAATCCAGTAATAAATTTGAGAAGCATCGGTTCTAATCTGCTACAGAACTTTCATATTGTTCTTTTTTATATAGTAATTTTTATGTATTAAGGAGTATGTCATGAGGAGCATCATTCCAGTTTTAAAATTAAAATCACTCAGTCATGCAGTTCCCATAAACTTCTCCTGAAGGAAGCATCCTCGCACTTACAGTGAATAAAATGTGAAAATGGGGGATGTTAAAGAATTTTACTTCGTCTGGTGACTTAACAAGTATTTAAATGTAAGCAATAACAGAAAAGGAGGACAAAACATAAAAAGAGAAACTGAAGCCCCTCATGCGCAAACAGATTGCAAGAAATGATGACAGCTTTACCAATATACTACTAAAAAGTTCTCTTCGAATATCCACATCACACTTGTTTATGCTCTGTATAACCTGAAAATTTTTGAATAAATTACCAACTGAAAAAACAAAGAAAGGCGAAAGAAGAACATCTTTAAGGACTCATGTCCTTGAAGCGATATTTTATCTATACAGGCAGATTTGAGAGAGAAAGGACCAACCATTTGTGGTAGACCACGAAGGGAAGCAGCAGTTTCAGCAAAACTTTCCAAACCGGGAATAGTCTGCAACACACATCAGTAAGGAAAATACCAAAGACTAGATAAACAAAGGATCTGAAGGAGCTAGCTTGATATGGCAAAGGACAGACTCTCCGAATAACAGATATTTTTGAGCAGACAGAACACTACTGCATTTGAAAACATATGATAGCATACAGGAAAAAAAATACTTACTAGAAATCATTATAGATGGATATCTCCATCTTTGGCAATTGAAAAATAAATCTGAATCTCAAGGTAGAGGACATGGCACATAAAGTGTCACCTATAAACATCCCACTATTGTGTGATCTGAATATTATAAACTTGTCAGTGAACCTTTGAAATACAAGTAAACGAGATCCTACTTTAAAAAGGTGATGTCGAACCAAAATATGTGAACCATACTGGAGGTACACATATCAGCATGGCGAGATCCATAAACCTCATTTACTATCAAAATAATCCTTAGAATATAGTAGTTCTCATCCATTGCAATGGAAAGAACCGAGTTTACAGATCATAACAATGAGTGCTTCAGCTTACGCACAACCTAACCAAAGGATCAATAGATGAAAAGCGACAAATACAACAGAAGGGAGGCAAAGCAAGCAGTACTACAGATACAACATCTTAGGATAAACCTAAAAATATAGAATCATGGACAGAACAAGATTAAAGTGTGTACAAACAACAGTACACATCCATCCATGAGTCGCATAAGATAAGCAAACTGAACTAGAAACCAGAATTTGGACGACTAAAGCAACACCAACCTGAACCAATGATGGATTGAATAAAATATCAGGAATCTTGAATCTATCTGCTCCAACTTCTATCGTCCTGTGTCATACAGCAACAAAATGTTAACCATAGTAAGGAATGCCACCCCCACCCCCAAATCTCAAATCTAATTAATTTTGCAAAGGGTAAGAGAACAATAATGAGTTCCTATATTTGAGATCGCTAGATATTTTAGTGTGAAAAGGTAAAGGTATTGTCACGTCAAATTCAAAAGAAAAACATATAAACTTATAAAGTAATTCTATCTTCAGCTAGTATGACATTGTTTCAAATGATGGACTTTGCCAATTAAGGAATTGAGAAGGCATAGGTTAATCAAAATAGGACATGACAGTAACTCTGAAGTATGAACAGATGAAGCTGAATAATCTTGCACAGAAAATTTACTAACATAAGCCTTCAAGTTATACCAAAAAAGAGTAATATTATGAACTACGAAATGAACACTTACTGCCCATCAGGCAGCTCATAAGATGTCGTTGGAATGTTTGAATATGAACTGTCTGCACGAAACAGAGTAGCAGCATAATATTTTCAAACTTCAAAACATACTACATATGGAATAAAATTTAAAAAAAAAAAAAAGTGAAAACATACAAGACTAAAGTGTCATTAAGACTTGAAGCAATCTTAACTGTCATCATGAGCAAGTATATATACTTAAAAGGTCTCAAGGCTGGCCAAAAGATATCAATGACATTTTATTCGAGGAGGAAATTACTTTCTTCAGTTTTTACTTTTTCATTTCCTTTTAGATAAGGGTATGATAGCTGATCCAGGGATTACAGAAGACACATTTCAGTCAACACATTATAGAATGTTAGCAATATCTTCAGGGGTCATCTCCGTTCACAATATCTGGATCAAGATTTCATTTCCTGTAAATTTCTCCAGCATTGGAGTTGAGATAATTCAATGTTTTTCAGAAGCAGAGTTGGATGAGGAAAGAGGAAACAAGATAGCATTTAATACCTATGCTAGACGAGGATCAGACGCTACTTTTGTTCGTCAGTAACTCGTTTTTCCCCCCTTTTGTGAGTCAAAACAGATTTTCTTGGACTGATAGGGTGTCATGGTTTATTACATGTAGCTTCCGAACATGTCAATTAGATTTCACAGGGAGAAAGTAACTACTTCCAAATTTAACCCCAAAAGAGCAAGAGAGCATTTGATTCAGAGTGGAAGTAAACTATCTAGCGAACTGCCTTCTCACATTCCGTTACATTTGTATCTTCTAGGGAGACTACATAATTAACAGAATCTATGAATCAAGAAGAGTATAAGAATATAATAGCTAAAAGGAGAAAGAAACCATCATATGGAGTATCTGGGGCTCGAGAGACGCATTCTTTTATGTCACTTGCAATCACTCTCTGCAAAAATAGAACAATACTGAGCAGCTGAGAGATATAACAACTGGAGAAAGGAAATGCTGAAAATAATTGACCTGACAATATAGCTTGTAACTCTCTGTGGTATTAGGGAAATCAAGGTCCACTGTCTGTGAAACAAATCATGAATATCAACAACAAATCTATCAAAGCATCACGAGATTAAAGGCATAAGCACTAAATTGCCAGCAGACCATGCAAATCAGAAACTCATTGCCCATTTGCCAATGACAAAATTAGGCTATCTATGATGCTTTTCTTTTAATCTCCCATTTGATGCGACTGGCTAAAGAAGAACCATTACATCTGTGTTCAATGCAAACAGAAGGAACTCTTCAGAAACAAAGCATGAAAGTTTTGAGGAGAAAAAAAAAAGAAAAAAACTTGATGCAGGAGAAAGCAATGACACCCAAGTACAATATCCTTGACGTAAGACAAAAGTTGAGTGACAATCTGGTACTCCTTTTTCGTATTTAAATAAAAAAACGTTACAAAGAAACATAAACTTGAATACTTTAAAGTTACTTAAAGTTACAATTTGTGGGAAGGATTAAACAATTAGACTGGTTATAGCACTGAAACAAGGATGTTTTACCTGAAATTCTCCTGGACGGATCTCCTTCCGCTTGAATGAGTACCTAGGTTTTATCTAGAAATAAATGGGAAGAAAGGAAAGAAAAAAATTGTTTCATGACAAAACAGATCATTGTATTCAATCAAGTCTCAAGGATAACCAACAATAAACATCTAACCGTGATGCCTCTCTGTTCCAAACTTTTTATCAAGCAATCAGTAAGAATTTCTCCCCCAATAGGTGATGTAGCAACTGCCTGTTATCAAATTAAAGAATTATAACATATCTATTAAATGAAACAAAAACGAACTTTTTTTGATGAGTAACAAAGAAATATTATTGATGTAAAACAACCAGCAATAAGGAAATGTTGGGGGCTGTTAGAATAGGAATAGGATTTCATAGTCCTATTTAGAATTGGAATAGGAATAGTATGTTGTTTCCTAGTTGGATTTAGATTAGGTTGCAGTGTCTATAAATAGGGTCTTTATGTAGCAATGTAAATACACATGTAAATACACAATTCAACAATATTTTTCTCATATATTTCTCACATGGTATGAGAGCATTGGTGAGAGACTTCCTTCAAGAAACTGAAAACCAGTCAGTTTCTGGTGACTGCCAGGCTGGTGTGCGTCGTTCTTTTGTTTTTTTGAGTGTTGTGCAAAACCAACACCACCACAAGGTGCGGAATACTCAGGCGAGCAAACCCCAGTAAGCTCCTCAGCTCCTCTGAGCCTCACTAATTCACGCTCTCTCATGCACCATCGGAAGTGTCAGATCTGCGTCGCCACGCGCCTCACGTGCCGGCACGTGTGGCTATTTTCGGTAAGATTTTTTCTCGATTCTTTTTCCAGCAGGGTCGCCTCTCTATTTTGAGGCTATCCTTGCAACTTCTTCCCAGATCTGATCACCGGAATTAGGGTTCCGGCAATTTCCAGCGAGTTTCCCAGGCAGTTTTTCGGCATCCTTGTTTGCAGTTTTTTCCCTCAAGGAGGTCGCCTTTACATTCCGAGGCAAACCACATATAGTTTTCTAATTTTTTTGACTGATTTTCGGTGACCACTAGAGTTTGATTTTAAAGATGTCCTTTGGGATCGATATGTTTGGCTCCAAAATTACAGGAATAGGAAGTTTTAATCCTATGATCATTTCAGAACCATTAATGGGTAGTTCCAACTACTTAGCATGGACTTCCTCAGTTGAATTATCGTGCAAAGGTCGAGGTGTTCATGACCACTTAACAACCCATGCTTATGTGGTAGATAAAAAGAAAAAGGCTACTGAGGAATTACAACAGCCAAAGCACAATGGGAGAGGGTTGATGCTCAATTGTGTAGTCTCCTATGGCATTCTATTGATTCCAAGTTGATGCCCTTGTTTCATCCATTCCAGACATGTTATCAGTTTGGGAAAAGGCTCGTGCTTATATACTAATGACATATCTCCATTTTATGATGTGGTATCTCGAATGACCAACTTAAAGAAACATGAATCTGATATGTCTACCTACTTGGGACAAATGCAGGCAGTCATGAAGGAATTTGAAACGTTGATGCCAGTCACTGCGAACGTCACAACACAACAAGAGGACAGGCAAACATTGTTTTTAGTCCTTACACTTGCTGGACTTCCTGCTGATCATGATTCTGTGTGTGACCAGTTCTTAGCTAGTCCTACCATCCCTACGATGGATAAATTATTCTCTCGTTTACTTCGTCTTGCTGCGCCGTCCAGTCATAAAGTAGTTTCATCACCCATCATTGACTCTTCTATTCTTGCATCTCAAGCTACTGATAAACAAACATCTACTTTGGAGAACCAATGAGAAGGAGGCCGTTCTGGGAGATCTCACTCTAAGTTTAGTTATTGTCACAAGTCTGGACACACTCGTGATATATGTTATACTTTGCATGGTCCACCCCCAATTATGATTCTATTGTTATAAAGGAATATAACTAATCCCTTCGAAATCGAGCAAATGAGCAAACTGCTGCTCAACCTAATGTTTTTGTTGCTCCACCTGACCGATCATCTAATAATGTTCATAGTGCTCAAGTCGAGTATGATGAGTTCCTTCAGTATCAAGCAAGTAAGCAATTGTCTCCAGAAGCAGCATCGATTTCTCAACCTACTGTTCCTGTTGCGGGTAATCCTTTTGCTTGTATTTCACAGTCTAGTACTCTTGGATCATGGGTTATGGACTCAGGCGCTTCTGATCATATTTCTGATAACAAAAAACTTTTGTCTGATATTGTTCACTCACAATCCCTTCCTACTATTACTTTGGCCAATGGGATCCAGACAAAACCAAAAGGGATTGGAAAAGCCCAACCTTTACCTTCTATCATCGTAGATTCTGTTCTTTATGTTCCTGGTTTTCCTTTTAATTTGGCATCTGTTGGTCGTTTGACGTGGGACTTACAATGTGGCATTTATTTTTTTGATGATTTTTTCCTTATACAGGACTGTAATACAGGACAGATGATTGGTATAGAACATGAATCACAAGGCCTTTACTATCTTACCTCTTCAAATTCCTTCACAGCATGCTCTATCACAGATACTCCAGACCCAATTCACAAACGCTTAGGACATCCTAGTCTATCTAAACTGCAAAAGATGCTGCCTAGTTTGTCTAGTTTATCCTCATTAGATTGTGAGTCGTGTCAACTTGAGAAACACACTCGTGCTGCATTTTCATGTAGTACTAAGGGTCGTTCCGAGTCTATTTTTTCTTTAGTTCATTATGATATTTGGAGTCCTAGTCGAGTTAGTTCAACCTAAGGATTTTGTTATTTGTTAGTTTCATTGATGATTATTCAAGATGTACTTGGGTTTTCTTAATGAAAGATCATTGGGAGTTATTTTCTATATTTAAAAGTTTTTTGCTAAAATACAAAACAAGTTTGGTGTTTCCATTCATACACTTCGTAGTGATAATACGTCAGAGTACATGTCCTCTCAATTTCAGGAGTTTGTGACTCACCAAGGAATTATTCACTTGACATCTTGTCCAGACACCCCTCAGCAGAATGGTGTAGAAGAACGAAAGAATAGTCATCTTATTGAAACTGCTCGCACTCTTCTCATTGAGTCCCATGTTCCGCTGCATTTTTAAGGTGATGCTGTCCTTGCACCTTGTTATTTAATTAATCAAAATGCCCTCATCTTTTATTCAGAATCAAGTTCCACATTCTACATTGTTTCCTTTGTCACATCTCCATTCTATACCTCCTCGTGTCTTTAGGAGCACATGCTTGGTTCATAACTTAGCTCCAGGAAAAGATAAATTAGCCTCTCATTTGGTTACTCTCAAGTTCAAAAAGGGTATCGTTGTTATTCCCCTGATCTTAATCGATATCTTATGTCCGCTGATGTCACATTCTTTAAATCTCAACCTTACTATACATCATCTGATCGTCCTGATATCTCCGAGGTCTTACCTCTACCTCAGGTCCGATTGTACCGACTTTTGAGGAATCTCCAATTGTAGTGCCACCTCTAACAAAACTTACCAAACCTCCACCTCTCTTGACTTATCATCATCGTCCACGTCCAGAACCAGTTTCACATGATTCATGTCATGCACCAGACCCTGCTCCTACTGCGGACTTGCCTTCTCCTAGCCAATCGAGTGCACTTAAAAAAGATATATGGTCCACTCAAAATGCTAACCCACATTATACTTTCTTGAGTTATCGTCTCAGATCATCCTATTATGCTTTTGTATCATCTTTCTATTTCCATCCCTAAGACTACAAGTGAAGCACTTTCTCATTCGAGATAAAGGCAGACTATGGTTGACAAGTTGTCTGCTTTACATACGAGTGGTACTTGGGAACATGTCCCCCTTCCTGCAGGTAAATCCACTGTTGGTTGTCGTTGGATTTATGCAGTAAAAGTTGGTCCAGATGGTCAAGTTGATCGACTTAAGGCTCGCCTTGTTGCCAAAGGATATACTCAGATATTTGGGCTCAATTTTAGTGATACGTTTGCTCCCGTGGCTAAAATGGCATATGTCCGTATTCTTCTATCTATGGTTGCCATTCGTCATTGGCCTCTTCATTAGTTGGACATTAAGAATGTTTTTCTACATGGAGATCTTGCAGAAAAAGTCTATATGGAACAACCACCTGGTTGTGTTGCTCAGGGGGAGTCTAGTAGACTTGTATGTCGATTGCGCAAGTCACTCTATGGTCTGAAATAGTCTCCTCGAGCCTGGTTTGGAAAGTTCAGCACAATAATTCAGGAGCTCGGCATGACTCGTAGTAAAGCTGATCAATCTGTATTTTATCGGCATTCTGCAACAAATTTATGTATTTATTTGGTTATTTATGTCGATGATATTATCACTGGCAGTGATGAAGATGGTATCACTAGCTTGAAGCAACATCTCTTTAAGTATTTCCAAACTAAAGACCTTTGCAGATTAAAGTATTTTCTAGGTATTGAGGTTGCTCAGTCTGGATTAGGTATTGTTATTTCTCAATGCAAGTATGCCTTAGACATTCTTGAGGAGACAAGGATGATGGGATGTAGACCCATTGACACTTCTATGGATCCGAATGTTAAATGCTTCCAGGATAGGGGGAGCCACTCAGTAATCCTGAGACGTATAGACGACCAGTGCGACAGTTGAATTATCTCATAATGACTAGACCTGACATTTCATTCCCTGTGAGTGTTGTTAGTTTATGACTTCCCCTTGTGATAGTCATTGGGATGCAGTTGTTCATATTCTGCGATATATAAAGTCAGCGCCCGAAAAAGGACTACACTTTGAAGATCAAGAACATAAGCATATCATGGGATATACAGATGCCGATTGGGCAGGATCACCCTCTAATAGGCGGTCTACATCCGGATATTATGTATTAGTAGGAGGTAATTTGGTGTCATGGAAGAGCAAGAAATAAAGTATGGCAGAGGCAGAATATCAAGCAATGGCTACAGCAACTTGCGAACTTATCTGGGTCAAGCAATTATTGAGGGAGCTAAAATTTGGCAAAGTTGATCAGATGGAACTTGTGTGTGATAATCAAGCGACCCTTCATATTGCATCAAATCCAATGTTTCATGAAAGGACCAAGCACATTGAGATTGATTGTCACTTTGTCAGAGAAAAAATACTCTCAAAAGACATTGTTAAAAAGTTAAATGATTAGTTTGCAAATATCTTCACCAAATCTCTCACTGGTCCTTGTATTAATTATATCTGTAACAAGCTTCTCGAGTAAGTGTTTACATAATCTTCTTCTGTCCGAAGAAATGATTCATCGAAATAATAAGTCACCATTGATATCGACACAACTGAGATGGCCAAATGCTCGGGAGGTCCTCTATTCAATCCTTTTCCTTCTTCTTGTTGCTGGATATCTCGTTCATACACATCTTCTCTTTGTTTCCCGAGCCTCTAGTGAGTTACAAACAGAGTTCAAAAAGGTCAAATCTTTGATGATTCCATCATCTATGATTGAGTTGCAAAAACTTCGGGATAAGTATCCTACATCTGAATCGAATTCTTTCTGTAGGTGCTTATGATTTGTATGTACCAGCTTGAGGGGGAGTGTTAGAATAGGAATAGGATTACATAGTTCTATTTAGAATTGGAACAGGAACACTATGTTGTTTCCTAGTTGGCTTTGGATTAGGTTGTACTGTCTATAAATAGGATCTTTATATAGCAATGCAAATCCACAGTTCAATAATATTTTTCTCATATATTTCTCACAGGGCCAAAAGTAGATCAAAAGAGAACTTCAGGATGCAAGTAAAGAACTGAAAAAGCAAAATGCAGCCTCCAGCTCTAAAACATGGCATAGTATTGTTACACCAGAGTCTACAACCAAAACAGAACTAATTATTTTTTTTATGACAAGAGAAATTAGCAGCCGCTACCCTTTGGGTGTGCACAAGGTAAAACCCCCACTCTTATGCAATAGCTCGCAGACTACACAGGAGCGGTAACCCGCACTATGCAAACCCAGTGCGACGAGTTCAACATAGAAGGCAGTTTTGAACTTGAGACCTCCAGGCTCCAATAGAACTTCGAGAAGTAGGAAACAATGCACATACATCTGGTGAAAATTTTACATCCATAACCACTTCACTTTCTCCTTCCTTTACAAAAACGGATTTTACAAGTTTGTGAGCAGCTTAGACCCGCCCCCTCAAGCAAGGAGAAAGGCTAATGCACCACAACATGAGACCCTTTTCCTCCTTCCACCTCCTATAGACAAAAAATTGCATCTTAAAAATTCATCTAGAGATGCCTGCCCATTCAACACCTAACATAGATATATCAATCCTCATAAAATTAGTTGACATTCCACCTTAGAATGCATATCCTGGACTTGACTTCTTCTTAACTTTAGCTTACAATCTAGGGAAAACATAGGAAAATTCTACGAATGAATAGTTACTTAAACTTCTACTCGAGGGAAAATGCCAACCCAAAATGTAAGTTCTCTTCATGAAATTCTAGTGGTCAACAACTAGAGGCCCTCGGTGCTTACCAAGGAGAAGTACAAAAAGATAAAATAGCCATTTGCTTCTCTCCTTTCTCTATTTTTTCCTCTCTCTCTCTCTCTCTCTCTCTCTCTCTCTCTCTCTCTCTCTTTGAGTTTTGAAGGTGAGAGGGGGGACAACGATTAGCAGATTTGGAAACAAAATAATTTGCTTCAAAGCAATTAAACAATTTATTGGAGCATGTTAAAAATACAAATGTTAATGGGAGATCTTTAGAGTGGTAAGTGGAAGCTCTGCTAATGCTAGGAAATAACTACATAATTTCCAAAAGAAAGAAATTGAAAGAGGTCATACTGCAAATTGAAAGTAGGTATCCTACAATATCTCAACAAAATAGGTAAAATTGATCCTATGTTGATCTTTTTACCAGTCAAGTTCTTACAGTCAGAAAAGCAAAAGAAAGAAGGGGCAAAACACATTTAAGCAGTTGTTCTTCGTTAAAAGATACCTTTTGAAGAACGTATCCATCATGAACCGGAGCAACAGTAGTCAATCCTCCACCACTGAACCAATTAGTTCAGACATCTCTTTAGCAATGTTCAATAAACAACAAAGAAATGATGCAAGAAAAACTGATTTATAACAGTTAGCAAGGGAAGTAACAGAAGAGAACACACATGCATTCAGTCATCTAACAGAAACAGCTACAATTTGAAAAAGAGAACTGTGTCCAGATCCCAAGACCAACGAAAAATGCAAAACATTCATCAACCAATTTAATTAAAATGTAAAACACTGTACCCTAAACCTGATGACTTTTTTCTTCTAGAGTATTTCATCGGGTATTTGCTATCTATCACCGGGTAACTTTGCCCACCAAGTTTAAGGTAAATCTGAAGAAATAGCCTAATGTTTTTTTTCTGCTGGAATTTGAACCGGGGTCTCGAAGGTTTGTACCCACTGCATTGACCACTAGGTCACACCCTTAAATATTATTTGATAATATGCGCTTTACTTTCGTGTCCATGATTGGACATTTGATGCGTATTTGATTGAATGGATGACTCCTATGTCTGCACTATATCATTCTTTCCAGAGTTACGTTGTATGAATTATGATTTAATGTCAAGATAGCTTGCACATACGTTGGAACCGAGGTACCGGGCCATTCTACACCAACCTCTTCCAGATCCCCTTGGAAACAAGTTTGTCTAATCCTTGTGTGTGTGTGTGTGTGTGAGTGTATATATATCTATATTTTTTTGGGGGAGGGGGGCGCCACAAAGGTAAGTAATTTATATTTAAATCTTCAGCACTATGTTTGGAATCCCAAAAATTTACATCACAGAGCTGCATACAACTGAGTAGGCTCAGCAACACAAAAAAGAAAGAAAGAAACTATCTCAGGTCCTATTTCACATTGCAAGGATCCTAGAATGTCTACAATTGCTTCAGGATCATCTATATACTCAGAACTACACCAAAAGCAAAAAGTGATAATACAGTCCATTTTAATCTTATGTAAAGGACTATTGATACTTGCAAAACATCTTGAATTTCTCTCTTTCCAAATGGTCCACCATATCACTGCTGGGAAAATTTTCATCTGTTTTTATCTGTGCTACCACTCTTTTTATTGTTCCAGCTTGCTAGAGCCTAACCTGTCTTTTCAAACATGGTCCACCTTATGCCTCTGAAACTAGTAAACATTTACCTTTGTAGGCCCAAGTCAATAAATACAGTTAAAAGTTCGTGTCATGCATGAATGTGTGGATGTCCAAAATGTTATTCTCTTGGTTCGAGTGAGCAATTGATAATGATAACAACATATCCAGTATAGTCCCATTGAGTGAGGTTTGGGAAGGATAGGGTGTACGTAGACCTTACACCCACCATAGAGGTAGATAGGTTGTTTTCGATAGACCTTCGGTTCAAGAAAAACAATTCATGGTTGTCTAGAAAAAGAATAAATGGTAGAAACTAGAGTAGCAATACTCTTAACTACTAATATGAACAAATAGCAAGACAAACGCTCTACTACCTAATAACCTCCCACCCTAATTTGCTATGTTGCTCGAACTCTCCAAAATACCGATGGTTGTATCAAAACCTCCAAAAAATAGTGTATTTTTAAGGATTCAACGGGGGTGCAACAACAATTTTGGAGAGTCCAAGTAGTTTAGCTAATTTGTCTCCTCCATAACCTCCCACCTGAAGTCATGTCCTTGGTAAGCTGAAATTGTGTCATGTCATGCCTAATCATCTCTCTCCACTACTTCTTCGACCCATATTTACCTCTCCTAAAACCATCCATAGTTAACCTTTCACACCTCCGCACTTGGACATATGCGCATCTTCTCTGTACATGCTCGAATTATCTTCGCTTCCCACATCCTGTCCTCCACCGAAGTCACTCCTGCCTTATCTCAAATATCCTCATTTCTAATATTATCTCTCCTAATATGCCCACACATCTATCGATGAAAAGATCATTATTGGCCAAGACTCCACCACAACATAATTGGTCTAAACATCACTCTATAGAACTTGCCTTTAAGTTTTTTGTGGTACCTTCTTATCACATAAAGCTCTGAATTAAGCCTCTATATCATTTATCCTACACCAATATAGTAAGTGACATCCTCACCAATCTCCCCATTTCCTTCAATAACAGACCGAAGCTACTGGAAACTTCCTCCTTTTTGGATGGTTTATGCATCAATCCTCATTCCACACCAGCCTTGTGTGTTATAGCACTAAACTTGAACCCAATTATTTTGTCTTGATCCTGCTCAATCTAAACCCTTTACTCTTGGATGCATCTCCAAACCTCCAATTTACTATAAGAAAGAGTATTCAATCAAAACTATGTCATCCGCAAATAACATGCATCATGGCACCTCACGTTGAATTTGCCACATCAATTCATCAAAGACCAAGGCAAATAAAGACAGGCTAAGGGTTGATTTGTAGTGCAACCCTATCAAAACTGAAAAGTGCTCCGAAGTCTCTTCCTATTGTCCTTACATGAGTCTTAGCTCCATCATGCATGTTCTTGATTGCCCTAATGTACGTCATAAGCTCACCTCTAGCCTCCAAGCATCTCAAAAGAAACTTCCTTAAAGCTTCATTGTAAGCCTTTTCTAGGTCGATGAACACCATGTGTAAGTTCTCTCTCCCTATTTTACTCAACTAGTCTTCCTACAAGATGAATGGCTTCCGTTGTTGAATGTATGGACATTAAACCAAACTTATTCTCGAGCAGAGTCAACATCCCTCCTCGCCCTGATCTCTACCACTCTTTCTCAAACCTTCATAGTGTGGCTTAACAGCTCAATAGCCCTGTAGTTGTTGCAATTTTGAATGTCACTCTTGTTCTTGTACAAGAAAATCATTGTACTTAGTCTCCACTCTTCGGCATCTTTGCCGTCTAAAAATGACAGTATACTTTGTCAACCACCTCACACTTACCTTACCTGTGCTCTTTTAAAATTGCATCAGAATCTCGTCTAGCCCGATCGCACTACCCCTAAGCATCCTACTAGTAACACCCTTAACCTCCCCATCCTTTATTTGCCTAAATACCCACAATCATTATGCCTTCCCGACTGCTCAAAATCAACCCAACACAATGTCTATCCACCTATTTATTAAAGAGTATAATAAAAGTATGATTATCATCTCCATTTATAGAGTGCCTCTTCCGCTAGTACTTTTGTGTTCCTCATGTTTGATGCACTTCACTTGATCCAGGTCACTCGACCTACTGTATCTCATCTTGGCTAGTTGTACAATTTCTTATTCCCAGCTCTTTTCTCTAATTCTACTACCGACATTCAAAAGTTATCATTTTTACCATTGTAACTGCTAACTTGGCCTCATTCGCGATCCTTATACCTTTCCCTATTTGTTCATTTTTCCTCCATGCCCTTACTTTCCACCAACTCCATTTACACCACCTTTTTAGCCTCTAGCTTCCCTTGGACTTCTCCATTCCACCACATGTCTCATTGATGCCTACCAAACCAGCCTCTGGATACCCAACACCTCTTTAATTGCTTCCCTAATGCAACTAGAAGTCCTATCTACATACCATCTCCATCCCACTACTCCCCCAAGCCCCTATAGTCCTCAACTTCTCCCTATCTCCAAGGCACTAGCCATAGTCAAACTTACCCCATGTGATCCTTAGCTTGTCATCCACAATCCTCTTCTTCTTGATATCCAAATCCATCACCAAGAGCTTATGTGCTCATAAAATTCTACTCAGGATAACCTTATAATCTTTACAAAGACTCTTTATCATTCATCCTAAGAAGCAAATAGTTTATCTGAGTCTTAGCCACCATACTATAATAGGTTACTTGGTGCTCCTCCTTTTGAAAACTCAAATTGGCTACCATCAACCCAAAAGCTCTAAGAATTGGTAACCTATTGAATATATGATAACTCAATGGTAGAAGGACCAAAAAGAGCACAATTTATAATTGGAAGATCAATTTTGTTAACAACCAAAATTAGGACCGAAAATCACAGCTTTGTTGGTGCTTCACTGCTTCTTCCCTTTTTTCCACAAATAGGATTCACCTCATGTTTTGAACAAGAGTTACTATCACAACTACTATGCCTCATTACGAACTAGTTAGGTTGACAATATGAAAATCCTTAAACAATCATTTTAGCATTTGTTATTAATCTTTAGGCATAAATCTAAATTGATTGTATTCACATTTGCAGTGTCTTAAGTCTATGTGTTATATTGCTTTTTATTGAAATTCATTATATGACTCATAAATTTAAGGGAGGATAGACTTATTATATGACAAGGTAATAAAGATAAAAGGATTTTTCACCATGTCAAGTGGACCAATGTTTTGCATTAGAGGCCACGAGGCTTTTTAGGCACAAGGAAACTAAAGTAATAAAGTAAATAACTCAAAATGAAATGGCTATGAAGATGCTCCCATGAACCCCAAGTTTACTGGGAAGTATAACCAAAAATATTATAGTGAAGATAACAGGTGGATCTCAAAGAAAGTGCACTCTCCCTATGGATTAGTGTTGTGGAGATCTATAAGAACACTTAGGCCACTAGTGAGGGATCACTCTATTATCAGATGTAAAATGGGTGCAAAACCTCTTTTTGGAAGGATAACTGGTTGGGGAATAGTTGCCTCAAAGAACATTTGCCTGGCACTCATGCCTTGGACTTGCACAAGGGAAGACGGTAAAAGCAACATGGTTTCCTTAGGAATGGAATATACATGGAATATACAGTTAGAAGAAATCTAAATGATTGGGAAGTGGCTACATTAGAAGAAATTTACAAGCACTTAGATGAGTCCAAATGGAAATAGGAGGATGCAAACAATGGTGGCAATAAGACTATAACGGGCCGTTTAGTGTGAAGGATAAGTACAAAAAATCCCGGGATAAAAATATAGTGGCCCTTAAATTGTTGTTTGGTTGGAAAATGCGAGATAACTTATCTGAGGACTAATAAATAGTATCGGGATAAATTATCTCTCCTCTAGGATGGTATACTTGTCCCGGGATAAAAAGGGAAAATGGCAAAGATATCCTTTTAAACCATTTTTATACCTCACTCAAAGATATCCTTTTAAACCATTTTTATACCTCACTTTGTATATTTATGTATATTTACATTATTTTTAATACAATGTATAATAACATTCACAACCTTCACTCCTTATTTTTATAATACTTCTTCATATTCTTCTATTAAAAAATTATACTATGTAATATAATTTTTATTGACTAACTCTTATGTTTTTTATATTTCAATTTTTCATAAATCCTCTTTTACTTTAACAAACTTAAAAATGAAAAATCTATTTAAATTAAATAAGAAAAAAAAATATTTTAAATGCATATGTTATTAGCATGGAAATGTGCACATAAAAATATTTAAGTTAAATAAGATGAAGGACTTATTTTAAAAATGAATAATTGAATAACTAAAGCTAGCAAAAAAAATACATAAAAAAACTAATAAAGTAAAGGGTATTTTTGTAAACAACCATATTATTAACATTCATGCAACAAACTAAACACTCAATAGGAAATAATCTCAGTATAACTTATCCCCAATCATTACTAATCCCAACATAACTTATCCCACCAAACTTGTATTCAAACTAAATGACCCCTAAAAGACTCTTTAGGGTAAGCTCAACACACAAGTTGTCGAAACAGGATAACCAACAGATGATCAATTGGCCATAGAAGCACAATTTGGAAAGTGAAGGTACCTTTTAAGGTTGCATTTTACCTGGCTATTAGCTAAGGAAGCAGTTATGACTAAAGACAACTTAGTAGAGGAGAGATTTCTCCGAAGAAGCTGAGACAGTCAGCATCTGTTCCTAAAATGCAGGACAGCAGAAATGCTATGGACGATTTCCATTCGTCTCAGAAAATAATTGAAGTCTTGTTTGGCTGGGAAGGAACAAAGCAGGAACTTCAGAGAGAGATGGAGTATTATCCCAGGTTGTATATGGCGGACAATTTGGAAAGAGGAACTCCAGATATTTTGAAGATAGTTGCAACTCAATAGAGAGGACCAAGTATGCATTAGACTTTTTTGCTTTTGCTGCAAACAGAACTACATAGAAGATACTGCTTCAATCATAAATATCCTAGGTTTTTGTTCCTTCCTTCCCATTGGAAGTATGGTTTCAGCACAACCTAAGTTTTATTTTGCTTAAATATACAAAACTGCTACTTTCTCAAAAAACAGAAAACATCACATACTAGAATTAAATAAGGAAGATTGAAATGGAAGAGTATTGCCTATGCACTGAGCAAATAGTGGAGATTCAAAGAGAATAACAATACTGAACAGTATCCACCTAATCTAAAGCTAGAGCATTATAGCATTTCTATAATTCACATTATAAAATATTCTTAATATTGATTGTAAAGATTGATATCACATCTCCATATTTTCAAAAATAATTCTTAACAGATAAGATGCTAGCCTACTTGAAAACCTCTCATTTTCACCATTCACTCATCAATCATCATACAGTTATGAAATCAAATTTAAACTGCTACGGATGTAAATGTCTAGAAACTTAACTATTCAAGATGAAAAGAAACTGAGATTAAGATGCCATCATGCACCAGAAGTCATGAAGTCTCTCCAATTTATCAAATCCCGCTTGAAGGAAAGGTACAAAGGGATAATGCAGACGATATTAAGAGATGAGATATCTCAGTAAAAGAACTTTATTGTTGACAAGTCAAATAAGTAATTCAAAAGAATAACCAGTAAGCAGAACATAACATCCTACCTGTCAACAACCAAAGAAGTTGCACGTCCTGATGCGAAAGATGTGAGAACCTAGCATTAACAGTACCATGAGGAAATTAACAATTAGAGTGGAATGATCTTGTAAAATTAAGAAGCTACAGCTTTATTAAAAAAAAATTCTTTATTCTTGAATCAGGAAAAAGTGAAAGTTTAAGTACTAAATAGCACAAAGAAGTTTATGGTTAAGACGCTGCAAATCAAAGATTCAAAGTGGATAAAGGCACCTACAGCATTTTTGGCCAAAAACAATGCTGGAACTTGGTATTTTTCAAACATTATCTCTGCAGTCCTGTTAAATAGATGACCATCAGTCCACTGTAATTTTCATTCTGCATATAGATGACATGATAACGCAAGCACCAGACTGCCTTGAGGCAAGATCTGAATGATAATATTCCCCCCGATAGTAAGCTTCAACTTTAGCTTTAAATAATAACTTTGCTCTTCTCAGTTCATGATGACAATTTCTTTTGCAGTAGACACTTCGTGTTCAGGAAAATAATCCTTGGATTCGACTTACTCCAGAAGGTATTTCAAACAAGGTAAGGCTTTTATAATTATATAGACACTTGAGATCCATTCTGTGGCAAACAAACAATTGATCAGTAAACCAGTCAGTAGTTGACAATCCTCAGTTAGCAGGCCACCACGAATATGAATTCCGGGCAACACCCTAACAAGTGACATCTTATGTTTGAGAGAAATCCACCACCTATGAGGACCACAATGACCTTACAGAAAAAGTAAAGGTGGACACATAAATTTGATGGGAACTTGACCTAGATTTGTTCTTTAATTGGGTAGGTAGATAGCTAAGAGAACTATTTTGAGAGGTCCAAATTGCTCAAGCATGGACACAAGAATCGCTCTAGTCAAAAGAGATTTTACAGATGAACTGCTTGTATAATCTCTCTTTTGTGGATTTTTCTTCCTCTCTTTCTCTTTTATTCAACTCTCTGTTCTTCTCGCCTCTCTTTTCTCATATTTTCCCCTTCTCTTTCACCCTACTCCATTTCTAGTGCTACATCATTCATCACAAATAGCTGCACTTTTAGCATTCATTAATTGTATAAGTATGCATCACCCTATTACTTAGTTTGATTGGATATATATTGCTTTCACATTAAATATACAAACAAATTTTTGGTGTTAATGAATTAAATATAAAAGGAAGCTGTCAGAATGCTTATACTTTGCCCCTTTGAAACAGAAAAGACATATGGATATGGACCTACAGGATTGATAAACATGTAAACTTTACTTAAGGATGTGCTTTCGTCTTATATTTTTCATGTCCTCCTAATAACATTGTGTTCTCCTATAAAACAGAATTAACATAAGACGCAAGAATAGGCAGAAAAGGCTGCATATTCAGGAATAATAAAGCTTGAATCATGTACCTAATTGTCATACAATGCACAAAAGATAAATGACATAATCTAATGTGAAGTAATAAGACTGCTAAAAGACAGATTGCATTGCTCACTTTTCCCTCTGCTGCTGAGTGTTTGAACAAGGCTCTGCAAATAACATTGGATGTTCCTTTGGATCGATCAGTAAGCATTCCCTGTAAGTGAATGTAAGTAGCAGCAAAAAAAAGGTTATTTCAATAGTCTAGAGAAAAATCAACTTGATCAAATGATAAATAACAAGAGAAAAGAAAAAGGAATGACACAAGAAAAGCATACAAGGAAGACTTTTATCTCCCTTTTTCATCAAATGAATCAGTAATACCTCATCTCTTCACATAAAGCAGGTATTTCAGTGATCAAAGAAGTCAAAAAGAGAGATGGAGGAGTGTCCCAGCATACATTTGGTGAACAGAAAGTAATCAGAGATGTTTTGAAGACAAAAGAAGTACTGTCCAGCAGTTGTGGATCAACCATTTAGACCTTTATTTTTATTATTTATTTTTTTTAATTTAATGACGAGGGGAACCTACAGTCGCTACCATTTGGGTGCGCATAAGGTAAACGCCCGCTCCCATGCAATAGCCTACAAACCACATAGGAGAGGTACCCCGCACTAGGAAAGCCCGGTGCCACGAGCTCGACCTAGAAGGCAAACCCCTTTCTTTCGCAGTTTTGCTAGCAAGGAATTTCGAACTTGAGACCTCCAACATGGAAATCTCAAGCCCAAACCACTGGGCCACCCTGAAGGGTAACCGTTTAGACCTTTATAATTTTGGTGTAAACAAGAATACATAGAGAGAGTCTAACTCTGATGTTCTAGATTACATGTAGAAAGGCTTAGATCTAGGAACTCTAATTGTAATTCACACCATCTCGGGTGACTTCACAGCTTGTGTGGTCTACCTTTATATAGAAACTTGTTACAATTCTCCGAGAAAGAACATTCTTGTCTGATCTTCAAAAATAGAGTGCAAGCAGTCTGTAGCATAATTGTGTTTCCTTTTTAGGATGAATCACTAATATGACATTATTTACACTAATATAAGAGCAATCATGCACAGAAATGTATGCGAGTGTATGACACGGCTATAAATTTAGATGCAATGGATTCATATGCAAGTGTCTGGCACTGGTGAAAGAGGCTCTAGAGGATAGGTTTTAACAAGACTCAAGCTTATCCCAACTAGTAGATATCAGCTATATCGATCTACATTTAAAACATAATATATAAAAAATTAAGAATTCCTAACATAGAAAAATAACTCACCCTTAAGATAAAGTTTCACAAAAATCCAATTTTGGTTAACTAATTTGTCTGTCTCACACAATTTTCTAAATATGTTTCACAGGACGCAGCAATAAGAGAGTGTGGGTCAGACTGCCAAGGCAAGAAGATCAGCTGCATATCGCCACCTTAAGATGTTAAGACCCATCAGTGAAGGTTTCTAAGTTACTTCCATACTAGGAGGGGAGGGCAAGACACAGATAGAACAACCAAGCAACATAAGCAGAGAAAAGCATATCTCCACTTACCTGCGTTGAAAATATTTGGAGTAATATTCTTCCCATTGACACAACAAAAAGTAAATGGAAGAAGAGAAATTGTTTCAACATATGAACAAAAGGAAGGACCAATTACCTAAAAGCATGATCCCATATGTTTTCTACAATCTCCCAGTCCACAACCATTCCATCCTTGATGGCCGATGTTACCTGACATGAAAATCCAACATCTCAGACAATAAAGATAAGGAAATGGCATCTCAAGAAGGTACTAGATAAATTTGTAAACTAACCTCCATATGATCACGATGAAATCCCAAGGATTGAGATCCCACATACAATTTCCGCTTACTAATCAGGTCAGGAGCAGATCCAGAATTATCCTTCGGATTATCAGCTTCCATTTCATCAACTGATCCAACAGGCTTTTAAAAGATCATAAAATCAAAGACAACTTACACAAAAATATAACTTGTAGATGACTAGTTAAAAAAGAAGCTGAATAGAAGTATACATGAAGGGAATAGCATAGTGATATATTCACAATCCAAGCAAGTTAGTTTGTGAGTGGCTGACTTGCTAATGATATTTAAGAATTCATGTATCAACCATACTGAAGAAAGGATTGGACTAATCTAGAGAAAACAAGAGATACAACATATTTGATTAATCTAAGGAGGAGAATAACTAGAAAGATTTTGCTAATTATCTCAACAGCTATGTTTGATAAACTCAGAAGCTATATTATGTTTACAATTCCACGGACACTTTTGCTGCATTAGTTAGAAATCTTATTGTTCAAGACCAAGTAGGAAAACAGGAAAACAAGGACTTGTATCTTTCTTCTTCTTCTTCTTCTTTTTTTTTTTTTTTTGGTTTGTGATTGTGAGAAATATTAGAGGGAAATACTATTGAATTGTTGTCTACATTACATTGAGACCCAATTTAGACCCTATTTAGATACTATATTAGACTCCTTTTCCAACTAGGATACTATAATACAATCCTTTTCCAAATAGGATTCCATATACTACTACTATTCCCTAATCTTATTTTAAGTAAGATTCTAGATATTATTCTTATTCCTATTCCTATTCTAACACTCCCCCTCAAGCTAGTGCATACAAGTCATATATACCTAGCTTGTTACAAATGTAATTAATACGATGATCGTTGAAGAGCTTGGTAAGATATCTGCAAGTTGATCGCCCGACTTCACAAAATTGACAATCAACCTCAATGTGTTTAGTCTTCCCATGAAATACTGAATTTGATGCATAATGTTGGTAAAACACAGAGTGATAAATTCCTGAAGTACAGTTTTGAACTTTCCAAGCCAAGGTTGAGACGACTGTTTTAGATCATAGAGTAACCTACAAATTGACATACAAGTCTACCTGACTCCCCCTAAACAACAAAACCAGGTGATTGCTCTATATAGACATCTTCCTTAAGACCATCATAAAAAAGACATTCTTAATGTCCAATTGATAAAAAATTCATGCATTGGATTATCAGATATGATGGCTGAAAGTGGTCACAATTCGAGAAATAAAATTATATGGGTAGGGTCGGAATGATGGCACGACCTTACTGGAAAATAGAAATTATATAGGTAGGATTATATTGACGGCATCACCCTACTGCAAAAGAGAAATTGTATGGATAGGGTTTGGAATGATGGTACGACCCTACGCAAACTAGATTTGATGAGTCACCGAAAAAACGAATGGAACTACGCAAATCAAATTTGAGTCACCAAAAAGACACAATCCTATGCTACTCAGATATGAGAAAGTAGTTCGAAAAATTCACGGTACTACACAAATTGAATATAAGAAGTAGTCCTGAGAGATGCACGGTGCTAGACAAATCGAATATGAGAAAGTAGTCATCGGAAAGATGACACGATACTACACATGATAAATATGAAAAAGTAGCCACCGAGAAGATGGCAGGGTGCTACACAAATTAGATATAAAAAAAAATAGTAGTCACCAGAATGATGGCACGATGCTACACATGATAAATATGAAAAAGTAGTCACTGAAAAGATTGTAGGGTGCTACACAAATTAGATATTAAAAAAAAATAGTAGTCATCGGAATGATGGCACAGTGCTACACAAACACTGACAGATATGGGGTTGACACAAAACAATCCTAGAAAGTCACCGAAAATTGACGCACACTGACCTAATCTTTTTGTTTAAAAAAACTAACATAATCATTGGCCAGACGGGCGGCATATATGGGTCATAGCCGCCCGCCGGCAGCGAAAGCTTTTTGATTTTCTAGCAGGACTCTAGAAGCTCTGATACCATGTGAGAAATATTAGAGGAAAATACTATTGAATTGTTGTCTACATTATTACATGGAGACCCTATTTATAGATACTATATCAGACTCCTTTTCCAACTAGGATACTATAATACAATCCTTTTCCAAGTAGGATTCCATATACTATTGCTATTCCTAATCCTATTTTAAGTAGGATTGTAGATATTATTCTTACTCCTATCCCTGTTCTAACAGTGATAATAGTGGTGTCCTTACCATCTTCACAATCAATCTACCTGTTAGTAAGTACCTTCCACCAACACAAATACGTGATAATTAATGGGGACTTCTATCTTTCTTCTTTCTTTTGTTTGTGATAATGGTGGTGTCCTTACCATCTTCACAATTAATCTACCAGTTATTAAATACCTTCCACTAACACGCATGCTTGATAATTCCATCACCAAGGTTTGACGATATCATCCACCTTTTTTGCCTCTACTTGGATTTGAACCCTAGTCTCTCATGGTCCATTCTAACTCCATGAACCACAGACCACATCCTTCAGCACAATCAAGGAATTTCATCATTGAACCAACATTTTACAGCATCGGGTACAAGCAATATAATAAATACACAAACTATACCTATTTTCTGAAGGTGCAACATGGAAATGGTTGCACAAATATGTGGGAGCTTCATTTAAATTTTCCAGTTCTGAGATGCATAAGAGAAGTGAATCTTCTACTTTTTCTTTTTTAAAGTACGGATGAGAAGTATATTTCAGTAGGCATTTGACTGCACCTTTCTTGGATGTTAGATCTGCAAGACCTTGCAAAACAATAATTAACAGTCGTGGTTTCGTGGTAATAACATAGAGTTGAAAATCATATTTAGTAAAAGATTAGAAGTAAATCCATTACAGGTAACACAATGTATGTTTCCTATTTTCTCAAACTATATGCCAATATTTTTTAATCAATTCCAATGGGAAGAATCTCCCAATTTCAGTATTTTTGGTGGTCTAGTTGCTGAGTTTCCCTTCAAACAATTCTAATTTGTTCAAGAAATAATTAACAGAGCTCATGATCTATAATAACAATCTTTAAACGCAATATTAAGGGAAGAAATTTAGTGTTGGGCAAGTAATAGTATGTTGATGCTAAGGACTAGATCATTTCATCTTACCGCCAGCCAGAGTTTACTTCAATTGCCTATCAAATGTCGTAGATGCTCAAAAATGTTGCTTATGACCAAAGTTCTAAACTTTAGCGGTTTCATCTTTAACATAATCAAAATAACCAGTCAAATTTGGTGTTAGATACACTCTGAATATAAAAGTTTTTCACATTATGACTGCAATTGTATCAAGGTACTTATACTCTCTTTTCAAGGTTACACAACACGAACTACTATAGACAGGCAAGAGTTACCAGTAAAATGCTAGTGCAGTTAGCTTAAAACAGTTACTTCACAAAGCATGGGATGCAAGTTTTAGTAATTGTAAGCAAACGCTTTAACTTACAGATGGGAAAACGGCTTTGGGAGCATCTTCACCAGTGTAACCAGCTTTGCAAGTATGGCTACCCAAATCTACCACAATTGCACACACTTCATCTGTACACACAACAAACAAACAAAAAAATAAGTTGAAAGCCCTAAACTGTCACACTAGAAGAGAGACTGAGTAATTGATACTCACCACCACCATACATGATTCGCTTTCAGAGAAGCTCTTCCTTCTTATTTGCTGCTTCTCACAAACACTTTGCTGTGAGGGCTTTACTTGGGTTTTGAACAACGCAAGTCGGTCGGGTCAGTTCAAATGGGTTGTGGATCCAAAAAAAAATTTAATTCTGATTTTTCACTCAAGCAGTATTTTGGAAAAAATAGCAGTAAATTTTTTTAATTGAAAAATAAAGATATGTGAAGTATAAACACACATATGTTACTTTTTTCTTTTCTTTCTATTTAAATTAAGATATGTGAAGTATAAACACACATATGTTACTTTTTTTTTTGATTTCTACTTAAATTTATGTTATTTTATTTCATTCCTAATACAGCAACCATGTTGCATAAATATTACCACACAAAAATTCTTACTTTTTGTTGAATATTATTTATTTGTACTCATATAAAATAAAGATGACTATATGTGTAGATCAGTTAACTCTATATTTTTTAACAAAATTAATGATTGTTCAATGTTGATTGTGCTAAAATATTCTATTAATTATTATTTATTTATTTTGTGAAAAGAGGACGACATTGCCTCCGTTCTCAACATAATCTACAAGGGTAATAATGTCATTTCACACTTATTCTCAACATAATTCTAAAAATATTTATATATGCACTCTCTTCTATCGACATACCCAACGCAAAACCCTTCGTTCTTTTGCTTCTATATAATTCAACACATATTTTCTTTCCCATAAGATCTTCCAATTTCAAGTAAGTATTTCTCTCAATCTTTGTTTTAATCGTCTCCCAATTCTTTTAGAATTTCTCAAAAAAAAACTAACATGTCAAATGATCTTCTTGACAGTTTCTTCATCCAATGTTTTTGAAGGTACAACAAAGGAGAAAGCAACGTCTAGATTTAGGGCTTTGAAAGCAGCACTAGTAAATGAAATTACCTTGTTTTGAAATTATGTATATATAACTTGACCCATGAAATCGAATATTTATTAGAGCTAATAATTGGATCGAGTTGGGTTAAGCTACCCATTGAAAGATGAAAAAACTACACAAAATAAATTTAATTGTGAAATAATTTAATTAAATTAGACTCAATTCAAATAATTTACGCTTAATAGAGCCATAGCCCAAATACTTACCCACTTTTTTATTTTTTGTATTTCACATCGACGTCAACATGCCATCAGCATAATTGCTATGAATTAATCATCTGCGATACTCTGTCGGTATATTGATACCATATCTGTATCATATACTCCACTAGTATATTGATACTTATTGATATCATATAGGATTAGGCACTTTTTTTTAAGAATTGATTAAGAAAAAATTATTAAATTCACAATTTTATGAATTAAGGTTTAAATAGTAGAAAATATATTTTTTTGTGATACTCCGTCTGAATATTGATACCATTTTGATATCATATATGAGTGAGTTTAATCATTTGTATTACTTCATCGGTGTCATATAGGATTAAACTCTTTTTTTAAGAAAAAATTAAAAAAAATTATCGAACTCTAAATTAATAGATAATACATTTTTTGTGATACTCTGTTGATATATTGATATCATATTGCTATCATATAAGATTGGGCTCTTTTTTAAGAAATATTTAAGATATGATACTGATAGGGTATCACAAAAAAAAATCGCTACAATTCTCTATGATACTCTACCGATATATTGATAGCCTATTAGTATTCTCCATGATATTCCATCGATATATGATATCCTATATCGCCCTGATGGTATAGTGAAATCATAGTTAAAGCCACTAGAAAAATTATTTATTAGAAGTAATATTGTAAAATCATAGTTAAAGTAAGTAACTGCTTTAAAAAAATTAAATTAAAAAAAAAGAGAAATTTTATATATATATAAAAAAACTAAAATGTCTAAAAAAAATAGTACATATTTTTTTAATTATAAAAAGCAGCCATGAAGGCCATGTGCTCAAGATAACTCAAATCAGCGGCCTTTTTTTGCTCAAATCAATTCAAGGCCGAATTTTAACCTTTTGTACTCCTTTTTTTCAATCATTTTTTTTTAAAATATTATTTTATTTTTGTTTTGTTGTGATTTTTAAAAAAAGAAAATTTTTCTTTTTTCAAAAAAACTTTTCCATGTATTTTTTTTGTCTGTGTTATTTTTTA